>JAVYIG010003311.1:0-201807 GCA_035222895.1 Strongylocentrotus droebachiensis
TATGCGTGGGGTCCACGGGGGTAGAGTTGCGTACCAACTACGCTGGCCTACGTTACTATATGCTGAGGGACGGAAAGGGGTACGCAACATGAACGAAAACAATTCAACATGTTTAATTTTTTTCGCGTACTTTCGGCGTAGAAACTTGACGCAGAAAGTACGCCTTTTTACGCAACAGTACGCTACACTACGCCAGATCGACAAAGCAGTAAAAGCTTTCCACACAGTAAGCAACCATAAGCAAACCTGTACGCCAGCCTACACATAACCTACGCAGGGACTATTTTCCCATTCATACGCAGCCTAATTTCTCAAAGTCGGTACGCCACACTACGGAACTCTACGCAGTTCCAGTGGCTTAAAGAATAACTACCGGTACAGTTGGATCATTTTTTTTTTTTTTAATGAGGCCAAATTAAAAACAAAACATGTTTAGCATCCTGTTTTTTCGAAAAATGGAAGGAGGAGGCCCTTTTTTTTTTTTTTTTTTTTTTCAAAATGGCCGCTCCATACATTTTCCCTGACATTCGGGCTATTTTTCAAGATGGCGGCCGACAATTTTTTTTTTTTCTTTTTTAAAATCAGAAATACATTTTAGCAGTGATTTTCATGTTTTTTTTCTTTCAAAAAATAAAAAAAATAAAAATAAAAAATAGGAGGCGGCCCCCAAAAAGGAAGCGGGCGGGGACGCTGTTTATTTTCTTTCAAAAAACAAAAAAAAAATTCAAAAAAATTTCAAAAAAAGAAAGAATAGGAGGCGGCCCCCAAAAAGGAAGCGGACGGGGACGCTAAACATGTATATTTTTTTAATGGCCTGAATGGCAAATAAAGTTCTTGGTGGTTTTAATTTAGACAGTCTCTATATATCTATTTACACCCCCCGCCCCCCTCTAGAATCCCGCGGATTTCCGCGGTCCAGCTAGTCTATAATAATAATACGCTAAGGCTCCGCGGGGGGGCGCGACGTCTCGCCGGCCTTTGTATTCTATTGTTTTTTAATGAGATCGCCGACCCAAGTTGGTGCAGCTATCTCCTCCTGAACCCTCCCCTCGGGGTCCCGGTGCCCGGTGCCATCGTCCGCGGGAGAGTCTACTCTGTGGAATTGGCTATACTCCGCCAGAGGTCCTCCTCCGTGTCGACGTCCAGGGCGAAAACAGACGCGACATGCATAATGCAGGATATGCGTGACGACAGAGATACCTCATGGATATTCATCATAACATCCGTGGACACACGACCGATGACTATCCACTCACATTAAGTTGCGTATTAAATGCACGCTGAATGGGTACGACTTACCCCGTGTTAGGTATCTTCCTATATGATTTTCTCTATATAGACCGCGCCGTCGATCACACTCATTTCTTTGCAGTTCTCAAAGAGACACACAACAAATGACAAACCACTCACATTATGTTGCGTATTAAATGCTCTATGCAAAGGGCGGGATCACCGAGAGTAAAACGTCTTGCTATAGGATGTGCTTTAGCGCTACACAAGCCACAGAAATATACACACGAAGCTTCCCGTCAACGCTCAACTTAGAGACCTATTTCCATCATTATTGCCGCGATTTTTATATAGTTTTCGTGAATAGAGGTATGAAATCAAAGCTTATTTTGTGATTATTACGGCCATATATACAAAATTTTGATTATCATTTTCTAAAGGAAAGTTTTCACAAGAAAACCATTGGACTGACAGTTCGGTCGCAAGCTGCCTTCAATCAACACGCAGTGCAGTGTGTGTGAGTTGAGATGAGCTTGCAGGAAGCCCCAACACCGGGGACCGCGCCCCGCAGGCGTCCGACGCCTGCGGCGCCGGTGTTGAGCTTCCTGCAAGCTCATCTCAACTCATTTGACACTTTGAAATTGTTATCTGTTGGTTTGCATCATTATTGCCGCGATTTCAATATAGTTTCGTGAATAGATTTACGAAACCTGAGCTTAGAATTAGTAAAAATATTACTAATGTCTACGTTTTTAAACGACTGTCTGATTTTCTTGTGAAAATTTTACTTTGAAAAATGATTATCGAAATTCATGGTCAGAATTAATCACAATCTAGGTTCATTATGTTACTGTCTTGCATCAAATCAATGCATGAAAACTTAGTTATTGAACTAGAAATATGTTGTTTTTTTTTTAAATAGGCAATTATGAAGTAGAAAGCCTGAAACCTTAGCCTACTAAACAAATCTCAACAAAGTGTAGGCCTATCCTTTTATGAATTAATGAAAAAGTAGCCCCAGAAAAAAGAGCCTCCGAAAGTTGAAAAAGTAGCCCCCGAAAATTTCCCAAAAATTTGAAATGGAGCCTCCAAAATGAAAAACTTAATTTTTTGCCTGCGCCCCCCTCTAGAATCCCTCGGATTTCCGCGGGTCCTGAGTTGAGTGTATATATAATATAGGGGTGGGGTCCACGGGTTTCAAGGGGCCATAAACCCCCAAGAGCTTGGGGGTTACATTCTTCAAAGTTGGGGGGGGGGGGGGGGAGAGATCAGATCGCAGCGGGTTGAGTGTATATATAATATAGGCGTGGGGTCCACGGGTTTCAAGGGGCCATAAACCCTCGAAAGCTTGGGGGGTTTAGGCGTTTAATTAGGGTCAGATGAGCATATTTTTAATACTTTATTTGTGACACTTGCGAGTCACTAATTGGCATGGGGTCAATACATAGAGTTGCGTAGTGTTGCGTACCAACTACGCTGGCCTACGTTACTATATGCTGAGGGACGGAAAGGGGTACGCAAGATGAACGAAAACAATTCAACATGTTTAATTTTTTTCGCGTACTTTCGGCGTAGAAATTTGACGCAGAAAGTACGCCTTTTTATGCAACACTACGCTACATGCCTACGCAACAGTACGCTACCCTACGCCAGATCGACAAAGCAGTAAAAGCTTTCCACACTACGGAACTCTACGCAGTTCCAGTGGCTTAAAGAATAACTACCGGTACAGTTGGATCGTTTTTTTTTATTTTTTTATATAAGGCCAAATTAAAAAAAAACATGTTTGGCGTCCTGTTTTTTCGAAAAATGGGAAGGAGGAGGCCCTTTTTTTTTCTTTCAAAATGGCCGCTCGGTACATTTTCCCTGACATTCGGGCTATTTTTCAAGATGGCGGCCGACAATTTTTTATTTTTATTTTTTAAAATCAGAAATACATTTTAGCAGTGCTTTTCATGTTTTTTTTCTTCAAAATAAAAAAAAAAAAAAAAAAAAAAATAGGAGGCGGCCCCCAAATAGGAAGCGGGTGGGGACGCAAAACATTTTTTTAATGGCCTGAATGGCAAATAAAGTTCTTGGTGGTTTTAATTTAGACAGTCTCTATATATCTATTTACACCCCCCGCCCCCCTCTAGAATCCCGCGGATTTCCGCGGGTCCAGCTAGTAATTATATGTTTCATCATCGGACAATAGAGAAAGAGGTTTGTCATTTAGTCCTGTAATGTGTAGGCTTATAAGGCCCCTCTATTATGTAAATTCAAGAATTCTGAATTTTAAATGAGACAAAGAGTTAGGCCTACGCTTTGTAATTGGGGTTAGTTTGTTTAAGATTATATACAGAAAATACTCTGAAGTAATCTTGTGCTCACAGAAAGTAAACATTAATATGCTGGATTGTGCAGCACTAACTAATTTGCCATGAAATAGTAAGTCTATTGCATTAGCAGAGGTACATGTACACTGTACTTCAGAGGTCATAACATCACCAAAATGCATTCTTATTTCTTTTGTACGCCTTGTATATTTCTTGAAAACATTATGTTAACCCACCCCAACCAATTTATTTGTAAACATCAATGATTAAAGATTATTATAAATTGAAATAATATCTGATATTTATTGGAATTGATTGCATGTAATAGGAAGATATATAATGCAATACAATAGGCCTACATGTATTTCAATACATCATAGAGGCTACAGTTTACACAAAGCACATGTAAATACAGCCATGCTTACTGATACCACGTGGCTATGCATACCTTTGCTGTTATTACGGTGCCACGATAGCATGCAAGCAATGCAACCAGACATCGCCTGCACGTCTGTATATACATGTACATGCACACAAGGGTGGCGTGTATTATTTGGACTTGATGAGACGTGTGAAATTTCATTGTTAGATGGTGTCCACCAGAGAGCTTGTTTAGCATGAAGGTCATCTTGTACAGATGTAGAACAGATTTTCACCATGTAAATTGATATGTATCATAAGGGCAAGGCTTGACCAACAAGCTCAACACAGACTGTCTCCTTTCGGCCATATTCGTGAAAGATATCCCTTTCCTTGGTGCATTTGGATCCTCTGTGTGGCGCTGTACTTAGCTCCTTCCGTTCATTCTCATAAATAGTTTCAATATCTCCTGAAACCGAAACCCATGAATTAATAACTTTTTTATTTTTTAGTATACTTGCTGGATATATTCCCGTTCGATATATCACAATTGGGTAAAATTAAAGGTTACAATAATTGCTGCTTGTTTCTTGTCCAAGACTAGGAAAAATCAGACACCATAATGACTACTGACCTATGTTTGACCTCTTACGGAATGATGGGTATTTGTTTAATTAACAATCCAATGCTTCCTTCGATTGAAT
This sequence comes from Strongylocentrotus droebachiensis, assembly GCA_035222895.1. Lineage (NCBI taxonomy): Eukaryota > Metazoa > Echinodermata > Echinoidea > Camarodonta > Strongylocentrotidae > Strongylocentrotus > Strongylocentrotus droebachiensis. The sequence continues at coordinate 4,610 of JAVYIG010003311.1, forward strand.
GGCATCTGTAGAAAGGGTCAAGGGGAGAGAACAATATGAAGGACACCTCCCAGGTGAAAAGAAAAAGGGAGAAAAGAGAGACATTAAAAGAGGGGGAGAGAAGGAAGTGTGGAGGAGGGAGGGAAGGGGGAGTAAGAGAGAGAGAGAGAGAGAGAGGGGGGAGTGGAAAAGGATCAAGGGGTAGTAGAAGAGAAAGGAAGAGAGGATGAAAAGAAAACGAGAGAGAGAGAGAGAGAGAGAGGGGGATGAAAGCCCCCGAAAGAGAAGAGAGAAATAAAAAGAAAGTCAGAGAGAGAGAGAGAGAGAGAGAAAGAAGGAGACAAATTAGTGAAGGGGATACAAGTCCATGTACATGTATGGAAAGGGGTCACAGAACTTCGTCATTGCATACCTTCAAATTTAATCAGGGTGCACTGGTCTGGTCAGAAGTGAAAACTGATCGCCTACAAATAAAACCTTTCATATGTTTTACTGGTACTTGGTAAATATGACCCAGACAATCATTCAACATATTATTTACAGGGGTTTAACTGTGCAAGTGTGCATAAAGTAAAGTGACCTTAGCAAACGGCCTCTCTTCATTTGGATCTGCCTATGTCTATTGGATTGCACTGCTTGGCAAGAAAATATTAACTTTACTTGGGGTCATTCTTGCAGGAAATAAAAAAGAAGACCCTAAAAAAGTTAAAATATCCCCTTTTTCATACCAAAGCATCAGCCCTCTGTGTACTTTGCTATGTTTTATACCACTATTTTATATCTCTTATTAATGCCACACAATTTCTCCCACAATTAGTTCACAAAAAATGTATTTTTTATTTGTGGGCGATTCTAATACTCGAAGGCACTAATTTGTGTTTTCACAATATTTCTGTTTTGTATCTCCATGACATCTTTTTTTGAACCATGGATGTAAATACATGTAAACAAGCTGATATCTTATATTTTTATTGAATATATAAGTTATGACAAGAATGGAAATAATGTGCCATCTACGGTTAGTTTAACACATATGTATCGTATGTATCATTTTATTGAATTTTATAGAAACAATTGTGAAATTTAAACATTTTGACATGGACTATACTTTGCATATTATTATTAGGATCTTCTGTCTTTTCTCTCATAAAATGTTTGTGTAATACTTTTGGTAACATTTTTTTCATTTTTCTTTCATTCCAGCGTTCCTGACCTTTGTTAACAGCTACAGCGTCAAATGGGCAACACGTGTTCAGGATTTCTTCACTGCAGCAAAGGTACTGGCCCTGATTGTCATCATTATCACCGGCTTGGTTCAGCTTTGCATGGGTAGGTATTGTATTGATTACTTCCTGTCCTTGTAATTATCCCAGTACTAATAGAATTTTAGAATGTGTCTATCTGGGTGAACATCCTTATCAAGTTAAAAGGATTGTCAAACAATGGCTCAACGTCTACATCTGCATCTACATGTAGTCTACTTCTGGATATGACACTGGACAAATGCGAACCTGTCTTGGGTCACATCAAAAGGTGGCCTAGGTTTTCTCCAAGCAAACTTCAACATCTTTCTTGCATTTACACCTATATTTTAACCCTGTCTGACTCTAACCCTTACATCAAATCCAAAAACTTGAGGTGTATCCACACACACAAAACTTCAAAAAAAAAAAAAAAAAAAATATATATATATAGTTTTACCCCTGACTGGTAGTAGATTGAATGGTTTTCACTGGTTCCTGTACTCTAAATAAGGCATGATTGCAACTTGCAAGATGGTTAGGACAAAAAGAGGGGGGGGGGGGGGTAATACCTTGCACATCTTTGAAGTGGTACTGCATTCAAGGTTTCAAAGTCAAAGTGCCATAGTTGGGACCTTTGGTACACATCGAGACAGAATATTTAGTGGATTGTGAGTTTGGATCTATATGATAGACCCCACGGTCCTCATTTTCTAGATTCATCATTGAAATAGGAGGCCTTATCATATTATTTTGAGGACTATGTTATGATATCAGAATGGGGTTAGGGGACCCATTCAACAAAACACAGTCAAAACAAAGTCAGAAGTGGATCAGGTTGTCATCATAAGAGTGAATAGCTATTAAAGATAATTATATGTTTGTACATAACAAATGAGTGGATGCAAAAGAGACAGACTAAACATGGCACAAAAGACGTTTCTGATATCAAAACATTTTTTGGGGGTCAGATAGAAACAGTGACAGGGTCAAATTCACCATTAGTTTTGCTTGAGTGCATTTCTTGATTCCTGATCATTGTAGGACAGGAATTTACGCCAAAAGAGCCAACTTTCTATTACATTGGTAGAAATTTATAGAACTGCACATATGTTTTATTGAATTTCTTGAAAGACATCTTGTTCTTGATCAAGATAGCACTGAGATGTTCAAGGTTGAATGTAGGTGGACTTCAAGTACAGGCTATTTGACCACTGTCCAATTAAGAGATCCATATACATATTAAAATGAGCCCAAAAGATTATACTTCAGGCCCTTTGAATATCAAACTATGATAGATACACAATTGTGCATACAGACCACCAAACATTTGCTTTGATGCACAGGGTGGAAAAAATGTTGTCTTAGAGTTGTGATTTATGTCATGAATGTCATTGGTGTCTTCACAGTTTGCTTTTTCAAGATTAGGAAAATGTCTTATTTATGACACACCAGGATGTTTTTGAGGTAGTGATTGATAATTTCCTAAACAGGCCATGTGATTTCGATCCTCTGGGATTACCGAGTTTGATTTATAATACCAGTAATCATATTGCACCAAGTATGATGTTTTCTCAGTGTTCCTTTCCAAAATATTTGCATACAATGATGGTAAATGGAAGAGAATGTTGGGAGCAATGTCCTCGTTTGGTAATCTTTGGTAAAGATCGGCCATTGTGCTCCATTCTTAAAACCTTAGGAAACATTTTCAATCATTACCTAGTTCTCCAATCTCAAATTGAAGTAAACTAAAAATCTTGTTGAGACTGTAGTGTATAGATAATAAAATGAGAAAACGGTGCATCAAGTTACATTGTTAAAATGATTTTATGGTGTTTTTCTAATATGGAAGATCTGTGGGAAAATGTATTATCAGTAGGAAACATTAACCACTTGTAAGCTCATCTTTGACTAATGTTTGGAAGTTAGAGACTTAGGTTTATCAACACCATTGTTCAGTGCTTTAAGCAGGGCTCAACAGGCGCAGGCACCCGGGACACATGGGCGCCTAAATTCTCTGTCCAGACCCTCAGAATTTCACAAGTTTTTCACAGGGCTCATGCATAACTTAAGACTCTAAACCTTTAAATCTTAACCTCATTCAACAAAAATTAGTGTGGTACCCTGCTTTAAGACAAACATGATAATAAATATTTTCCGAAGAATGTGCATACCTTGAAGGAAAAAAATGAAAAGAGTACAAGGTTATAAAGTGTGAGAAAATGTGACTTGTGATTTAAGAGGAAGTCCGCCCTGGTATTAAAGTTGTTTTCGCTAAAAGCAGATGGGAGAAACAGATCAGCAAAAGTATTCAAGGAAAAGAAAGTTACAATTTTTAAATTAGTAGTTGATCAAACGTAAATTGGCAACTCAGATTTACCTTGTGAGAGAAGAAATCTTCATGACAATTAAAAAGCAAATTATAACTATTAAAATTTTGTACATAGATAATTAACATTAATTGCTTCGTCCATCTGGACGGTGCGCATACATTAGGGATCTAATTAACCCTTAATGAGGAGATATATACTGTGGCATAGTAGGACAAGTGCAGGCTGCACAAGATTATCAGGTTTTGTTGTTGAATGATCTTATCTCTTAAAGGTAAAACAACGTTTTGGGAAATTTTGAAAATTGGGTGGATAGTGATTCTTTACAATTTTGATATATTTGGATGCCCCTGTGGATGTATTATAAGCACTAGAAAATTTAGCCCCTAAAAAGCCTTCTGCTTTCGAGAAAAATTGAATATAAAAATTTACCGGTGCTCCCAGTAAATTTTGATGAATTTCAAATAGCGCCTACGGCCGTACAATGGTAGCTGTGACCATGAAAATCTCAGAATATGTAGTTGTGATATATAATTTCCAAACAGGATAAACTAATCGGGAGATTTTAGTCAAGAAACATTGTTTTACAGCTTAATTTATATCTTGACCTTGAGAGGGAGCTATACAACATAAAGAGGTTATTATTTACAATTTCATAATTTTAGACTCGATTTCAACGGCGACAACAATCACTGAATATTGTAGGACTGCATGTGCGTCCAATTTGTTCATTTGAACCAAATTCATGACCCCATACCAAAACTTTGTATTACCTTTAACAAGCAGTAGAACCATGTAGTAGGTCCATGGTAGAACCTGATAGGGTCAAAGGGTTCACTGAAATAGGTCCATGCTGAAAGTATTATAGTAAGCCAATCTCCTCTTTATCACAGATGTGTATTGATTCTTGACAACAATTTATTACAGTAAACATACTTGAGAATACATTAAGCATGAGATATTGGATAACAGCACCTTGTATGTTATATAAACCAAGGCCACCTGTTACCAGATTGAAAACAAACATTGGCTGGGAAGTATTGTTATGTTGTCTTAAAGGACAAATCACAAGTTTGTTGCTATGCTTTTTCAAAAGGACTCTTCAGCAGTTTTCACAATAATATCTTCTTCTCTCTTTTTTTTTGTGTGTGGGGGGGGGGGGGGGTGTTAACACATGATCAATTCATAGTTCCAAAGTGTTTGAAACCTTCAAAATAGAAATTACCAAGTGACACGAGGAGTGCAGTACATACACATGAAGGCTCATAATTTAATAATGAGAGTTGATAACGGTTGCATGAATACATGTAGATATTAAGTTCTGAAATTAGTCCTTGTACTGTTAGCATATTTCAAAAGTGAAGTACAGGGCTATCGAAAATGTCTCAGGTTAATTTTGTATAGTTCTTAAGTCTTTGCATTGTGTTGTTCCAACTTGACCCATCAATGACCTGGGTAGAGTACCTTCTATTGATCGACGGGACTCAGACGGGTCTGATGGAGTTCTTTTGGGTGTGCAGTACCTAGTGCATCCGTTGTAAGGAACCTGCAATGTTTTCGAAAGCCCTACCTTCATCAGCTAGAGATTGCTAAATAGCCCGCTATTTCTGATTTGGGAAATAATCCCAAAGTTACAAATCGCGTCTTCATCAGCTCGAGACTTGACCTCGAAACTTGAAACTCAATCTCGTGATATTTTGCTCAGCGTTGGCGCATAGTGCGAGTCTTCTGGCTGGTGAAGACACACCGGGCAAATACTAATAGCAGGATATTTTGCAAACTAGCCCAAGATGTCTTTGGAAGATTATTTCGGCCAAATATCTTGCTAATTTTAACTGCATGCTGATGAAGACGCAAATTAGCTGGATAATTTGTGATCGGGATAGTTAAAATAGTGGGTTATTTGGCAATCTCGAGCTGATGAGGACAGGCATAATGGGGAGGATTTTCCTGAGACCCAAGGGCAAATGAATATCTCTCCTGACTCTCCATCATATAAAGTACAAATTGTATGCAAATCCATCGGTTGAACTTTTGTGTGTGGGTGTGAATTTCACATCGGAGGTGTTATGTCGGTCGTCTAGATTCATCCCCTCCAGAATGTGATAAAGATGTATGCCTTGACCCAGTCTCATAAAGATTTCTCATTGATTGATCGGGATTGATCACAAGTCCTCAAATCAATTGCAAATCAATATAGAACAGGTGTCACATGCATATTCAGGCGCGGATCTACGGGGGGGGGGTTTTAGGGGGTTTAAACCCCCCCCTTGTGCGGCACCAAAAAAAAAAAAAAAAAAAAAAAAAGGAAAAAAAAAAAGAAGAAAAAAAAGAAAAAAGAAAGAAAAAAGAACGCACGCTGGAGAGAAACCCTTTCAAGTGCAAATATTGTGAGAAGATATTCAACTCATCTGGTAACTTAACCAAACACATGATAACTCTGGATATAACTGTGTATTTAACTGTTACTTGATTTAAAAAGACGTTATCATGCACTGCTTTTTATTGTCTCCATTGTGTTAATAGATGCCAGGAAAACATCACTTACGGGGTTCAAATAAACACCCCCAAAAAAAATCGGCTCGCCGCTTCGCGGCTCGTGGACGATGCTCCGCATCGTCATTATTTTGGTCAAACCCCCCCCCTTAGCAAAAAGCTAGATCCGCCCCTGATATTCACCTGTTCTACACATTTTTACATAATAACAGTGAATGGATGTTCCTTTGTCTACCACAGCAATTGTTGAGGGTAGAATGAGGAACTGTATATTTTGTCCTCTTTCTTTGTCCTTCATGTTCATAGTGAATAGTGCATAGTTGCGATTGATACCAGGTTGCTATCGACTTGAATCAGTCGCAACTCTATAAGATGGGACTCTTGACTAATCAATTCAAACGATGCATTTCTGTGAAGAAGCATATCAGCATTAAAAGATCTTTGCCCCTTCATTAAGGGAACAAGACCAAGGCACTTTGCTATTTGCTCATTTTGCTGTCCCATATGCTGTACATCATCAAAAATAAAGAAATACTAAAATTGATATCACAAGCGTCATTTTCCATTCTTCCAAATCTGATTGAAGTTCTTATAGGGCTGTCAACTCAATTGAATAATCAGATATACACTAAACTCTTTGGTAATGTTGGTACCCGTATCTAGAGGACAAAGGGTGCGTTTATTGAAATTAGCGTGAGCAGGTCTGAAATATATACGCGGTTCAAAACAGCTTTGCGTTTATCATCTCTCAGAAATCTGATTCTGGCTCATTCTCACATTCAAAACTATTTTTTTTCTTCAGCGTTTCAATATACACGTATCTAAAGAAGTATGAAAACGTGCTTGTGTTTATCAATATGCAAATTTGCCTGAAACATGTTTGAAAACGCTGATTATAGGCTAGAAAAGAGTTGATAAACAAATCAAATCGATTGCAACTAATGATTACTAATCACAAATCTGTACTAAAGAGACAGGGGTTTGTGAGTTTGCCATTGATTGGAAGACTTGCAATCAATGGTGATCAGTCACAACTATTTATGAGACACGGGTCAATAGGGGTCATGATCTCTTCATTCGCTTTTATCTCAAATCCTTGTCTTTACTTTATAAAAATGAGTTACTATACTGTAAGTGTTGTAAACAATAACCAGTGTCACTTCTTCTTTCAAAAATGCATTATGCATTTAAAATAGCTGCTGGATATTGTGGTAGATTAACTCTGTACCCCGCTTTGCTTGTCCAGTGGACGAAACACTGGACTGCCAAAGACAACTTTTGTCACACATATGTGTACATGGTACATGTTTAATATACCGGTACTCCAAATTGAATGGGTTATTTCCATGTTGAACACAAATTTAACAACTTCCATATCATGTTTGAATCCATGTGATATGGAAATGAAATACATAGTATCCTAATAATTCCTCCATTATTGTTTAACAGGTAAAACTCAGAATCTAGAGAATGCCTTTGAAGGATCAACAACCGATGTCGGACAACTTGCCCTCGCTATGTATGCTGGTCTGTTTGCCTATGGTGGCTGGTAAGTATCTGACCTTTAAGGAAAATGTGGTTCATTTACGCTAAGTCTTGCCCGAGTATCTGGTATTACAGAAATTGCTCTTTTGCAGTACTGTTATGCTTTCCTCTTGTCCTTTTGAATAGTAATGATCATAATAATAATAATCTTAATGATAATGATAGTGATGATGATAATAAGAATACCTAAGTCCTTGTATGTGTGACAATGTCACAACAACAATAACAATACATTTCTGTTATTACGAGCCTAATAGTAATACAGGGGTGTCTGTATACATTTTGCAAATGATTAGAAAAAAGAAAGTTCATCTGATTATTAAAAAAACGGTATTGCTTCAGAAACAGTGCAGTGATTTCAGCATTTATTTACTTTTAGATTTTCCCCTCCTTTTTTTGTGGGTGGGGGGGGGGGGGACTTTTATATCTGTGCTCCTCTAGGATTATTCGAGATAATGTTACTTACAATGGATTTAAGTAATAATTACCGTATACCAAATTAAGCAGATAAATATATTTTCCCATCCTGCCATTTACTATGTATATATGAAGGGTTTCAGATCTGTAGAGAAAACTAACATTATGTATCATTGGTCCACATGCATGTATACTATTGCCTGTGAAGTTTGAATAATTCTTCCTTACCTCTCTTTGTGAAATAATTTAGATAATACGGTTTAGTCTTCCTCGATGAAGTTTACATAAATATCTTCTCAGAACTTTATTGATCAATTTGAAGAGTCAAAGGGATTGATCCATTAAAGTTTTGGGAAGTTAAAAAAAAGAATAAACCATATTGCCATGTTTAATTCATGAAAAGAGGTAGGGAAAAATGCCAACTTTATGGGCAGTGGTGTGCATGTATTTATAAAGACAAGCTGGAGTATAACTATGTATAATATTCTTTTTCTCTGTCTATCTTTCCCTCCTACCAGGAACTATCTGAACTATGTGACAGAGGAACTCAAGGATCCTTTCGTGTACGTATATATACTGTGTTTACGAGTTTAAAGATAAAGTTGAGTTCTGGTCGTGCGATTGCACTGTGAAAGAAACGGTGTGGAATCGACCAGAAAAGATTGATCATGTAGCATATAAGTATTGGTGTGTACTGCAAGGTTCTGAAATCATCAAAATGATTACAAAATTGCCCAGTCTTGGTAAAGTAACAAGCACTGTACATAGAAAGATGTATATGGGACTACACGAACATGTGGAGTAAAAAAATCTGTCCCGATCTTTATGATGGTACATGCCATATTTAGAATATTAAGGCATTTGAAGAGCCATGCTTTTCAGGGAACATTTTTTATCTGATGTTCTTCCACACTTGCATAATACAATGATAACGGTCACAAATTATTTTTCACCTCTTCCAGAACTCCATCTTCTCTTTAAGCCAAGGTCATCTTTCTGCTTTGTTTATGAATGAGCTTCTGGACTAAATGAGGCTATTTAAAATGGTAAAAATGTCTAAAAACGGATTACAATCTGTACACGTAATACAATTGTACAAATATGCAACATTATTTGTTAAACAAGTCCACATTTATTATCAGGATACCAAAACTTAATTTCTTTTGTGTTTTGTTCTGTTACTGCTATGGGTTTATATTCATGTTTGTTGTTGCATCTTGTTGGTACCAAACAGGGCCTCATGGCAGACCACCACAGTTGGTGAAAATGTGCTACCCTGTATAAATGTCAGAAATAAATACATAAAAACTACGGTATATAAAATTGATTTAAAATATGGAATGATAATCATACCTATTATTTCAAGAGTGCCCAGCTTTACCTCATGCAGACATGCTTTTAACATTTATGAAAGCGATAAGTGGGATGCTTACAGATGAATACAAATTTGAAGTTTTCAAATCATCTTATCAATTTTTTTAATAATCTAATTAATTATGATAAAGAGTTATAATTCACAGCTAAAACCTGTATTACACTTGCTTTTCCAATAAATATATCAAAATGCTTTCTATAACTTAATATTAAGATCTAGCATTGTACAGATCAGTAAACCAGGGCCTGTCTTATACATGTAAGCAGTTGCGATTAATTGCAACTAATTTGTGATTAATATCAATCACGACGATGTACATACATGTAAGAGATGGGGACTACAAACCTTTGATTGATTAAAGGATTTGCGATTGCTTTGGATCAATTGCATCTCTTTATAAGACGGGACCCTGAATTACAGCTATCACACTAAAACAAATTGTGTAGTTTGTGGTAATAAAATAAAAGAGTTTGTAAGAATTACAGAAGATTTAAGAAAAATGGTAAAAAGTGGCTTATCTTAGTATTGATAAACAGGTATGACACTGTTACAAACGAAATTACATAAGATCGAAATGGGCTCAATGCATGTAGAAACATGATAGCAAGCACTCTATATTGACCACGCAGGTGGCAATCGAGTTTCAAAGGACTTAGGTACCTGTAGTTATGGGGTAAAAATATCTATGATTTACCAAATAATTGAAGGCAATCATTTTATGAATGACATTCTAGGAATCATTTGCCAGATGGCACAAACAAAAGGCTTCCTGACGATTAGATTTGGCAATTAGATAAGGTCTTCTTGCAGGAAATTCTAAACAGGAAATTTACCGTATTTCTCTTGAATGTATTTTAAAGGAACAGTCTTAGATGTACATTTACTTATAAGAAAATGTACCGTACAATGTGTAACATTTTCATGAAGATTTGGCTTCGTTTGCTATCATGATGTTTGTGCATGATATTTGATGATATTTTTTACCTGACTGTTAAAAAAAGCATTAATATGCCTGTAAGTAAACAAGCGGGGGACCGACGTCATTAAGTCCTCTCCGAGGGACTTGGTAATGAGGATTAATGCCTTACCAACGGACACTATAGCGCATCGACTTGGTTTCGAACCTAGGACCTCCTGGTTACGAGACCAATGCTCTACCACCGAGCCATCGCGCCTCCAGTTTTGATCTTATTAGACGATGTATACATACTCTCAAAAATATCCAGTGACACAAAGACGTAACTCCATATTTTGCCAAAATGAGTATTTGATATCAAAATGTTCAGAAAAATGTGGGCTTTCCAGGAAACACAAAGACTTAACTCCACCCAACACCCCACCCCATTGAAGTCAATGGCTAGTGAAACATAGACTTAATCCTTGGCCCAAGTTCTCAGTGACCCATAAACCACTTTTTCTCAAATGGGAGTTACGTCTTTGTCTCACTGAATCCTCAACATTATCATTGTTTTGTACCAATTCTTCTTCTTCTACTGTCCTGCAGTAATCTTCCAAGAGCCATCCTCATCTCTGTACCAACAGTCATCTTCATCTACGTAGCAGCTAACGTCTCCTACTTCATTGCTATGTCACCGGCAGAACTCCTGGCCACGGATGCTGTAGCAGTGGTAGGTTGCTCGTACAGTGAAACATGTATATAGAGACCGCTCAAGGGAAACATGAAAAGTGGTCTTTACAGGCAGGTGGTCTTTATGTACAGGTTCCTGCAGTACAGGTTTAAATGAAAAAACTTATTCAAGGGAAACAATAAATTTAGTCTTTATAGACGGTGCCTCACAGGGTGAGGGTGAAGATTTTATTTCATTTGTAAGGGCTTGTTTGTGAAATTATTATTATTATTACAACCCTTTGAGAGAAGACTTCCACTGATGCCTTCTTGATCGTTGGAGTTCAGTGAATTTGCACAATTCCTTTGTTTCGCGCACTTGCCATGGATAGGATTTCAAGCCATACTTTTACTTGTGGATTTTCAAGCATTAATATGTATTTGCTTTCTTAACAGTCCACTAGAATAAACATTAACATCAACATTTGGCCTTTAACGGTACTAGAACTTTTAAATCAACATTTATATCCACATTGAGGACGATTGCCCTTTCAACAGAAGTTGAATTTCAACTTTTGTTCAACTTGGCCGACATGTTCTTGGGAAATTGCCAATCTTGTCATTTACAATACCAATCTTGTAATAATGTATCATGGTTTCTCACAGACCTTTGGTCAGAAGCTTCTAGGAGTGATGGGCTGGATAATGCCAGTGGCCGTCGCCCTCTCGACCTTCGGTGGGGTCAACGGACTCCTTCTAACAGGATCCAGGTAAGAAAGGGGAATATGTTGGGTCCTCTGACCTTTAACCTTTTTAATGATGGATGATCTGGGACCCATTTCACAAATCAGTGACAAATCTGCTGATAAACAATCAGAAGCAAGAATTTCACTAGCTTATAACAAAAACTGTCATTTGCCACTGATGACAAGTTTTGTGAAATGGGGGCTTGGTTCATCCATTTGACTTTCAGTTGAGAGGTTGAAGATTCAAATCTTTGCCTGATGGAACATATATATGTCTGTAGATAATCCACTTATGTTCAGTTGTTTCACTGTAATCTACACTATAAAAACAGATTAGTTTTGCATTAATCATGTGAAGCAATCCTCTTTTTATTTCACCTACCAGTAACTTATTTTCAAGAGAAAGATATGTGTACTTCCATGGTGATGATACTTGATAGATTTGAGCGAGGTTTGCGGTTACACCACATATTCTTTCAACAGGGTTAGTTGGTGCCCACTTGATGCATAGAATTTGAATATGTTAGTTAATGGGTCTATTATATCATACCTATCCTAGTACCTATACCATGCTTTAGAAAGCTTACCTAAAAGTTCTGAACCGTTTCTCCTGTAAAAAAAAATTCTGTTGTAAGAGTTATGCCCTAACATGCAGTGTCCAAAGTTTTTATCTCCAAATTGTTATGCATTGCCGTTTGTCAATTTGTTTCACTGTTTTCTGCCTATAGGATCTACTTTGTTGGAGCTCGTATCGGCCACCTGCCGGAGTCTATTGCCATGATCAGCATCAACAGGAAGACACCCTTACCGTCTCTCATGTTCACCGTGAGTATGGCCGGCCAACCCAGGGCCAAGCTTTTAAAGGGACATCTGAACTTGATAGAAAATTGCTTCAGGTCAAAGATTTTTAAAAAAATATGATAATGAAGATTGTATATTATGTCACATTACCTTAAAACCAGAAGTTTTCACATGCATCAAATGTTTGTTAATTTCACAAGTGATTAGGTTATGTAAAGTTTCATGCGGAGAAATAAGGGATATTACTGACACCACGCCAAATTTTCGGGATTCACAAAGAATCTTGCCATGGGAAATGCTGTCATTTTTGCCTAAGTTCATGCCATGAACGTTTATGGTTTTACAGTTGTGATATTTAAAGTTTGGTCCTTCTTTATAAGTCTTGTGAAAATAATCACCTTGCATAATCCATAACATACTTTTCTTCTTTTGATACATGGTATTTCTACTAGTGATACTAGCATGGCTAATGCACATAATGAGGGTGTATTTAATGCTCAAAATATGCAACTGGATGCTCAAAATCAGTGACAAATCTGCTGATAACCAATCAGAACCAAGGATTTCATTAGCTTATAACAAAAACTGTCATTTGTCACTGATGACAAGTTTTTTTAAACGGGCCCAGGTGCTGACTTTGAAGTCTGAAAGGCATCTAGACAAAGGTCACCCAAACAAACAAACCCAGACAGTAAAATACATGATAAAACCACATTGCCTGGCGAGACCCAGTAGGTCATTAACTATGTCTTGTACCAATCACTTAAAAAACTAATTGTTAGACATCTAGAATGCATGAAATCTACCTCAAAAACTTCATCGGCTTTCTGTCTGCGATCAGATATTAAAGGAGTGTGGAGAAAATAAAGAATGACAATGAACCGTGCACGCAGAACCAAAGTTGGACTTGGGTTCTGTGCGCATCCCATTATGTTTGGGTGCATCAAGTAGTCTAAACACAAGTCGCTTTTAGGTCAATTCAGAATGTATTTAAAGTTGCGAAACCTCAATACAGAAGTATTATTTAAAGCTTATCATTTGAATATATTATTATGAAATGGCACATCTAACATACAAAACATATTCTTTCTGGTGATTGGTTTGCTTAAAACCTGTCTGTACTAGTTTGGCCAGGGGAGTGTTTCACAAAGATCCTAAGTAGAACTTAACACTAAGTTGGACTTAAAAATTATGGACAGCCATTGGAGCCTTAAAATGAAATATATTCAAAAGCAGAAATTCAAGTATTTTATACTTTTTTATAAATTCCACATCAAGAACATAGAATCTCCCATGATAATAGAAAATATGAATGATTTGAATCAAAATTTTATGTCTTTTAAAGTAACTTTTACAAAATGTTTTCAAGGATGCTAATGGCTTTCCATATTTTTTAAGTCCAACTTAGAGTTAAGTTCTACTTAGGATCTTTGTGAAACACCCCCCAGGAGGGATTAGACCTTCCTGCATGGTCACTGACAGGTGGTTATCTCATCAAATCAGCTCTCAATTAACATAAGAAAAAGAGGATCATGGGGGGACCATTGGTCACCGCTTAGGCATTGTTTTCTATATAGAGGGAGCAAGTAGTACAGTGGGGCTTTAAATGGGATTTGAGATAGAGCTCTGCTGGGCTCTACAGGGCTCTACAGGGCTCTACAGACTCCCAGCAGGTGAATTATCTTTGTATAACCCTGGGTTAATCCGGAAGGGGGGGGGGGATCACTCTCTTACACAAGTGCTACCCACCCATGTTCATAAACCTCTGAAATGGGCCTTAATAATGGTGTACCTTTTCTGAAATTGACCCTTTTTAAAGAAAACATCAAAACCTGTGAACCTGAAAAGGTGCCCTTTTTTTTTTTTTTTTGATTAGTGCTTGAAAAACACCTCTTTTTAAGGATAACGTCAACGACACAGTATAGCTGAAAAAGACACCTTTCAACGCTTTTTCTGGACGCGGGTGCGTAGCCAGTCATGTTGGCAGTGACCCCCCCCCCCCCCTGTTAATCCTGCATATATCCAGATGTAGTTCCAGGAAGTGTCCACCGAAACTTGTCACCTTCGTTTCAACTTTTGAAGGATAACTTTTCATACCAGTCCGAGGGTATCACAAAACAATGGTTTATGACCAAAACAAGGTTGGATTCTGGAAAATATGGTACTTATAGAATGTTGGCAATAACACAGCGTCACTTTGACATCACCTGCTTCGGCCCTTCTGATTGTTATACCAGTTGCGTGGGTATACCCTCCCATGCATGATGCACACGCTGCAGTCTACACTGTATTACTCCAAAAAGCAATGCAAAAGAAATTCTTTTATATTTCTCATTTCATCATTCATACATACAGTCTGTATGCATGAACCTTCCTTAAAATGTTCACAATTTTGGAGGTCCTTTACTGGGATTTTGGGCACCCTTTAGTGTCGAGCCCTAGGTTAGGGTAAGGGTTGCAATTGGGTTTTAAGTAATGTTTAAGGTTAGGGTTAGGGATTGTTTTATATCCAGGCTTTAAGTCAGGAATTTGATACCTGTACACAATTCTCCATGGGGCATGAGTCGGGCAATCAGTTTTCCCATTAAAACAACAGCCTCTGTTCATTCTGCTGTGTGGCATATTTGTCATACTGCGATCAAATGAAGGTGTCTGCAAATGTCGGCCAAGATAATGATAATCTCGTTGTGAAGGGTTTAGTCATGCTGAACACCTGTTGTTTCTGTGCTCAAACTAATTTGATTAACCCCAGCAATCGTGTACTTTCACCATGACTTTGTACCCTAAAACACCCATTCAGAAAACCAACCATGCATTGTAAAATCAGAGAAGCTTCATTATATTCACTATATTTCATAAACAATTAAAATCCTAACAGTAAAAATAATTCTGTACTCATTGCAAATGAATAAATATTGTAGAATAAGATTGTACATGTCCGTGGGCGGAAATTTGTTTTAATTTCAGAATCCTAGAATGTTAATTAGTTAAAGCTAGGGTAATTAAAGTAAAGCGCTGAGAATCATTAGTATTGTCTCCTACAGAGCAAATCGGTAAAGGAAGCATAGAATTTGTGATATGTATAAACTATAAAATTCCAATTTTGGGAAATAAACTTGTCCTTCTTAATTATACTGTCTATTAAAATAAAAGAATGTATTGAACAATTTCAATTTGAAATAAATTTTGTTTAATTGTCCAAAAGGGCATCCTTAAATCTTTGGATTGAAATTAAAAGGAATTCAAGCAAAATGAATACAAGTGAATGAGTTTAAAGAGAAATATTAACAAGTTTTTGTACTTGTTCAGCTTCTTTAAAAATGCATTCATGAAAGGCATGAAGGAAAAGGATTACTAAAATCATGCATAATTCTTTTTTTGAAAAATATTTCAGTGTTTTCAATTTCTTGCCTTTTCAATTTCTTGCCTGTTTTCCCATTTATGATATAGTGGATGAATTTTTGTCATCATATCCTAAAATAGCACCCGTATTTCCAAGTAACTGCAATAAAGTTGGGGGTGTAATGTGGGCGGGGAAGGACTGTTATAGGCGGAAGGGATCGATATACTGGTATAGCAGCTAAGAGACGTCACCAGGCCCAAGATTTTTGTGCATTATGCAGGTACTTGTGGCAATTATAGATGCAACGCTATCTTATTACCAAAGAAAATTAAGTCAGTAATGTAATGAGAGGATTTGTAAATATGTGTATCGCAAGAAAGCTTTGACAATGCACAAATTAGCAGTTGTGATTCATATTTCTCTAAGCTTGTGCTTACTTACACAGAAAGAAAGCTCTCACTCCAAAGCATTTAAAGGCACACTGTCCTACTTGTAGCTACTTGCTCCCTCTATATAGAAAACTTCCCAAATCGGTGCCTGTTGGTCCCCCATGAACCTCTCTTTCTTATGT
Organism: Strongylocentrotus droebachiensis; assembly: GCA_035222895.1. Classification (NCBI taxonomy): domain Eukaryota; kingdom Metazoa; phylum Echinodermata; class Echinoidea; order Camarodonta; family Strongylocentrotidae; genus Strongylocentrotus; species Strongylocentrotus droebachiensis. Next base: position 21,021 of record JAVYIG010003311.1, read on the forward strand.
TAAATGAGAGCTGAGTTGATGAGATAGCCACCTGTCACAGTGACCTGGATGGCTCGCTGTGTGGTCTAATCCCTTCTAGCTGCAGTAGTAACGCCTACCTTTAAGAACTCAGATATTAAAAATTAACCATGTTATTTGACACCTGTTCCAGGCCTCAACTCTTTCTATAAATCCCACTCCTACATGTCCTTTTTTTAAAATTTGGTACGTTCCTTTAAAGCCCCACGGCACTACTTATAGCTACTTGCGCCCTCTATATAGCAAACAATGCCTAATTGGTGCCTGTTGGTCCCCCATGACCCTCTTTTTCTTATGTTAATTGAGAGCTGATTTGATGAGATAACCACCTGCCAGTGACCTTGCAGGGAGGTCTAATCCCTCCCAGTCAAACTAGAGCAGACAGGCTTTAAATGCAATGTATTCTTTTAACCTCGTGTTTTTTTTCCGCACCCTCTATTCATCCTGCAGTGCCTCTTATCCCTGCTCTACCTGTTCGCTCAGAACATCGGTCAGCTGATCAACTACTTCAGCTTCGTCACCTGGTTGGCCACGGGGACGTCCATCGCCGGTCAGCTCTACCTCAGGTGGAAAGCGCCGGACATGGCCAGGCCTGTCAAGGTAAGGATGATACCTAGATTGTAATGCCCAAAGATTAGCTTGAAGCTTTCATCTATGTTTAGCTTCTTCTTTTTTTTTTTTTTTTTTTTTGGGGGGGGGGGAATTCATAATGCCTAAAGTTATCTCAAAGCATAATTTATGGTTAAGTTGGGAAGGGGGGGGTGGAGTACTGCCCAACAATGGTATGAACAAAGAAGATTGAGATGGAATTGAAAGCTAGAACAAGGATGAGTACTGTAAAAGTGACGTGATGAAATTTACAAAAGAAAATTGTAATAGCATCTAATCAATATTACATGTAGCTCTGAAATTCCATTGATATCGAGGTTGTGGGGGGGGGGGGGGCTTCCTAATTACAATGAATTTAAAATACATGAAAAAAACAATCAAACTGAGATCATGAACTCCAAAAAAAAAAAAACATCAAAATAGATGGAAGAACTAGATTATATGAGTAGATCTATTATTAAAAGTGGTAGTGACTACAGGAATTACATAACAAGGAAGAAGTGATGATTTTGCTACAGAGCTAAAAAGGTAGATTCAAAGTACACTGGGAAATCACATTAAATTCCTAAAGGAACCAATAAAATACACACAAAACAATGAAGAACAACTGGTAGATACTCAAGTTTAATTTATAACTGCTCCAACAACTATAATTGCAAGACTTGTTAATTGAAGAAATGGGTTATGTTGTGGTTAGTATCTTGGCACTCCCCCAAGACAACTTTTAGTGAAACAAAATGAAAAACATTTCATGCTTCATTAAATTATCCTAAAAATAAGTAGCATTAACAGCTATAATTGCAAGACTTGTTAATTGTCATGAGAAGCCAACATCCAGAGCAGTTGGTGTACAACTCATTGTGACTGGTTTGAAACTGAATTTTTTAATACATTTAATGTAGAATAACTGCAATAAACTAGTACATGAAATTATATTGTGGTTAGTATCTTGGCACTCCACCAAGACAACTTTTAGCGAAACATAATGAAACACATTTTATGCCTCATTAAATTATCCTAAATTAAGTGGATGGAGAAAATCTAAACTCTGAAACCATAGAAATATTGCTTTGCCTTTGTTCAATTTTTGGTATTTGCTTCCTCTAGAATATCAAGGACATTCAAATAGGTTTTTATGCCTCCGTTACGAAGTAGCCGGAGGCATTATTGCTAATGGTATGGTGTAGAAAAGTAAGCTGAGTTTTTTTTTTTGTAAACATGTCGGCCATGGTATTTCAATCCTAGTACCAGCATGTATATACTGAATATGGAAGTGAAAAGTGAACGTTACTCAAGTCATTACAGACAGACTACCGGCACATTCATGAAAATAATTTTGAAGTCTTTAGATATAAGGCAGTAAATATTAATGATGTGAATGATGTGGTTATTGCTCTTTCAGGATGCTAATAATATTTATGACAGGATAGACTTCTTACGCCTGTTCTTAAGTGCTTAATTTTTGGGGGATTTTTTTTTTTTTTTTTTAAATTAAAGGGGGAATAGTCATTAAAAGTCACATTTGATATCAGAATAGGAAAGTTTATTTAAAAATCAATGATTCCCTTCCTGTATATACATGTGGGTGTGAGTTGTAAGTAGATCATTAATGGGATTGAGTAGTATGTTATGCAGCTTCTCCTAAGAGCATCGTAGAATGTGATACAACAAAAAATGAATTTGTACCATATAGCTATTCAGTTTTGATTACAGCTATACAATGAGTTTTGGTCTTGTAAGAAAATATTGACTAGCATGGGCCCGTGAGACTACAATTAATGCTCCTCAAAAAGAAAGTGTGGGAAATTAAAAATTGATACCCCTTGTAAATCAATAGCATAATCCTGTGTTAACACAACAAGGATGTTATTCACCTGACAATTGTATATATATAGTCTCTCTCTGTTTGACGTCTGTTCATTGCAGACATTTTGGAATGCTGCCAAATTCAATTAGCATTTGGCACCTTGCCCATAGACATGCATACATACCTGTACATAGTACACATATAGTAAGTAGACTAGACAAGGTCACATATGCTCTCATGTATCTGATACTGGTGTACATGTACTTGCATTACCATATTGGGGGATTTTGAGTCATATTTGTAGGAAGTTGATTAGAAAAATGATGCTGTCATAATTTGAGTGATGGGCGTGATTCAAGTGTACTAGATCATCACTTTGGCAGCGCATGGGATTGCATCATCTTTGAAGAATAAAAAAAAGTGTCCGGGATATATTGAGAATTTCTTTGCATTATATCCCACAACAAATGACGGACTAAAGAATATGAATCCAAATCAATCGTAAGTCCTCCAATCAATCACAAGTTTGCAGTCTCCTATCTCTTATGTACATAGTTGTGATTGATATCAATCACAGCTATTGATATCGACTCTTTGTAATACAGGGCCCAGGTCTTTCTTTGTTTAATCGGTACACATTGCAGGCTCATATGATATGGAATACAAAGTATATATAATATTGCTTTCATCAACATCAAGCCTGCACTTAAAATGGGGTATCAGAGATCCTAGTATTTCAAATTTATTGAAGAAGAAAAAAAAAACATGTACACATTGTAATGTACATAATGTGGAGGCAAAGTGCAAAATATTGAATGACTTACGTTGAATGGTAGATTCTGCATGCAATTGCAATGTCTGTGGAAATGAATGTAATTGAGGCATTAAAAGGTTTTAAAAAATAAAATTAAAATATTATTGGCGAAAGGAAAAGAAATCATCTCAATTTTGTTGCCCTTTAAAAACAAATTGTTTGTATTCAATTTGATTTATTACTTCCCACAATAAAAATGATTTATTTACATTTAATGCCTTTAGTTTTTTGTTAATGTAGATATTGATTAAAGAAAGCTGAACTTGTAGTGGACAGAAATTTAAATTGTCCAGATATTGCAATATGACATCCAACATTTCAGCACCTACAGACTGAATAGCATCCCTTTCTTCTTGATCTTAAACCAAGCTAGTAAATTGTGAAATTGGACACCTTTGAACAACTTTTATGAAGAGGATCAATAAACGTGATCAAATAGAATTAATAAAATATATATGATACAAACCTTGAGATATTTTTTTGTAATACTTGTTTTGTAGAGGATAAAAGCAATAATAATAATAGATCACATTTATAACGCGCCTAACATTTTGTTTCTAGGCACAGTGTATATATTATAAGTGATATTACCCCAGATATCGGATTCAGGCTTACCCGCACACAATGTATGCACATTCTCCACTCCCTGGGGAGCAATATACATATGTCTCTACCCTTTGTTTCAGAAGAGAATAAGAAATACAATAATTGCTGATTTCCGTTTTCTCTTCCCAGGTGTTCATTCTCTTGCCCATCATCTTCTTGTTAGCCTGTATCTTCCTGACCGTCATGGGGGTGTATGCCGCCCCCTACGACACCCTCATCGGTGCCGCCATCTTGCTCTCGGGGATTCCCGTCTACTTCCTCGGAGTATGGTGGACAGCCAAGCCCACCTGGTTCCTCAGCGCTGTCCGTAAGTTTGATTTGTCTGGGACCATTCACCTGAAAAGTATAATTTGTGTGTAGTTAGTTCGGTATAAAAATCGACCCTTGAAGAAGAAAAAAACTGCTATTCATTCTATAATTGAATGGTTATTGAATATGAAGAATATAAAGGATTAAAAAAAATACCATTAATACTAATATTACGACTACTTCTCCTCCTCTTCTTTCTCCATTTCCTCCTTGTCCTCCTTTTCGTCCTCCTCCTCCTCCTTGTCCTACTCGCCCTTCTTCTCTTACTCCTCCTCCTCCTCCTCCTCCTACTCACCCTCCTCCTCCTCCTTCTCCTCCTCCCCCCTTTCTTTTCCTCCTTCACTACTACTAAACAACAGACTGAACCCAACTTAGACTTTTAGTCTTACTTTATTTTAATAAGGAAAATTTAAATGTGCAGTTTCTCTTTGCAGCAGTAATATTAAAGGCTGATATTTAATAACATTTTCATCTCTTTTTTAAATTTTCCTTTCAGAATCCTTCACTATCTGGATGCAGAAGCTTCTATGCTGTGTTGCCGAGGAAAAAGAGGATTAATCATGATGTTCCCTAAATTTATAATGAGAATTTGATCAGTTGGGGTAAATTTATATCTCTGAAGGGGATTGCTAGCAGTGGATTGTCATTACCACTCTGGTGAAAACTGCTAGCTTTCTTTCCTGAAGAGATAATTTGCCTTTTTGAAAAACTTGTTAAAAACAAACGGCTATTAGTAGCCACAAAAACAAACAAACAATGGAATGAAGGGATAAAAAGGAACAAAGATGAGGGTCCTGTTTCATAAAGCTTAGCAAAAAGATAAGTTACAATGATTGATAAAAACTACTGAAACCATTGCGTTTGCACGCTTGTTAGGAAACTGTAAGTTAACATTGCCACTTGTTATTGCTTACAGATTTATAAAACAGGCAATTATTTTTTGTCTCTATGTTCAGACATACACAAATGTATTTCAGAATGAAGAAAAATATGTGATTATCTTTATTGTCATCTTTGTGTATTTTTGAACATGGGAATGATTTAAAGTTTTATTCATAACTAAATATGGAAGGTTTGACCCTCTAAAGCCATAGAGGTCTTGTAATTTCAACCAGAAGTTGGTAGATTGCTTGACTTTAATATATATCTGTACAAAGCTTGCTGATTGAAACATGTTTGTGATATTACAAAAAATGAGTGTGATTTATAAAAGAGCACCTCTGTGCTGCGACAATCTTGGGCTTACCCTTCCAAAAGTTCTGATGTCGCAGGTTGAATGAAAAGAAAAAAAAACTTGAGGATATTTTGATCGGGAAAACTAGTTTATGAAGGTTTGTTGAAGTAAAATGTTTAATGCATATTGGCTTCTTTAAAACACCATCCCATTAGAAGTAAATCATATTATTTTCGAAAATTTGTATCTTTGGAAATTAATGATTCTAACGCAAATGAGCGGGAAAAATATTAATTTGACTTCAGAATAGCACAGTCGTATATCATTAAAAGTATTATATATTGACCTCACCATTAGGTGATAAATCCTTAACAGTAAAAGACTTGTCCTATAAACAAATTGAAAGATAGAGCACAGCAGTTGAGAGAATACCTGTTCAAGGGAAATGTCAAAATGTCCATGAAGACTTATTCCATTTTCCTTAAAGCCTTGGTCACAAATGCCATTACGAACTGCTACGAACGTCGTACGAACGATTTTCAGACAATGGAAATTCGGGAAGACAATGGAAAAACGGAGATTCGTACGAAATGATCGTTCATACGAACCTTTGTGACCGTAGCATTAGCAATTTTTCAAATGGTCTGGTAGAGAATGAAAGTAATTCATTACAAGTGGCTGTTCAGAGGAAAAAGGGCGTTATCTCTTGTGTTTACAGCATAGGAGTTAATGCCCCTCTAGCTCCAAATGGACGTTACTCTTCATCCCATGTTAAATGCATTCCAAGACAATGAAATCTCAAGGAATGCTTGTTTTGTTATCCAGAAAAAATCTTGCAGAACTTTTATTCAAATTTTGCTGCTTCATTCCATCCAGACATTTGATATGATTTTTTTTTTAAATCTTGAATGTACCGCTCGCTTGATCGTTCAAATGTTCCAGAATTACAGAGCAAACTTGGACTTAAATCAGAAAGGATAATGTACATCTTGTATTGTGATGTTTTTCAAACATTTACTCTAATCCTAGTGAGAATCATTCAATGTTTTGTTCAAAAATGTAATCCTTAACTTGCAAAGGCAATATATTGTCACACAAACGGAATGGGTCTGATTTGTTCTAAAAAAACGACAGGATTGATAATATTTCTCTCTCTAAAAGTGTTCATGTTCTTTGGTTAATCGCATTTGAAAATCGCCATTGTTGTTACTTGAAATCTATTTTATTTCTTGGAGGGGTGTGATGGGATGTAATTGGAAGGACTAATGGCTTGGATGGATAAATGGATAAATGAATCTTTTCTGTTATATGAAATTAGCCTTAGAATTTCATTAAAAATAATATTTTGATTGACTAAAGAGCGCAAAACTCCCCTAATAGACAGCGGGGTATTCATGATCACCATACCATGCATGTTCAACTGTCCATTTATAGTAGTATAAGCTTGAGGCATGTGCAATATTTTACAGCGCCTGTAGATTTCTAAAGAGCCATCCAAAGTGGTTTTGATAGAATTATGTCCGCTTTTCATTCTCATTGTACTTATTCAAGCTTATTGCTCTTGCTATACAAAAGATCGAAAGTAATCCTTTTGTCCGTTAGTCTGGTTTATGAGGAAAAGACTCATCAAAACTGAAATGTATGGTCTTGTCAAAAGATCCATTATTTATTCCTATAAAGTGAGGAAAAAAAATGAAAACTAAAAAAAAAAGGTCATCATTTTGTTTAAAGTAAAGAACAAACATGCTCATTTGTAAATTTGTATCATACAAATGTTTTTTGCATCAGTCTTGTTTGAATGCAAGATAGACCATAGATGGCTTTCCTTATGTGTTGTTGTCTGCCTTTTTTTCTTCTTCTTGTTTTTCCAAAATTCATATTTATATGACCTTTGTATCATTTGCTCTCTTTAGTTCACTCATTCTTATTAGCTAACACAAACACCTTGTAAAGTAGATGTATTTTGAGTTTTTGAATCTTTGAAAGCTATTTATTATTCCAAATGCGTTGCTACCTTCTCATTTATAGTCTAATGGTGAAAACAACAGTGTCTATTATACAGTTCTTTGGTGCCTAGGTATTTATTCACAACTATTTATTTTCCCTTTTTTTTTCTTTCTTATGCTTCGTCATTAACACAAAGCCTTGTCATCTTAGAGTACTATTATTTTATTGAGCTCTTTTGTCGGTTTATTTTATTCCGATTTTGAAGGAGAGCCACAAAGATGTTGAGACAAATCGTTGAACTTCCTTCTGGTCCTCAACAGACGTTTTTTGTGGTTATTTATTTTCAGCAAGATGAAGTTATGGCACCTAGCTATCTTTCTGTTTCAGACACGACTCTTTTAACCACCTCAAAGGATAAAATGACATTAGCATCGTGTGCATCTGAAATCTGTTTATCATAACACAGAGATTACAGATTAAAATAAGCGCCATTGTTTCGCAGTTCATCGGGGTATTTTTCATTCCCGCTTGCCATTCATCTATTTATTTACCCATAAAAAAATAGTTTTTATTTTGCAGCAGCGTTTTTTGAGGTGAATTACAGAGTTAGGTGTGAACAGCCTTTATGGGCAATTCCTTGAATGTATGTCTGCCTTTGATTTTTGTTGTACCAGTACTTTGTCATTTTTTGGTTGAAATATATCTTTTTTTGTTCATTTTGTTTAGGGTTGAGTAGATTGCGAAACTATAAGTCATAAAGTTCAGAGATTTAAGAGTGCACAAATTTTGTACAAAGCTTTTTTTCAAATTTTGCGTTTGTTTCTGTAAATAACAAAGAACGTGTGAAGAGTAGATGATTATTTTGTTGATAGATGGGTAGATATTTTGCGTACATCAGAGAAGAAACGATTCTAGATTGTTATGTTTTCTGTATAGGTGTATTTATCTTGCTATAAAATACTTGAACATCTGAAATAAGGAGTCTATGTATGCATAAGGATTCTAAGTTATAATAGACAAATTATAAGAGATGGGAGATAAATCTACAGATTTGTAAATTGTGTACAGCAGCATGGCTTGTTCTGATACCTCTCATGTAGAGTTTATTTAAAGGGGGTAGTTAGGATTGAATTTAAAGCTGCTTTAAATGCTAAGCCTGTAACATGGAAATGCTTTGTAAATTGCTGTGAAATTATTTGATTAATTTTATGATGCTGGGGGAAAACAAATGTAAATTGAGCTTCTGGAAGTGATCATGATTTTTCGACTGCTGGCGAAAAATAACAATGTTAATTTTTTATTTAGATTTGGGGTTATAGATTCCAGGCATGTTTTAGCTCTCTGCTTTATAGTTGAAACAAAACAAAAGATGTGTCTTTGTGTAGTACGTAGATGTTTATTGTTTAGATAGCATTTGATTTGCCAGGTTATGAAAAGGAATAAACATTCTGCATACAGGGTCTTTACTAATCATCAAAGTTTATGTTGACTGGAAAATGGTCATATTGTTTTAATTTGTGATTATTTTGTAATTATTGCAGAAGGCATTATTCTTGCATGAAATAAGTGTTATTCGTGGTTTGAGTTGTACTGATATCTTAAAATCTGCTCACTTATTAAAGGGAGCGATTGCGCGAGGTAAAGCGGTGTTTGTGTGTGTGTGTGTACACTTTGTACGATAAGTGACTTCAACCTATGTTTTTGTCAGCAATAATAGAAATGCCGTTGTCTTCAAACCTATGAATTAAAAGTAAGGTGATAATATATATGGCATGTACAAACAAAAGCTGCAAACTGAAAAGAATGGCGTAAGTAATAAGTATATACCGGTATTTTGTGTGAGGTGTGTTGTTTGTCTAGAGGAAAAATGTAAAAACTATAGAGTCTGCATTATGTTAATCAAGAGTAACGGGTTATGTCACAATATATGTGAATGGTGGTAATTGTGACGGGAAAGCAAAGGAGTGGGACTGGCTGAAAGTTACCATAGACTATGTGTGCTCTTTTACTGCTGAACCAAGTTGGATACTACCTTTTATAATGTTTTGGACCCAGAAGGGATTTAAAGGTACATGTCTGTTTTAATCTATGAGTTTATTGCCCTTCTGTCTCTTACTGGACATTATGGGGGGTTTTACCCCAAAAAAATCCTCTCCATGTTTCAGACCATATTTACTCAAATGGTGGTTACACAAGTTTTGTCTTCCCGAACCGAATGCCTGGTAGATATATGAAATATGGTATATATCTGCTCATTGTGATCTAGTTGGTTAGTGTTGCTATGGTTAACACTGACAGTTCTAGTTTAGTTAGTGTTGCTGTGGCAAACACTGACAGAGAATTCTGTTGTATGTTTCCGACTCATAAGATATTTCATTGCAAATGATGATGAAGGAAACAAATATTGCCGCTGAATTTTGAGGCAATATGGTCCTCTCCAGACCTGTTATGGCCATTAACATGTCATGGATGTAATTGATATTGTGTGTATTATTACACTTAAACATTATGTATTCCTATTATAATTTTGTTTCTTATTAATATACAGATGATTCATAATCTCTTCCTGATCTGCTGTACAAATCATTTGCATATAATGTCCATATGAGAATATATCGTTATCGTAAAACAGTCAAAAATAGAATGATACACACATTTTTTCTGTGAAAAAGAAAAATTAGGGCTTGGAAGAAAAAGTGCCCTTCAAACAGTCTTAACATATATATATATATATGGTTTGTTGATGTTGAAATGTTGATTGACCATGTACAAATATGTAATTTTGATTGATAAACTGGCTAATATATATTGCATTAAATTGATAAGCTTATCTATTGTCTGCTCAAGAAGATGTTAATTTATATTAATTAATTAATGCCCTTTTGGTTCTTAGCAGACAGTATGGATGTTACACCCCCCCCCCCCTCTCAGCTGCCCCCTCCCAATCTTCTTATTCTGTGTGGAATGACATCATTACCTTTATTACATTGCCAATAGGATTCAAGTGTTATACAGGGTATATCAAGAAATACTACACTTGGTGTGTATTGAATGTAACACCTTAATGTAGGTGCTTATTAGGTTTCTGTCCCTCTCATTGCATCAAATGTGTTATACACCATAACCTTAGCACCTTACACTTTTTTTTAACTTGCCTCTTGTGTTATGTATCATGATAAAATGTGTAAAACAAAGCACCTGTATCCAGCACCAGCTTTGCACATAATCTTCCTTGTCATTGATAATACACTCCTCATTTTAACATTCTAGTGGTACATGTTTATACACTGCTCAAAATAATGCTTGAGTGTGTGTTGATACAACTAGGTACAGTTAAGGTGTACTTTATTCAGTGTCTACATGCATATGTTACATAAGTACACTGCACAAATAATAAGAGTGTTAGTTGACACTGCTACAGTATAGGTGTATATGATTCAGTGTCCAATTTCAGCTCTATTTTGCGATTCTTGTCATTTGTTTTAAACTTCTTCCTAGTTTGTTGCTATGAATGAGTCAAAGTTACCCGTTCATAATAATTGCACTGAATGTTACTAAGCAACCGTCTCCACACATCATATTACCTCATGGTAAAGCATACTTAGAATGATAGTAGGAAAGTATTTTCCTTATGGATTTTTTTTTTCTCTTCTCCTTTAGGCAGATAAATAAATGTTTTCTTCAAACAAAATTTGATGAGATTCAACGCATCCTTCATTTATGTGTTCAGTTGATAGTGGATACTTTTATTTTATTCCAATACTCTCTAAAAAAAAATTGAGTGATCACTGACGTCACTCCCAAGAAGAGTGAACATTCACTCTTTTCTTCTTAGAGAGCACTCAAAAATCAATCTATATTCACTCCTAAACAAGTGATCCCTGACTTCACTCCCAAGAAAGTGAAAATAGAGTGAAACCCTTACATGTAGGTTGGAAGTATGAGAGATTTGAGGCTGTTGATGCATTCTCAAATGGCACAGAGATATAACGGGATTCACACAACTGAATTGGAAATTAGCCAATTATTATTATGGTAACACATGGTCTGAATAAAATATAAGGGTTAAAGAAAGTTGGATGGAATCAAAGTTAGTAGAGAAGGAGGGAGAAGGGAGAGAGAGAGGGAAGAAGGGAGATGGAGGAAGGAAGGGAGAGAGAAGACGAGGGGTGGATGAGGATGAGGAGAAAGACAGGGAGGAAGGGAGAGAGAGAGGGAAGAAGGGAGATGGAGGAAGGAAGGGAGAGAGAAGGCGAGGGGTGGATGAGGAGAAAGACAGGGAGGAAGGGAGAGAGAGAGGGAAGAAGGGAGATGGAGGAAGGAAGGGAGAGAGAAGGCGAGGGGTGGATGAGGATGAGAAGAAAGACAGGGAGGAAGGGAGAGAGAGGGAAGAAGGAAGGGAGAGAGAAGGCGAGGGGTGGATGAGGATGAGGAGAAAGACAGGGAGGAAGGGAGAGAGAGAGGGAAGAAGGGAGATGGAGAGATGGAGAAAGGAAGGGAGAGAGAAGGCGAGGGGTGGATGAGGATGAGGAGAAAGACAGGGAGGAAGGGAGAGGGAAGAAGAGAGATGGAGAAAGGAGGCGAGGGGTGGATGAGGATGAGGAGAAAGACAGGGAGGAAGGGAGAGAGAGAGGGAAGAAGGGAGATGGAGAGATGGAGGAAGGAAGGGAGAGAGAAGGCGAGGGGTGGATGAGGATGAGGAGAAAGACAGGGAGGAAGGGAGAGAGAGGGGGGAAGAAGGGAGATGGAGGAAGGAAGGGAGAGAGAAGGTGAGGGGTGGATGAGGATGAGAAGAAAGACAGGGAGGAAGGGAGAGAGAGGGAAGAAGGAAGGGAGAGAGAAGGCGAGGGGTGGATGAGGATGAGGAGAAAGACAGGGAGGAAGGGAGAGAGAGAGGGAAGAAGGGAGATGGAGAGATGGAGGAAGGAAGGGAGAGAGAAGGCGAGGGGTGGATGAGGATGAGAAGAAAGACAGGGAGGAAGGGAGAGAGAGGGAAGAAGGAAGGGAGAGAGAAGGCGAGGGGTGGATGAGGATGAGGAGAAAGACAGGGAGGAAGAGAGAGAGTGAGAGAGAAATAGAGACAGGGAGGGAGACTGAAGAGTCGAAGAAAAAGAGAGATAGGATGGAACAAATGACATGGTGGTTTTATGAAAGTAGTTTTTTTTTAAAATCAGATGTTGTCTGCATGAGCTTTCTCATTGCATTACACGTTCACTTCCTTCACCCTGACAATGTTTCCATACTCTTAAATGAATTACAATTCGATTTTTGCAGCCCCCTCCCCCCCCCCCTCTCCACCCCCCCCCCCCCCCCCCATAATTTGAACATGGTAATCAAATTACATGGATTTCAAGAGGGGATGGCAGTTAAACATGTAAAGAAGAGGAATATATGTGTGATACAAACATTTTAAGTTATCTGATGTGGCAGTTATCAGAAAGTTATTGAAAAAGAAAAAGAAGAAGATTATTTTCATTTAAACACTAGGGACTGAGGAGATAAAAGTGTAGGGCATTGGCAAATGCCAGATGAATGAAGAAAAAAAAGAATAAATATAAACCTCCTTTCATGAAAACACCATCACATGGGTATAGTGATATTTTTGTTACTTAAACGATAATAGAAAATAAACAAAATAAAAAAATAAAACAGCCATTTTAGTGACAGTGTGAGAGTAGATAATTAGGAATCGAAAAACAACAACAGTACACAAACTTTTTTGTGAATCATGAAACCTCGACAAACAATTATTTCGAAAGTGCAGTCAGCTCGAAGTGCATTTTGCTCAAATTTATAATTGTGTTTGTCTCCCTCTCTCGCTAAACTTTGTCACAGTCAACAACGGAGGACCAAGAAGGTTGGAGGCCGAGGAGTGGTAATCCGTTGAATTTCCGGTGTAGATTCGACTAAATTTAAACCTGATAGCCGTCGAAAATCCCCAAGAGCTTTAATTGAAGGTAATCTTTGATCTTTTGAATGGTATTGTTTGCAAACAGGTTTTAAAAGAAATGAAAGAACGTTTGATTTATAATCATTACACCTGCTGGGTAACCAGCTGGTTTGCGTAGCCAGAGCTTCGGCTGCCTTTCATGTCTTCGGACCGTGGTCGAAATAAGCAGCAGACGCATGCATAATTTGATCTCCGACTCCGAGACCAAGTTTAAATAATGTTGTACTTGTGGAATACAAGACTACATGGATGACCCAAGCATTTAGCAGATTTTGATCTTTATCTTATTCTTGATTCAACAAGAATATTATCAGGCTGCAAGTGCTAAACGGGGACCACGCGCAGAGCGTTGAAAGTGCTGAGCTGGGGTACGTAGACCGACAGCTTCAGTCTCTGCACTCTCTGGTATTGACGGTTGTTTCAATTCCGCTGAGACTTGACTGCGTCTGGCTCCACTGATCGCCTCTATTATATACAGAGACTGAAGTACATTGTATGGGTTAATGAGGGGAGGTTTACGTTTTGCAATACAGTTGAGTTTGTGTGTGATTGATTGCCTTGTGCGAGCTGTAACGGGTACCGTCTGCGCCCCGTCTGTCACTTTGTCACGTCAGTTTTAATACTAGTAGGGTATCTAATCTGGGCAGCGTCTCACGAAACCGTCATAAGTACAAGTTCAACGACATCCCAGTGAAATGCGCGTACTAAGTTTAACACACATTTTAATGGGATGTTGGTGAACCTGTACTTATGGAGGTTTCGTGAGACGCTGCCCATATCGCGCACTCAGCACGTAGACTTTTACACATTGACTGAGCGCTGTACACTGAAATAATGCACTCCTATTGGCCGATCCGCTCCAGCAGTTTCAAATTTAAGTGAGAGAGCGCAATGACCATGCCAATACATAATATTACATAACACACTGATAATGATATGTCATGCACTTTACACATAACTGACGCACACTTAGCATAGGTACACACATAAAATAACGTTTCAGTACAGCTTACCAGTTTGTACCTTAAATATGAGGAATATGAGAATTTTAAAACTTAAGTAAGACTTAACCTTTTAAGGTTGCTGAACAAAATCGTAAACAAATCAAAGGTTTGACTGGAATATCATGATTTTGGTATCAGATCAAACAGATTATTGCAAGCTTTCTCCTCGCACTAATAACTTATAACGTTGAGCGAATGGCAGCCAGCGATATCCAACCAGAAGGGCCCTTGTAGGCGCCAATTTAAGAAAATGAGACTGAGACTAGATCAACGTAATGCGCATGCGCTGGATCATGTAAATGAAAGCTAAAGTTCTACATGCTTGGTTTTGTGTGCTAAAATCCTTCCCATAGAAATTGCACACCTCCCTTTTACCAAATTAAGATTCAAAGTTTCAAAACCCTTTTTCTTTGTGATCCTGAAGGCGATGCACAACAAATGAGGTGTCACATGAAAGGGCAAGTTTGTCCATATGCCACAAAAGAGTGCATCTCGGAACTCTAAAAATATCTTAATAAAAATAGCGATTTTCCACTTTTGAGAAACCACCCCTGAGGGATAAGTAGTCCAGTCGTAAGGAATATACCGTATTTGCCGGCGTAAAGGCCGCAGTATTTTTGGAAGAGAAAATATCAAAAAGTTGGGTGAGGCCTATGCGGCGAAAGAGTAAAAAAAGAAAAATTAAAAACCAGCACTAATTTGCACATATGGGACTACAAACGGTAAAATAACTATACCACTATGGTACAGGACATTTCCACACATCTTACCGACAATTTTATCTTGCATTGTTGACATGAAGACGAAAATAAACTTCCAAAAACAACATCTGCCGATAGATCTTGATCTAAGTTCGTGCCAATGCATTGCAAAAGTAAAAGAAGGGCCCGTTTAACGGAGCTGCCGCGAAGCATCCAGCACGCGAAGTCGCTATTTTGAATCCATTTCAATACACAAGAGAGAGGCGCAATGTATACATCACAGAAAACTACATTGGCTAGCATCAGTGTGGGATGGCCGAGCGGTCTAAGGCGGTGATTTTGGTCACATCAACATTTGTAGCAAGAGATCAAATCCCGACTTCGACAATTTTTTTTTTGTTAATGTCAAAATCGGGGATGCGGCCTATACGGCGCTGCGGCCTTATCGCAGGCAAATACAGTATCTACATATACAGGTGTATGCACTTATTTTTTTGCTTTGAGACTGAAAGGATCACATACGATTATAGTTTGAAAATACCCTTCCTCCCCCCCCCCCCCCCACTTTTTTAATCAGCTAAGACGTAGGGAGACGTGACTCTGGTCAGCCCAAATCCATGGTGACAGCGCGTTGAATCTGCGCATGCATATATTTCACGCTCTGTAGCTCACATGATGTTTAGCGGCATGAAGCAAAGTTTGTGCGTGCTACCTGTGTTGCAAGCCTTCGTAATACTGCACAGTGTTGACATGCATTCAGATTGCATGTTTGTGTATTCATATAGCAAATGGACCTGCATGCGGACGCACATTGGCGCCTAAGCGCCTAAAATGTGGTTATGTTAAATAAGATACAAATACAATACCTTTATTATTGCGTCTCTGCTATTCCCGATTACTGTATTGGCCAGGGATAAGGCCGCATAGGCCGCTCCCCCGATTTTGACACCCGAACCTGAAAAAATGTAGATTGGGACCCGAAACCCAAGTCCACCGTCTTAGACCGCTCGGCTATCCCGACCCTGATGCTTTCACTTGGAGCTTTCTCCTGTGTATTGCCCCTATCTCTTGTGTATTGCACCATAGCTGTGTGCTCAGCGAGCTAAGGTTGCTTTAGCGATGGCAAAAACTTATATCTAGATCTACCAGTAGAGTTTGGTTGGTAAGTTATGAATTTTATTTACGAGATTTTGCCCTTCATTTAAAAAATATAACACATAATTGTAGGTAAGACATGTGTTATTCTAGACAGTTATTCTAGAAATGTCCATCACCTTTCATTGTTGTCCCATATGTACAAATTCGTGCTGCTTTTCATGGTTTTGACTTGCGTTTTTTTTTTTTTTTTTACTCTTTCGCCGCAAAGGCCGCACCCCGACTTTTTGATATTTTCTCTTCCAAAAATACCACGGCCTTTACGCCAGCAAATACGGTACCCATTTTCTCAAAAATCACAAATTCTCCCTCAACGAACAGGAATCTTTGTTGCCACTTCATCACAGTAACATTACTGATTTAGCCAATTTGAAGAGCTTGTACCTTGTAGAGATTACAACTTTTAAAAAAAAAAAACTTTCTCAATTTTTGACAATTTGGGCGCCCATGTGTCCCATGCACCTGT
The DNA here is from genome assembly GCA_035222895.1 of Strongylocentrotus droebachiensis. NCBI lineage: Eukaryota > Metazoa > Echinodermata > Echinoidea > Camarodonta > Strongylocentrotidae > Strongylocentrotus > Strongylocentrotus droebachiensis. The sequence continues at coordinate 37,581 of JAVYIG010003311.1, forward strand.
TAGTGTCGAGCCTTGCCTAAACACAGAGTTAACATCCTTCTGCCTCTAAAATGACAGAATTAATAATGTTTATCAAAGTCATGGATTTAATGAAAATTAGCTTTTCTCAGAGTAAATTCATGACTGATTGAATCAAAACATAGTTCATTTGTCATTGACAGATAAATTGTTGTAAAAGTAAAACAAAATCTATCTTACCTAAGGTTGCATTTACACTTCAAAAACGGTGAGAGGCGTTTCTAAATACCACACTCTGACTCCAGAGGTGGATTTTAAGATTTAGATTTTTGGTTGTGTTTGCTGCAACTACGGCAAAACAATGGAATGATGGAAAAATCAAGGATTTATGGCTGCAGTGTAAATACAGCTAATCATAGCAGTATTGTCAATGATCTGTGGTTGGTTGGGCAGTGTGACACTTATGAATTATCCATTGTATGTAAAAACATAGTTTTGACCATGATTGTGCATAAACATAAATTTCTGACAGTGTTAAAACTTGAAATGAATGAAGGGTAGCAACACAAAAGACATTCACACTTGAAAGGTTCCATCGGTCGGTCAATGGAGGTGCACACCATATTTGTCTTTATTTAGTTGATTGCCACTGTTTTTCTTACCTTATCTATGTTACTTTTGTATTTTTGCTTTTTCTTCTAATTTAATTCTACGGGTTATAGTCTTCTCTTAATCAGAACACTGTGCGCTCAGAAACATCAGTATTAAGCGCCTAATAAATGTTATGTATTATTATTATTATTATCATGAATTGAACTGCATGGCACAATAGGCCTGTTTTCATCAGCTCGAGTTGCCAAATAACCCGCTATTTTAACTATCCCGATCGCAAATTATCCAGCCAATTTGCGTCTTCATCAGCCTGCAGTTGCAATTAGCAGGATATTGGGTCGAGAAAATAGCCTGAGAAATCTTGGTCTTGTTTCCAAAATATCCCACTATTTTGGAAATAGCGGGCTAATTTTCGCCCGTCTGAGCTAGTTTGTGATGAGCGTGTCGGTCTGATAAAGATGCAATTTCAAGCTTAGGGATAATATCCCAAGTCTGAAAATAGCGGGTTATTTGGTAAACTCGAGCTGATGAGAACAGGCCTAATATGGTTATTTGGAAGTGTGAACACAGTGCTTTGGAATAGCTAGCAAGTGTGTTTTTCTCCATGTTAACTACAGATGTTTGTCAAGAAGCTGCTACTAGAGCGATCCATGAGTGTAATCGTGAAATGCCAAGGACAATTTGGCAGGGTTGGACGATCTCAAGTTATGAGAAGGTTTATCCTCAGTGATAGCATCCCTGCACATCTCTTTGAAAACGTTACATTTCTCATCTCCTGAATACAAATAAGCGCTGGATAGCTGTAATGTACTCTGCACACTTCAATGACGATTGGTCATTTACAATAGGAATTTTGAATGTCAAGATTGAAATGAAATCTAATTTGCATGGTATTGGCAGTCATGGAAAAAAAAGCTAGTAGAGGCTTGCATCATGCACTGGTTATTAAAAGTAATTGAATGTTATTGCAAGATAATGCATTGTGACACTTTCTGGATGCCCTTGTTTGAATACAGTACAAGCATGTAGGCCTATTATGATAAAATGCAACCCAATATTAAAAACAAGGTGTGCGAAAATATTTACAAATTCTGAAAGAGCTGCTTCTCAGAATTGGATCTTTCAAGATTTGTGTTGGGAGAAATCTGAGACATTGAGAAGGCTGAAATTCATGGTTACTTCATACTTCATTCGCTGACTTATCCACTTCCAGCCCACCTTTTAACATTGCAGTTGTACTTGTTCAGCTCTAGTTATGTTTAAAGGTGTTTGCAATATTGTAACTATGATCGGTCTGTTTTCCTCTTTACATCATTAATTTGTGTTGTTTGTCTTTTTATACCGAACAGGAATTTTGATCTCAACTGGAAGCATCAGTGCAGAGCTGTATTCAACAGGACTCAAGATGGCGTACAGAGCGGTAAGTCGAACAAGAATTGTGGATAAATGATAATGATTGAGGTAAACTAACAGAGCTGAAAGAGGATATGTTTTAGGGAAAGGAGGCAAAGTGAAGGAGGGGGGGGGGGGGGACAGAAGAAATTTATTTTGTGGAGAGTCAGCGAGATAGAGAAAGAGATAGAATGAGTGAGAGAGCAGGGAGAGGAAGAGAGAGTGGGCTTTAGAGAAACAAAGTAACAAACTATAAATAGTATAATGATTTTGTGATGAATGATTATTATTATTTTTCAAAAATTGTTTTTCAAGTACCTAAGGAGACTCCATATATCATACATCAAACTGATACAGATCAGGTTTAGGGTTCATTATGAAAGCATAGATACACAGGTATATTTACACAACGGGGGATATTTATTCTGGCAAAATCTGATTACATTACAGTCTGGCTACCCAGTTATCAAATTTATGATGCATTATGAGTGCTTTATAATATATAAGTACATATTGACACAACAGACACTTATTTGAAGTTGTGATAATCACGTAAGATCTCCAACTTGATAATATGAAAGCTTGGTACAGCCCCAAAAAGACACTTATTTGAAGTTGTGATAATCGTTTAGATCTCCAAACTGATACTATGAAAGCTTGGTACAACCAAAATAATCATATTACATGCTATGTGTGTAAAAGGGATGCAGGTTTGAAGGTACATGTATGTAAACATAATGTCACCTGCAGCTTTATAGTAGAGGTGCCGTGGTTGAGTGGATATGTCACCAGACTGGATCATAACTCACAAGGTCCACGGTTCAAGTCCCGCTGTAGCACTAATGTCATTTGACGAGACATTAATCTACATTTGTCGCACTCAACCCAGGTGATGTAAATACTGTAGGTACCTTGAAGTGCTAGAGCGCCGCAGCGGCAGCCATGCTTAAGGCGGGGTAATAATTGTGAAGCGCCAGGAGTGTCAGGTCTGACGGATATGAGCACTATACAAGAACCCACTATTATTATTATTTTATATTTTGTCCTACAGGACTAGTTACTTGACGATACTTTCAAAGGCACATCTGTTATGCCTTCATGTCAAATCCAGGACATATTATATCACAACCACTACTTTTATACATGCAGCGCATCTTATCTCACAAAGTGTGATCATTTTTCAATGATTTTTTACGTTAGACAAAATATTGGCCTACCTGAAGGCCTGCTTCATATTATGTCACACACACACACACACAAACAAAAACAACTATAATAAAAGGTAAGAATACAGAAGATTATTTTTTTTTTAAATTAAGTTTTCGTTGCAGCAGCTGCAGAGAAAGTAAATTTTAGATGACAATGGCTACCAAATGCATGAATGGCCCTATAACTTATACTTCCTACTCTTGATGAATGATGGGAAAATATTTTTTAAAATGATGCATTGCAATCCACTAAGATTTAGACAGCTAATCCCTGAGTGATCTCACTGAATTCCCCCCCATATTTTGTATATCTTCGGTAAAAGTCATATCATAAAAATGACCACCCAATGATTGGACAATTGTCCAACAGCAGCGTGCACTGTCCATATATACAAGAAGAGCTCAAGTGTGACCCCATAAGCCTTAGCATACCGAGATGACAGTGAACTAGGTCATAAACTTTCAGAGGAGCCATAACGGGATTGCTGTATACATACTTTATTATTAGTAACCTACTTTCGGATTTCATGGATGAATTCATGAACTTGTGTTTTGTGTTCATGTATTTGTAGACCTATACCAGAACTTCACCTACAAGGTGGCGATATGACAGTTGATAACCTAAGTTAATTTAAATTGTACCAAGTTTATGTAGATAGATAAAATATGAATTAGATTAAAAACTATTGGTATGTTCAGTAAAAATTAGGCAATATATTCCTGAAAAATTAGCAATTTCTCTGTTCAAAAACAATTTGAATTTTGAAAGCTATAATTTCTTGTGGACATGTTTGATCGCTCCTTTCGAATTATTTTTCATTTATTACATTTACTATTTTGCTTTTAGAATAATGTCTTTCTTTGCTTAAGTTGAAAGTTGTGTGATGATTCACTGGTTACTCTATAAATTGAGAAGTAAACAAATAAGACGAGGCTCATATACCGGTACTGTATATAGATATACAACCCAGTATTTACGATATCCGTTACAATTTTACAAAGTTACAATATCCGTCAAACGCCTACATGTAGGTCTGAAGTTTCTAGACTATAGATCTACTGCTCATCCTCTGCCCACTGGAGGATGGAGAGAGAGAGAGATGGAAAGTCTTCAGCATTCCAATGCTAATCTCATCTCTCAATGAACCCAGGCTTGATCAGATGAATCATCTATTATCCATGCTTCATATGAATTATGATGAGAGAACACTCTCTTCTCGGGACTAGATTTTGTGATGATCATGTATTGTGTGAATCAAAGTTGTAAGGTTGAGATGGGGTACAAATCTTCTTTGGCTTTGGCTTTGGCTTTGGCTTTGAAATGAGAAAAGGCTCTTTTCTCAGATCAAGGTTTTGTGGATCCAATGTGTTTGAATCAAGGTTGTAAGGATGAGATGGGAGAACAATCTCTAGCCTTTTGTATGAGTGCTCAATTCTCAGATCAAGGTTTTGTAATTACAGTTAGAATACAAGTGTGAAGGAATATAATTTAAGGCTGAGATGGGAGAAACAATCTCTTTAGAATTTGTAATATGTGCTCTCTATTCTTAGATCAAGGTTTTGAGATTAAAATACATGTACAATGCATGTGTGAATCAAGGTTGTAAGGATGAGATGGGGGAACAATCTTGAGTGTGAGATGAGAAAATGATCCTTTCTCAGATCAAGCTCCTGTGACAACAATACCGGTTCATGTGTTAATGAAATGTTAATGAATATGAAATGATAGAACATTCTCATCCCAGCTCCAGCTCAAAGACATGTATGTTAGACTGTAAGCTTACCATACAAAAATATATCATGATACATGTGTTCAATTTACATCTAGGCCATATACATACTATATACACCTTTCCAAATACAGGACTTTGCACATACTGTATCATGCAACAAACAAATGTAGCCATTTCCCATTCCAACCATTGCTGGTGTCACCCAATATCAATAATTGATATTATTGAAAGGGATCAGTTTTTCAGTAGTCACCACTTTCGTGATTCATCTACTGATCAATATTAAACAATTAAGTCTCCCCATTGACACACCGTTTTTGTCACTTGTTACAATAATTGAATCCTGGTGATATATTCATGCAGTGATGCAGAACTTACAATATTTTTAAGACCTTGTTATTGAGGAAGTGAACTATTAATTTTTCAATTGATTATTCTAGTCCTGATAGAAATTTATTCATTTAGACGATTTTTATACCTCCTCTGAGAGGATCAATGGCACAAGAAGAAGTTTTCTCATCTATCTGTAACTCCCAGGTGATATGAATCACAGATTGTGAGTGATTGCTGTGAATAATAATCAGAATACTTTTTAAAAATTGTCTGAAAAATCTAGCAAGTTATGTTGTTTGCTGGGAGATGTCAGGGGCTCCCTGTTGCATGTGTGCAAAGAAATTTATGACTTCAGGTCATAAATTATATTGATGAAAGCTGCTGAATAATTATTGCTTTGCATAATGATGCAAGTATTTTGTAGAATATTTGATTGCATAAAATCTTGGAATTGACTTTGTATTCTGGGAGATGCCAGATTTTCTATTTTCAAATGCGAGTGTGCAATAGAATGTTTGAATATGGGTTATAAATCTTTATGATGAAAAATTGCTGATTGACTGCTTTTTATAATCATGAAAATATATTGTAAAGTGTTCTGAAATCATTCTGTCAAGGTAAGCATCTTGTATTTTGAAGAAAGAAATGTTATTTTCTTATTATTAATTTTTATTTCATTAAAAAATAGAAAACTGCCCTATTCTGGTTTGTAACTACAAAAATACGCTTAGAAGAATTCAAACGATGGAAATTTGATGAGCTAAGGAGTGCAGCCCTTCTCCGATCTTATCTACACATGCGTGCTAAAATACTCTTGTCCATGAATTGGAATTATGTCGGAGTTCGGGCATTGCCTCCAGACAAGTGTTTAATGTAGGAATGTTATCATAAGTCCCAATCTAACATTGATAAATCTAGGTTTTTGTGTCATGAAATCATGAGTTCGGCTTCATGAAAGGTTTTTTTTCCACCATGTTCTGAAAACATTTTCCTGTTAAGGAATTTGCCAAGGTGGTATATGTATGAGCTTGTGAGCTATAAAGAAGTTTCATGGAATCAACTTAAATAATCATTGGATTAAAAAATATATATAAATGCTTCCTGGAACAGTAAGGCCTATAAGGTCTGGACCTATTACAGGCATGTGATATAATTAATGTCTCTCTCTAAGCTAATGATCTGCACCACATATTGATGTGTGGCATGAACAAGGCCAATTACAGAGAGATGGTTTTCCTATCTGGGGAGTGTTTCACAAAGGCTAAGATCGACTTTAAGTTGGACTTACATACATTTGTAACTAGGGAAGGCCGTTCAAGCCACTGTTTGCTTTCACCATTTACTGGCATTGGTCTCTCAACTCAAGGGATGTACAAATTAATTAGTACAAATCATGATCACAAATCTACAGAATTTACATTTTTGGGAAATTCATTATTGAAGGAAAAACTATTATCTAAAGATCATATTCATAATGGTGAGAGCAACCAGTGGCATGAACTTAAAGTCGATCTTAGTGTTTGTGAAACACCCCCCTGGTTATGGGAAGTCCCACCATCTCTCCAAAAAACTCCATACATGTGTATGGCTGTACATCATTCTTCATATTTTTCATTACTGGTATGTTTAATATAGAAAGGATTACAAGCTAGAAAGGTACTCCACAGATCGAGTCTGGGGACATGCTACATGTAGCTATAGCATATACATGTAGACTAATAGGTGACCCTGGGAATGTTCTACATTTGTTAGAACAGTATTGCACAGTCCATTGAGCTGCATCACCCAATTGAAAGGAACACATACAAATGTTATTGACGTTCCAGTGACCAGGCAGTCAAACCAGTGTCCATTTAAGAGGTATGTGTACAGGGTACATGATGTAACGTAAATGTTGTAAACATCAATACGGCCATGAATGGTCATTAATTGGTAGGCGACGGGCCTTTGCTCGAAACGATCCCCTATTATTCATGAGTGAAAATCGTTATGTCTTTATCTGGCTCATGGATCGCTGCGGTGAAGCAAAGTTAAGGGGTGTGCAGTAAATATTTGGACATTAGAATTAAAAGGTTTCTTGTTTTGTTATTTTGTGACACAGTAAGAATTGAAGTCAAAGTGGGTTATGTCAGATATCCTTCTGCCTTGCTTGTACATGTATAGAGATCTACACGATAGAGTACATGTACATGTATTTATGAATTGAATTGAAAGTTAGGTGTTCCATACTGTTTATTGGCCAAGCATGATGAATGCATTGTTATTGTAGCAGACTATAGCCTTTTGATTTGGACGAGTGGTCATTATAAACCACTTTCTCACATCTATTTTTTTCTTCTAATCTCTAAATATATTTAGTTTGAGTATTAGACTCAATGAGATACAACTTCCTCATTCTCATCAACCTTACCTTTATAGTATGTCTCTAATTTTTACAAACCAAAGGTCACCATGCTCTACCACCACCACCATCATCATCACCATCCTGTTCATCACATCATCCTTTATCTTAGTATGGTGATTTTCATAAAAAAATTTATACCAAAGGTCACCAGGTTGTACCACTACTACCACCACCATTCTACAACCCCCACCAACTCAACCACCATCTGCACCATCACCTGCACAATTACCTCTACCATTCCCAACCACCACCATCACTACCACAATTACTGATCAGTACATTACCACCACCATCTCTACTACCACTACCACCACTACCATATTCCATCCTTTATCTTTGTATGGTGCTCTTAACATTCTTCCAAAGCAAAGGTCACCAGTCATGTTAGCCCCCGTCTCATCTTCGTCACGGTCCAACAGCATCGGCGGCGATACCAGCTAGATAATGTCACGGCTGTCAGATACCGCTCTATCCCCATGAAACATGCAGCACCGTTAACGAGACTTCGTGTAATTCACGCCTTCCAAAGACGTTTGTGTCTCGTCACCCTGTTTGTTGTTCGTGGGAACATTAATGGTTTTTACAGCTCTCCCTCGCCTTTTCTTTCGGAGGGAAACCCTTCATGGGCTTGTGCTGCAGAGTATCCATTCCCATTAGCAAAATAGATCATTATCTGAATAACTACATATGGTAGACGAGACCAAAAGTCTGCCAATAGGCCCATTTACACATCTCAAACACCATTTTGAAAAATCTTTGATCTTCTGGACTACCATTTACACATTCAAAAAACCCCATTAAAAAACGTCAGAGTTTGCTCATACCAAGGAGATCTCCCTGCTCATACCAATCTTTTGGTGGGTAGTGTGCATAACCGACTTTGGCGGTCATAAAAAAACAAAAAAACATCGGAGGTGGATTTTTTAATTTCAAGTTTTTGTCTTGTTTGATATCCAACTAACTGCAAAACACCAGAATGTGAGAAAAATCAACTTTTTAGGGTTGCAGAGTCAATGCAGCGAATGTTAAAGATAAACTCCAGTTCTGGTAAAAAAAAAAAAATTAATTCTCACAGAATCAAACGAAACTTACACTGAATGTTCAAGATTACAAATAAATGACATGTGTCAAACAATTTTGGAAGAAAATGTGTACTGGCTGAGTAATGAGCATAGAAAGACAAGGAAATCAAAGTAGTACTAGCGCCGACACCATGTGGGTTGTCCAATATATAGCTTTCTGTGTACAGTGCTTGTTACTTACCAAGACTCGGTCAAATTTATTATGATTTTGATGACTCCAGAACCTTGCAGTGCACACCAATACTTACATGCTACATGATCAACTGTTTCTGATCCTTTCCACACCTTTTCTTTCACAATGCAATCGCATTACCAGTACTAAAGTTTATCTTTAAGTATTTACAGTTCATACAATGCAACTGTCTCTAGTTGTATTCCAACTAGCTACCTGAACGACTTTGATCAACATGTAGTTATGATAAATATTTCTTTCATAAACTTTCACATTTCTAGATTAGTGAAATATGAAATTCAAAGCAATAACTCCAATCTTTATAAATATAACTTTTCATGAGGAAGAATTAGTGTTTCTTTTTTTTAAAGCGTTTAATGCCATTAGAAGTATCCTCTTGATAACTAATTACACTAAAATTATGTTTATTGTGTGTTTGTATTCCTGCGTTTTGAGAATATCTGCATTACCGCAGGGTGCTACAAGAATTTTTTTCACCACTTGCCCTGTCGGGCAAGTGGGTTTTCAATTTACTTGCCCAAACAATATTTCCACTTGCCCAAAACTTTAAAGCGAAAAAGGACTCGAGACAAAAACATTCATCTGATTTATATGAGCAGCGAGTTTTAAATAATATGTTCACAATCATTAACAGTCATTATGAATAAATATCAAACATTTGACTTTTTGTACTTACTAGAAAATCCCTGTTGTTTATTCCATTCCGATTCGCACGTGTTCATTTCCCTAGAATAATGACGTCATATTTGGCGTGATTCAACCAATCGGCAATCAGAGAATAGCAAAGGCCTGTCGGTGCGGCCTGCAGAGCTAGAGAGAGAGAGCGCGAATAAGCTCGCAGCTGGTACGATCGCGCTAGCTGTCTCTAGCTAGCTCACGGCCGGCCGTGCGTGGAGGCGGAGCGGCATTCATGGCTTGAAGTGTCACTGTTGCATGCGCGCTGAGCTAGCTGAGCTGGCTAGCTGTCTGTGAAGTTTTTTCGAAATCGGAACGATCGCTTTTTTGCTTCTGGATTTTGACGACGGGTAAGAAGTTGACGGGTGAATGGTAGAGTTCTTGGACACTAGGAAATTACTGTAAAAGTATCACTTGCCCGAATCGGGCAAGTGATAATTTGATTTACTTGCCCGACGGCTCAATTTGGTTGCCCCGGGACGTCGGGCAAGCGGGTTTGTCGCGCCCTCAAAACTTTAATCTGTGCTGAAGCGCACGATTGTTTGACACCCCAAGCAATCACGATGATTTACAGCACATGTGTAAATTGATATTCTTGAACCTGTCCTAATGAGGACGCAACGTTACACCGTTTACTGAGTAGGGACTTGGTTGGTATACATTGTAGCTTACGGTCTATTAAACCCCCATTTAGACCACCAGAATTTATTGTATAACTACATGTACATGTACAGTTTATACAAGTCTTTAGAGAATCTTATACCGGTAGCTTTACGATAAGTACATTGTAATCATAACTTTTTCCTTGTCTGAATGTCATATAAAGAAACATCATAAAACAAAACGTCGCATTACAAAACATGTTTGAACATTTTTTTTTAATGAAACTCAAAAACTCTATAAAGAATCAGACTCTTGTTTTAGTATGAAGCTCTCAATGTACGTCATACAGAAATCTTATTACTGGGCAGGGCGTAGCATTAGCTGCACGATGGTGATTGGTCAGCTGACATGTCATGTCAGCTGCCCTCTTCAAAACTAGTTTCTATATACAACGTTTCTTTCTTCATACTTGTACAATGTTGTTGTTCAGTATGTACGCACCTTTCACTATACTATACTATACTATACTATACAATGATTCTTGCTATGTTTCTTTATACAAATATGGTATAAACTTTAATACTATTGTGTGAACACGCTGTTTAAATGGGACTGAGAGTCAATGGGACTGAGAGTCAATGGGACTACGGTAGACACATGCCAGATGGATGTCCGGATGTTATGCCCATAATGTCCTTTTGTCAACAAATACAGACTTTTTCATCTTTCGCTAATGGTTGCCATATTTAGGTGAAAAACGGTCTGCAAAACTGATGGCAAATTAGCCATGAGAGAGATGGATAGAGAGGATGAGAATATTTATGGGAGGATGAAGATTTTGGTAGTGTGATTTTCATTAGAAATAGCAGTCTTTGTACTGTTTTCTTTTTGGATAAATATAGAAGCAGAATGCAAATTGTGCAGAATATCATGGTGGTCATAATTTCAGTTTGGTAGTGAGCTAAATGTAGTTTTCATTTTTTTTTTCATGAGTTGCATGACGGGGTTGTCTTCTGTAATTCTGTTATGCCTAAATTGTCGGGTACATATGTATGAATACTTTGAAGTTCGTAAAACGAAAGAGAAAAACTGCATTGTGATTTGTGGAAATCATTTCAAAGAAAGGTGGGAAATGATAAATCCTTCATGTATGACATTGTTTAATTGATTGATTAATGGTCCTACATGAATCTCACATTCTATTTTAAGCTTCTTGAAGCTTAAATATGAGATATGAATCATTTTTTAAACGTGCGAATGACCTAGCTTGCGATAAATCATAATTCCTTTCAAAATCATTGTCATGCTCATGTTTCATGGATGGTTCTCAACAATGCATATCATTGTATATCTATGCAAACAATGCCTGTAATCCAATACCTGTAATCCAAAACTTCTGCTCTCTGTGAAATGTTCCATCACAAGAATTCTTTATTTCATAAATTTCCTCATACTTGATGGGAAATCACACACTTTTTGTGCATTGTAATTTGTGATTGTGCATTAATTTGTGATTTATGACACTATTGTTTGCATATATAGTCGGTACCATGGAGATATCTTATATCTCCATGGTGGTACGTCTTGTTTTCATTTATACAAGTTCCAGTATAGCAGTGCCAAATTTACAAGTTAGGAAGGAATAAGGATTGTGATCTGGCATCTAGATCTCAATCGACATATTTTAACAAAACATATTTTTATAGTGTTTTGGGGGCATGTCCAGTATTAAATACAGGCGCATATAAATGCCAAATGTGATCAAAAAGACTTTAAAAATAAAATGTAAGAAAATATCAATAGGTATGCACTGTACATCATGTTTTGAAAGGTGTACATGTAGATATTACACTGATGTGTTACTTAAATCAAAATGATCTCTACAGGCAAGACAATAAGGCTTTGAAATCGCCCTTGAGTTATTAAATTGATTTGTGGAAGTCTTAGGGCGCGTTCATGCTTGATTTTGAAGGTAGAATGAGCGATCTGAAACGCTCATCGTAAACGCTCATCGTGATCGCAGTTCCACGGTGTAGCTGTTCATGCTTACTTCTCTGGCTCATCCAGGCAATTCTCCTTGTGTGGCATTGTGTGACCTTCACTGTGCATGCTACGTAGACCCACTAGAGGTCAGTGCGTTGACCCCATTTAAACGCGTTTACAATTGTAAACGCATCTTTTTGTGAGTTTACGATCGGCGTTCGTGATCGCCGTTTTTCGGTGATTCTACAAAAGTGAGCATGAACGCAAGCGTGTTTTAAACTAAACACGTAACAGATGCCTGATTCTGGCCGTCAAAATCAAGCATGAACGCGGCCTTAGAGATCACGTTGGACATACCCCAATTCCAGTCCCGACATATTTGACTTTTTTTAGAATACATTTCCAGTTTATAATAATATCTTTGCATTGTCTTGAGAAATTCTCCAATTGCATCCCTGTCTTTCAAGAGATGAAATCAATGAAAATGCCCAAGTTTGACTTACATGTGTTCATGGGATGGCGAAATTGTACCACACAGTGATTGCATTGTGTAATTTGGTGAGCTGGAAAGCCCGGTCTAAGCCGGGGTACGAATTGTTCTTGTCAGCCTCAATAAATAATGATGATCCATTACATGATGGATTGGATTTCATCGGAGGAGGACAGTTTGACATTTTACAGAAATTACAATTTCTGAGAGTGGATACAGGTATAACCAGTCCATATTTGCGTCAGTGTTTACATGTTGTTTTGCCCTGATTTTTTCAAGGCAATATTTCATCATCAGTGGTAAATGAAGTCAGATAAACCCTATTCTTTGATTTCTTGTCATTGTCTATTTGTTTGTTTGTTTCATGATAGTAGATGATAATTTCAATTATTGTTAATTTAAATATTAAATGTACATGTACTCTTTTACAAAATGGGCTATAGTTCTTTTTTTTTTTTTGGTATAGGTTTTGTGCCAAAAGCATTAGTTTCTTGTATGAGAATTCTTTCTGAAGATTATATATTTAAGTATTTAAGTATTTATTTGTTTTTTCCAGTGGTGGTTCTCTTTATTTTCATCATAATGTGTTCATAATTTTCTTCTCATTCGCCAGTTTTGACTTGCTTGGGGAAGGGGCAGGGTGGATATTTGTGAGAAAATACTTTTTTACCCAAACAAAAATATTTAAAAAATATATCACAAAAAATATAAATGAGTCAAGGAGGAAGATGGAGAGAGTAGCTTGTTAAACATTTATGCCTAAAAATGTTCTGACAAGAATAAAAATGATGGAGGGGGAGGGGGGCACCCTGTGGGCTGTGTGGCCTGTGCCTCCCCATGGTTTTACCACCACTGAGGTACTGTACATTTATATTTTCTTTGTAATTTTACTATGTTATACATGTTTATCAATTTTAGCAATTTGAGACCACACCAAGAAACAACATGAACATAATGAAATATATCCTTGATGGGGCAATTGAAGGGGCCTATTACATTTCTGTTCATATTCTGATATGAAATTAAAACAAAGCTCTCCCTCTTTGACCAGTTTACATCATTCCCGGGGACAATTGTTCTGCTTATGAACCATGACAAGCGTGACCTTTGCGGTCGATATCGATGTCCAGTTACCTTTTGATTTCCAAAATCAGTCCTCACTCCACACCTGTTCTGTACTTGCACATCAGTTCATTGTTGAACTTTAGTCCAGTGTCTAGGGGCCCTTTTACACAAGAAGAAACATTGTTTTACGCAAGCAGAAACATTGTTGTAGGAAACAATGTACATGTATTGATTATTGAGAGAAACACATTACTGTACAGTGATGGTATTGTAAAAGAAGTATTTATATGGGATGAATAATGTGACAAATAAAAATTAATCTAAAAATAGAATTCACACTTGGGGGATTTTACATAGTTACACTGTATCACTGAACAATATGTACACAGTGAGTATACCCCTTTAAATTTTTGCATAAAACAGTGACCGCATCATCACACAGATATATAATGATTCAGTTATGGCCTGTAGCCTGTAGGGTTACTTGAGCAAACCAAACAAGTATTTATATCTGTTGTTATAAAATATCTCAACTGGGGTATACTGGTAACTTTTCCGATGTTTTCTCCTTGAAATAAATTTAGACAGTCAATATTATTGAAATCTAGCTTTTTATTGGCTGTTTATTGTTGTTCATCTTGTCAACAGGAAATTATGAACATCACTTGGCAGCTTCTGTTGTGTGTGATGGTACTTGTTTATTTATTTTATACATATTTCAGGAGGTTTATCGGTGTAAGGCCTTGACACGATGTTGTTTTTATTTAGCCCACAAAGCTGTATGAATTGTATTTTTCCTATCAAAATATCTTGAATTACTTTATCACGTACCTTCTGATCAAGTTACACGTACCTAGACAGATAAAAAACAGAAATAATAATAATAATAACAAAAATATTGTAGACTGTCTACAAGTTCATCCTTCTCAGTGGAAATTAGGTTTACATTATGATTCTGCAAATTATATGTACCACAAATTTTTGATCAAATACATGTACATGTAGGAATACTGGTATATTTATGGTACTCTCTGAATAAGCATTACAAATTATTCAGTTCATATGTTAATCATTTATAAGAAAAGTACAATTTAATGAAAGTATGAAACCAAACACAATTTTATTGAATTTATGATTGTACATGTAGATGTTCATGTAGCTGGTAAAGGCGGTAATAACGTACATGGTTTGTCTTTATAGTCTTCAAGTATGAAGATTTCCCACGATTGTCGATTGAGGATCACTTGAAAAGTTTCTCTACTCTATGACCATGAAAATGCTCTCTCTTTCCATTATGAGCCCCTTTTCAAAGTGTTATCTTCACCTGTAGTGTATGATGTGTAAACATATCTTTCTCTTTCTAACTATATGATACCAGGAAGAAGAAGTATATTATCCTTGGATGCCATAAGTGTGCCACAAGGTCCTAGCTTCTTTGGCACCATGCAGCAGCCAGCTAGCTATTGACTGTTGCTATTACCTAGATTTTGTGTTTATTCTTGACAAGATTACAGTAAAGAATGGCTGTAAGTAGAGAACTATAGGCTACCCTATCAAACAACTCTTACAAGGACAGGATCAACACTTGAGAAGATTTCACACTATCCTCAA
Source organism: Strongylocentrotus droebachiensis (assembly GCA_035222895.1). Lineage (NCBI taxonomy): Eukaryota > Metazoa > Echinodermata > Echinoidea > Camarodonta > Strongylocentrotidae > Strongylocentrotus > Strongylocentrotus droebachiensis. Next base: position 52,923 of record JAVYIG010003311.1, read on the forward strand.
CTTTCTTAAAGCCCCACTGCACTACTTATAGTTATAGCTACTTGCGCCCTCTATATAGCAAACAATACCTAATCAGTGCCTGTTGGTCCCCCATGATCTTTTTTTAAATGTTAATTGAGAGGTGATTTGATGAGATAACCACCTGTCAGTGACCTCGCATGGAGATCTGATCCCCCCCCCCCCCTGGCCAAACTAGTGCAGACTGGCTTTAATAGGAGATACAATTTTCTTCATGACACATTAATTTTTTGAGCACTTGCCTCTTCTGTACAATTATATCACTGTGCAAATAAATTATTTTTAATATGTTATTTCTCTGTACATTGAACAGTTCATAATTTTTTTTTTTAATAATAATTCTTTCCAATTATTATTGTATGGACCCTGATTCAGAAGCAAATGATCATGGTAAGGTGTGGCTAGAAAAATAATTTTTTTTCCTTATTTTAAATCTTCATTTACAAATTAATCTTGTCCATTTATATGGACTTTTCAAAAGGCCTTTAAATACGATTTTGCTGATACTATTGTTATAGCAAAGTTCAGAAGATAACGAAAAATTTCTTTTCACAATATTATTATAAAGTGCTAGAAAAAAAGTAGGTAAAAATAATCAATGAGCTTGCATTTTACTGCGAACCCCAAGTGCATTGATTTTGTAAAATACAACAAGAAGCCACAGTGTAACTTGAGATTTGTATGAAGTGAGAAAGCCTCCTGAAGCTTTCTTTTGTTAAGAAAACTTCTGATTTGCCGATTGTACAATGTACTTTTGACAGGTATTTCATTTGTTCAGTCCTTCACAATCAAAATAGGTGGCCATTTCTATGCATTCTGAATTGCATTCTGCTTGTTTGAATCTGAAAAAGGAGAAAGAGATGGAATGGATGGATTCTTTGATGGTGTGACCATGTGAAGGAATTAAATTATGGTGTATTTACGAGAAACCACCTGACAGGCTATTTTGGGCAATTTAATATGTGCTTGTGCAAGGCCGATATTCCCGAAACCTTACTTAGTCCAGTTGTCAACTAACTATGTACTCTAAATGTAGCCTTTGTGATTAGTTGACAATTAGCTCTAATAGTAAAGGCAGGGCTTGAGATCAACTTTGTGGATGAATTCTTTTGAAATTACACTAAATGCCCAATTAAATTGTGCCATTTGGATTAAGAAGAAGAAAAAAAGTTCTGTGAACAGTTGGACTTGAACTGAGAATCTTTTCTTGTAGCATCTGTGAATAGTTCCTCTGTGCCACTGCACCTACAATAATATTCTTGATCTTCTGGAGTGCCTAAAGGGTATTAACTCATGGAGATATTAAACGCCCTTCTGGCTCTCTCGGAACAAATTGTATTATCAATAGTGAAGAAAGCATTATTATACCTGCCCCAGGCACACTGAATCATTCTCTCCTTCTGGTTAAACTCTGAGAAATAAGTGCTCATTCATTCTCTATTTAGCCCATCAGTGAACATGGCACTGTATATACCCCCTAGGGGATGATGGAGAGAATCGGGGCGGGAATCCGAGATAAATCTTTGATTGCCGCATCTTTCCCCACCAACCACTGCCACCACCATGAGCCGAAAGCGCAATATCGGTCGCTGAAGCCGAGAGCGCAATCTCATGCGCGGCACATTTCCAGTCAAATCTCACAAATTCATAAATGACTCAATCATCCAATTCCAGTCCATATTTTCTCGCTTTCTCATTCCTCTTCAGGTAATCACGTTGTATGTGACTCACCAATTAGTGTTCGATTACTTCGGTATATATCCCGTCTCGTTCTTTCATGAGTGAAAACTGTTTCATGGTTTTGAATTTGCAATTTTGCAGGGACTTTGATTAATTACTTTTTTCATGTGTCCCGACACAAGTTAGTCATTTTATTTGCAGTGTGTGAGATATGAGAGAAATATGGAAATGGCATGGAAGATAAATCTCAAAAGGCAGGTACAAGGAGAGTTTTAAATTGTAATTGACGTTGGATATTTATTTCAACTGCCTTTATTTTGTGTAGAATAAAATGCCTTAGACTACCCATTTTCTAGAATAAAATCATCTTTTAACAAATTAAAAGATGTCCTTTATTGTAATTTAAAATTGTTTTGAAATTTATCATGATTAATGAAGCCATTTTGTCATAGTTTGGGTAGATTATAATGTTCCATAGAGTGTATTGTGTGATATTCCATAGATGGTTTCATGTTTGAGAAAAAGAACTGGAAAACATTTGTCAAATTTACTAACTTCAAAAGAGATAAAAATACTGACAAATCACATGAACATAACATGAATTGACAAAAATATCCATAGCCTTTACGATACATCTCATCTCTATGAACAATTTTTGTAGAAAAAGGGCCCTCACACTTACATGTATAGCAAATACCTTTCTACCAGGTACATATTTTTCAATTTTTGGGGGAAATTCCAAGCTGTACTCAAATATGAGCATTCATGACTTTGGTGTTAAATCTGCTCCCTCTCTCTCTCTCCAAAGATTACACTAATAAGAGCAAATTGAACTTGTCAATCCCCATTTGGTCGAGCCTAATTCGCCCCAATCATATTTTTATTGGAGCAACTTATTTCATTGTCGGCTTTTTGAGTAAAAATGCAGTGCTCAATGTCATTAAGGCCTCGGAGGAGGTTTACAGAGCAATATTTCAAGAAACCTTTTAATCGCGAAGGTGAGAGAAGTTTGTGAGTCTGCATGGAAATTCAAGATTAAATACCTGCTGAGGTGTAGGAAATGTATGATTTGCTAAAATCAAATTTTACGGATATAAAATCTTGACCCTGCAAGAGGCTTATCGTAGCTGCAAAGCACAAGGAGAAATAATTCATCCAATCACTATAGTACGTGAAAATGCATGCTTCTCTGCCAAAATTCTGTCAACTTTTTTTGCAGTATGAAAACAAAAAAAGGACCAAGGCCAGGGTTTCTGGTCAAGATGCAATTTAATTTCATTTCATTTATTGGGTCGACCATTTAAAAAAAAAAAAAAAAAGTGTTTGAAATATATGTACAAAACATATTTGACATACAAAGTGAAAAACGGTTAGGGAACTTGAAAGAAGATTGAGCTTGTAAGTGGGATTCCCTTCACAAACAGACAGTAAAACTGTATAAAAAAAATCCAGATAACAATGTGTACATATTAAGCTAAGACAAACTAAACTACATTCCCATGTACAGTGAATGTACAGTGAACGTAAGAGACAAAAATTGCAGTATAAATGGAGAGCAAGTTGTACCATATTTTGGATAGCAGAAAAAAGGGAGTAAAAACTAAAATTTGTGAAATATTGTTGTTGTGTGCAAGAAGGTCTTAAGTGCCATGTATTATCAATGGAAGTGACTAACAGCCTTCTTGCTGTCAACCAACCAAGGATAGTGTGTTCTCTTTTTCTTGTCCTGAGACTGCTGACTACATTTTGTTACTAGGTTTTTTTCAAATAGTGAAATAACAGTGTTAGTAGGGGTCAATGAAGGTGAATCATTCAGTTGAATAACCCCTCTTATCTTTTGTAAATTCCAATGACATTTATAGACATTGAAAACGTCTTGTAGAGTTTTAAAATCTTCACTTGTCCTGTCTTTTTTAAGCTATCACTCGGGTGTAACTAATGGGTTTCCTGATCACAGAGATGTTGACTAAAAAGCGATCTGATGCATGACTGGAAAAGTGTGTTTACAAACTGCATCAGTTGTGTTTTGCAATCTTTTTTGGTTCATGTTATTTATAGTATACACTAATTCCACACTCATCAGATGAAAAGTAGCAAGTGAAGTTCTGTAGCCTTGTAAACGCTTTGGTAGTCACTAGGCGCGTCTTCATCATCTCGAGATTGCCAAATATCTGGAGATTGCCAAATAGCCCGCTATTTGGAAAATAATCCCGAAGTAACAAATCGCGTCTTCACTATCTCGTGATTCGACCTCGAAACTTGAAACTCGACCTTGAGCAATTAGCTCGAGATATTTTGCTCAGCGTTAGCGTGTATTACAAATCTTCGGTCTAGTGAAGACGTACGGGACAAATAGCTGGATATTTTGCCAAATAGTAGGATATTTTGCAAACTATCCCAAGATATCTTGGGATGACAATCCGGACCAAATATCCTTCTAACTGCTACTTTGGTCTGATGAAGACGCAAATTAGCTGGATAGTTTGCGATCAGGATAGTTCAAATAGCTGGATATTTGGCAATCTCGAGATAGTGAAGCCAGGCCTATTAAGGTTGCGTTTATTGACCAAATTTTTGCCTAGAATCAGGTTTCTCAAACGTCTTTCAGGCAAATTTTGAAGGTGATAAACGCAAAGCCTTTTTTAAAGGTCTTTAGATATGGGCATATCTAAAGACGCAAAAATGTGTGTTTTGAATGTGACATACAGCCAGAATCACGTTTCTAAGAGATGATAAACGCAAAGCTGTTTTGAACCCCACATACAAATCGGACCTCCCAGGTTAATTTCCGGTTCAGAGGCTAGTGCGCGCCATGTGTCATGTTGTTGTACAAGCATGTGTGTGTAGTTGACCTCCGAGATACTGTCTGCTTCCGGGGTCAAACGGCGCTGAGCAGCTGCGCAGAGACAAGGCCTTTATTGTGAATCGTGAAGAGACGATAAACGCGACATCCCGCAAATCACGATCATATAGTGGGGTTCGATAGTGGGGTATGATAGTAGGGTACGATATGTACATATCTAGTGGCAAGACCCAATAAACGCACCCTAAGTGCTCAGCAGTTAATTATGATTTTTTTTCTCCAGATATTAGTGCAAAGTCTGCCCACTGCACTGCTTCATTTACTGCTCATTGTCATTGACCATGTGCAGAATCAGTGGCGGATCCAGGGGGGTAAAAAGGGGGCACGTGCCCCCCCGGCCAAAAAAAAATTCGCCCAAAATTTACTGAAAAACAGGGGCGTGCCCCCCCGGCCAATCTCTTTCCCACCGTGTGCCCCCCCGGCAAGAAATTCCTGGATCCGCCCCTGAGAATGTCTAAATATGTAACTGCTGGAGAATTTATTTGATTGTAAACAAATAACTATATATATGTCTATATATATAAACATACGTATAATGACATATATCATTTCTTGGAAAGATGGCTTGATGTTGGGATAAATAGAGAGAGAGAGAGAGAGAGAGGGGGGGGGGGTCAAATGAAAAGCTCAGTACAAAAGAAGAGTAAGCATGTATAAAGAAATGATTTTCCCCTTTGTCTACCCCAAAATGACTTGTTTAGCCTTTAAATTGAGATGTTAAAGCTTTTATTAGACTGAAGTACAAAGTGTGCAATAGAGAAAAAAAAAGAAAAAATAAATAAACAGAAAGCAACAAGGGGGGGGGTGATCCCTCTGACAAACGCTAATGATATGGTATTGTGACAATCAGTAAAGTTTTTGATAGTAAGGATTCCTTAAATTTGTGTTTGGACCTTGGCACCCTTCATTTATAAAGAACTGTTGATAGGCCAGATATGTTTGTTACAAACAGGTTTATAACAAACAGGTTTCGCTTCCAGATTACTGCCCTGTGACAAATTACCACTCAAACAGACAAGAGAAGATGAGTGCAGACTCTTGATACAGGTCATTGCACTTTGATTTACTTTCTTATCAAGTTGGCATGGTTGAGAAACTTACACTTTTGTGGGGAAATTCAAGGCATTCTTCAGATTCCTGTGGTTTCTGTGAGTGGCAGGGGTCAAGATATATGGACAAAAAGCAAATCCTCCCTTTTGGAGACGTTAAAGTCTTGACGAGAAAAACGCAAAGTCATTACGGGGAAGAGAGTTTAATTGTCCATGGTAGTTTTGAAGGTTTTGTCATTTTATCAAAGTATTCCTATTTATATGATAAGATTCTCTACATGGGTAGATGGATGCGGATCATGCCATAGCATGTGTGAGACTAGCCTGCTATAGCACCATGATATAGTCCTTCAGATTCATTCCTGTTGTAAGAAATTAAAAACGAATTTCCAATGAAATAAATTATTTAAAAATACCAAATTATGTTTTTCGAATATCATTGTTACCTGCAAGTTGTTGTCAGTTTTTGTCACCTTTAAAAGTTAAAATTATCCTAAAATCACTTGTCATGAGCATCTATAGTTTTGGGTATTCCAGAACCACCACAAACAATCAAGTCCTCTGAGTCCCTTCAGCCTTTGCAAAAACAAGCTTGACAGCCTTCATGCGCTTCGACATAGTTCTATAGTTCTTTGGCTTGACATGTTTTTCCCATAGCATTCATGTTCGCTGTATCCGTTCTGATTTAATTTTCTTTTCGTAGGAGGAAGGAAAGGAATGTTTATAGTAGGAAGGGAATATTGATGATATCGATTACTGTTCTGCTCTCCCAGACTTTTTACCCAAGGTGAGAGAGAGAGAGAGGAAGATGGGAGACGGTATTGACGTAGACAGAGGAAGATCGTTTGGAGTTTGAGATGCGATAGATGTTGAGATATTTAGCTCCTCTTTTTTATCTTCTAAAAAAACACACATACCTAACCATGAACAGGTAGATTTAGTATGAACATCTTTCAGGCAAACTTTTTTTCACCAAAGGCATCAACTATAGAGGATGATGCTGGTTAAGATGATTTCAGCATGAGATATAAAGTGATTAAAAGAAAAAAAAAAAAATTAACGTTCCATTGTGACTTGAAGCACTAATGCAACATGCAGTTTGATATTGATTCAAAGTTTTATGCAGGTACCTAGGATTAAGATGTAGAAGAATTGGAAGGGTATGGACAAGAGGGTTCAAGCACATGTACAAATGTTTGAAGAGGGTACTCGAATTAAAATCTGGATAAAACTTAAACTTGGGTCAGGAAATATTGGTCTAAACTGTAGTTCATTGTTGAAGCTGAGAATTTCGTTACCAGCAACAGTGATGGCTATTTAGTACAGAGTTTACATCCCTGGAACATTCAAGAGCATCTAATTTAGAGCCAAAAGGGCGTTAACCCTATATGGCAAGCTAATTATGTGCCTCGATCCCCCCTTCCTCAAGACACACAAACTCACTGACCATAGGCTTACATAAAAGTTCTATAGGCCTACTTGTTCGTCATCAATTATTTATTCACCAGGCTTGACTGGCCATGTCCTTCATTGAAGGAGAAGGACCAGTGCTAATTTTATTGATTGGATAGGGGTAAGGGCGTACCATGATACCCCTGTGATCCAAGTAGGGGCCATTATGACACCCCTGTAATTAAATGGGGGTAAGGGATGTACCTACACAACATGTTTAGGGTGCATCAATACACCCCTGTGATGGAATGGGGGTAATGGATAGGGGTGCACCATCAGACCCCTGCGTAGGGATGGGGGTATATGGGGGCAAGGGATGGGGCGCATCATCATACCCCTGTAAAGGAATGGGGGTAAGAGATAGGGGTGCACCATAACACCCCTTTGATGAAATGGGGGTAAGGGATAGGGGCGCATCATGACACCCATGGTGGAGATCCTCCTTTCAATCGATAGGCTGACACGAAAGTATTGATCAGATTGTACATTGAAAGGGAGACAAGATGTCACTTTGCGTCTGGTTGGATTTTCTGAATTGACGGTATGTCCTCTGATATCAAGTATCGATCTGTGTTTTTATACTACCAAACAAATCGAACTTTCTTCATTACTGGGTTTGTTTGTACATTTATGTGTATGCCAACGTCAGTCAAAATCAGTCACTGCTTTTAGATGAGAAGGCTAGTGGCAATTCAGTTTGAAATTTGAGCAATATGTGCCTCTGTTCTTACTCTTACCTGTCCTCCAGTGATTTTTAGAGGGTACAGAAGTTGCAAATAGTTGATGGTTTTACATTTTTCTATTACTTTGGATTTTGACCAAAAAAAGAAAGAAAAGTTCACGAGAGAGTGTTAGAGAACTGTGTGTTAAATATTATGTTTCGACAAGAAGAAGAAGAAAGATTTTCTAGTCAAATGTTTTGTCAAGCATTTATAACTGTAGGACCTGCAATCAAGTAATTACATGTAGGGTCATAAGATAGACGAAAAGAAGGTTAGCAAGATTTGTGTAAACAGTGGTCATTTATTTGGGATCTATGGTAGAAAGTACAGGTTTCTTTCGTTATTGAGAAAAGATGTCATGTTTATGAACAATCAAGAATTAATTATTCTGATATTTAAGTCAGTAGGTGCTCAAGTGCAGTCTATTCCAGAATATGGTGAGAGTCTGTCATAAGCCATGCATGGCTTCAATTGAAAACATCTTGATTGATAAAAATGTACCTTTGGATAATTCAAGACAATTAACTCTCATACATACACCCGTACTGTGGTACAGTGAATTAAAAATATTCTTTTAAAAATACTGTACATCAGATGAATGCTTTGTTTATTGTTACTGGTATCTTTTGTGATTGTAAAGAAAATATTAATCATAGATTGGAATTGAATTCTGGCAATTATCCATTAACAGTGATAGAGGGTACAAAGCAATCATAAAATTGTAGTTGATGTTTGTGAAAGAATTGAGAGGCTTTAGAGTGCATTGGCTTATTGTTCCTGTATCGCAAGAAAATTGGCTTCTTTGTGACTTCCTGATGTGAGAAAACAAGAACGGCCCATTTACGTCAATCCTGTATTGTGGGAATTTCTAATTTCTCTGCAATTTTTACATCGTTTTAACTTTTCGTTTCATAATGTACGTTGATGAAAAGGGGAATGGCTTTGAAAGGGGGAGGGGGACAGGTTTCATAATCGGAAGTGATGTCACTGATGTGACATTCATGTTTTGTTGAAGTGGAAGAGCTTGAAGCTAACAGGGAGAAAGAACAGGAGACATAAAGGTTGGGGGACTTTAAAAGTCATGTGACATTCATGTTTCACTGAAGTAGAATAATTTCAGACAAGCTGATAAAAAAGATTACAGAATTGGAACAGAGGAGGAGGCCGGGAATGAAGCAGAAAATGGACATCTAAAATGCAAAAGAAGTGAAGGAAATAGTGAAAGGAATAAATAATGGAAGAGGGTGGCAATGATGAGTGAAGTGTGAAGAAAGAAAAAAGGTTGTTTTGAAAAGTAGAATGGCGTATGATCATTTGTCACTTGAATGTACAAAGCTATTGGAATATATATAAATCGTGGAGTAATACTTAGACCTACAGTTATTTGTTCAATATGGAGTAAACTTCTTTGATTGCAGCTGTCCTCATGTCTCTTCTTTGCACAAAAAATGTTTTTTTAAATCAAGACTGCATGTCTGTCCCTCTCTTATATAAAGAGATCCATGTAATGTTACCAACTCCCCTTCATGGAAGTTCTCTTAGCTTTAAGCCCATTATATTCTTATGTCGACGGCATGCTCGGATGCCAAGAGTCAACCCCTCTCCATAAGAACCCACGATGCACTGGGAGCACAATACCCCATCAATACCGTGGATTGTTCATGATTCATCTATCCCAGTCTACCATTGGACCATGACTGCGACCAGACGCTTAAATTCTCACCTCTCCTTTTTATCTCCATGTGCTTCTCTCACATTTATTCGCTTCACAGACTACCTTATTCTCACGAAGACTGCCATATAGTGTCCTTTTTGCTCTAATGAGCTGGAAATAGCATGCTTCAGGGGAAATAATTTCTTTGTGTCTTTGCTGTGAGAAGTATTTGACGCACTTGGGTCGTTGGAGCGCTCCTATCCCATTATCTACAAGATTCCGCTGCGAGGATTTGTAAGACCGTCTGTTTCTGTTCCGTGCACTTTATATACATCGACTCAGCTCAAGCGCTTCATGTACTTTTGAATACCCCCCCCCCCCCCCCCCCCCCCCGAGGTGGAGAGTGTTAAAGGAGCTCATCCTATTAGTAGGGCACTTGAATTTACTTCTTCAGTTGGGCTTCACCTGTGTTTACAAGCGGACGTATTCTTTTGGTTTTCCTAGGAAGTACATTCAGTCTTGATGTATATGTAGGAGAAGCTCTTCAAATGGTTTTGTTCATTTCTGTGAATGTTTAGTCTTCCAAAGTGGGAGATTGTGAATTTCATTGTGGAATAGAAATGTTTACATTCTGATAAATTTTGGAAAAAAAGCTTTGAGCTGTCACATCTTGTGTTGGAGAATAAGCAAAGTGGAGTTTTTAAGTGATCCGATTGTACATTTGTAGGAAGACATTTACTTGACTTTCTGCATTGTTTGAACTTTCAAAGAATCTTCAGAGATTTTTTTTTCTTCACAGTGAAAGAGCACATAAATGTTAAAACAAAACTAGCACAACAATCGCCAGTGAGTTAGTTATCCACACTTCAAGTTCTATCTAACCCTGCTGCTAAAGTGCTAGCAATTGGCTATCATTCTTGCAATCGTTCTCGCAAGACTTTGGCACGCTCTCCGCATCAAAGGAGAAAAGAAGGAAGGACCGGGAATAGAAGTACTCTTGTCCACTGGCAAAGGTGTTATACCTATTTATAAGAGGAACAGCTGGTCTGATGGTAATCGTCAACTCATCATCGTCATGTGTGTTTGTATCATCGCAATCGGAGTGTAGCGCTAGCTGCCTGGCCAACCTGGGACCTCGTTGATATCTTCCCCACTCGCTCAGAAGGCGTTTGCGTGCAAGCATGGACTCTGCAGGAGAATAGCTTTCGTCGTGTGGCGGCAGACGCTTACGTCATCTGCTCTGTGAGGCGGCAAGAAACTGGGAAGAATCCCAGAACAAGACAAACAAAATTGTGATTACTTTGTTTGAAACGATTATCGAAAAAAGGTGGAGTAGGCAAAATGGTAAGTAAACATGATCTTTTAATTTGAAATGTCAACATTGCATTTCCTCCCATTGTATCTGATTCTTTGTGAATGATGGGATATTAAATGATAATGGCTAAAAGTGATTAGACTTTGGGAAACTAATGGGCTGTTACAATTTGAGCTTTTACGAAGTAAACCCAAATGAATATAGGTTTGAGGATGCATTGTTCAATATCTGATTTTATTAATGGCTATGTATTTTTAGATGTTTACTGGTAATGGGAAAATGATAGAGAGAAACAAATATGTAAATAGAATAGATATCCTTACTAGTTTTCCTTGCTAACTTTTGAACATTAAAACCTACATCAGAAATACCATTCAGGGTAATTCTTTTATCCGGTGGATTAAAAGTGGGGATTAATTCAGTTTTTTCAAACTGATTCCCAAGATAAAGATGGTGAATTATGTAATGTCATTTGAATTCCACCTCAGAATATTTTTAATAATTTTTAATAATATTTCATTTGGTTTCTATACTTAAACTCTGTTTTTTAAAGGATGAAAATTGTTCCCTGTCATCTAATCCTTAGTCAAAGCTCTTCAGGAATGTAGAATTGGTTACAAGAACACGTGTGTAAGGTTGTAAAGAGAGAAACAAGTCCAGTCTTGACTGTCTTGTGCAGTTGTAGTTTATACATTGACTAAAGTGATAGGATTACAAACTGAAAAGGAAGATGATTTAAAGACATCATCTCTAATTGAAATGCAATCCTTGAGGCAAAAAGGGCCATTTTGTACAAAAAGAGAAGATAATCTCTGTTTGGTATACATGCCATTAAGGGTAAATTAGGAAGAGTAGAGTTATTACACAAATACACTTCTCGAACATTTCAAAACTATTCATTTGACTTTCTTAAGAATAAAAGAAGAAAAGAGGGCTTCCTATAGCCTCATTCTAATGGGATTAAGTTAACTTTTGTGAAATAGATAATCTGGTACTCTATAAATAGGAAGAATGTGACAACAAGTACTTTCCCTTTTAAGCAGTAAGGTTACTGATCGATTAATGATGTAGTATTGGTTATGTAAGTAATATAAGCTCATTATTAGACAGGAATATAGCTTGGAGGAATGATGTAAGCTATTCTTCTAGAATGTTGATGCTTTTTCTATTATAACAATCCAGACATTCTGAAATGGCCTTTTTTCAGAATAAGTCCTCCCTTATACTAGGCTTATTCCTACGTTTTGAATGCATTGAACAGATGGATGAAACTGTAAATTAAGTTTATTAGCAATATGATAATCTATTTATTTTCTAAATGCTCTGAGAGATTATGTGTACAATGAATGTACCATCTTAAAATAACCACACAAACATTTTTCAATTAGTTTTGTTATCTTTTTTTTTATACAATTGTTAAATTCTTATAAACCTTTAAAGCCATAATTTGAAGGGTTTGTAGACAAGAAGATTCTTTTGAGAAACGAGATGTGTTTTTCTTCTTCAGACAAGACAGGTCATTCACTTCTTTAGTACTCTTAACTTCTTATTCATTGTTTGACAACAAGACTTTTTTTAAGTTTAATAAGTCTTCACATTCACAGAGGAGCTTCACTCCCTATGGTTTGCAAACAAAACTTCAATGATACCCAGAAGATGAATGAAGTTAGTGACGTAGTAGCAGCCTAGGAATACAAGGGATCAATAGAGATTGTGCCGGATGCAAATTGGCCATTACCTAATTGAATTGTATAATCCTTTTGTAATGTTGTGTTTGCAATCTTCACTCTAAGAACCATTATCCAAATATCTGGTGAAAATACATTGAGCTAATATTCTCACTTTAGATCAGTCTACGTCACTCGTATTCTCTAAATATCCTTTTTATTATGCAAGATAATTACTCATTTATTTATGTTTCGTAAATAAAATGGATCTATTTTCATATTCCTGTGGCCTCTGCTCTGTATGTTAAGTAAATTACTATTCCTATATGCAATATAGAAATATGAATTTAGCAAGGAAGGACTTTAGCTAAGACAGAACTATTTACCCTTTTGTAGGGCCTATTTTAAAGAATTTTTGTTTTGAATGAAATTATGAGCTTTCATGGTTTCTTCTGTTTTGATTTGTGACTGTTCTGTTGCAAGAAAACAGTCTCGTACAAGCACAGTGCAGGCTTACTCTTGTTTCAAGTTAAGTGACAACTTCATTTTAATTCAGACAGTCTAATCCCTGCCTTAATTGGCTGTTACTCAACAAAGGTCATAAGCAAGGGACATGTATCCTAGATAACTTTAATCCACATTAATGACCCTTAATCCCCTTATGTGTGAAATGTATGTAACTGTCCATTACCCCTTTAAGGGGGTAAGGTGACTAATCTTGTTAATCATAACCTCATTTGCAAGTCTCTTTATGAGTACATGCTCATTATGACAGTGATTAGCGCAGCTCCTCATATAAATAGAGAGAGAGAGAGAGAGTTTTCGCTGATATACAGTATGTTGTTGGCTGTTGAGAATTTTTGCTTGGAATAAATTGGATGTTCATGTAGGAATGACAGTATTCATGTTAATGATGTGGTGTAATTAGGCTAATTTATCATATACAGCTGTATGACAAATATTTTCAAAAATATATTACCCTACAAAAGGGTATTTCTGCCTCACTATTCATCTCTAGCTATCTCTCTCTTTCTCTCTCTCTCTCTCTCTCTCTCTCTCTCTCTCTCTCTCTCTCTCATCATTTATAATTTCATCAGATGAATGCTATTCAAGTAGTGACTACATAAGAATGCAGCAATAAAGTGATCATAAAGTGAAAAAAAGGAGACTTTCTTTTCAGCCAATATATAATAATAATAGTGAATCCAGGTAAATGTTCATAATGCCTGTTGAATGCAATATTTGGCCTGAATATTATATAGGAACAGTTGACATGATAATTGAAAATATGTGTTTAATAGTGAAGATGGAGTTTTTTAGTCCGTACAGAGGATGAAACTTGAGGAGAACCATCAAGTGTCGAGACTAATGATGAAAAAATGCCACTCTCCCATGTTCAAAATGACATCACAGAGTTCTTTATCTTCATGTGTAGACCTACCTGTGTGTTTGCACCATGCACCACTGCTACATGTGATGTATGCATCATTCTCAAAACATTGTTTCAAGGATTTTGTAAACATTGGCGCTATCGCATTGTGTAAATAAGATACCACTAAAGTAATCAGACGGGATTAGCTTTCCTGTTAATCAAAGTGGGTATTGGCAGACAGCTAGCGTTGGTGTTAGAGAATAGAGAAAGTATGTGTCACCTGATGACACAATTCATTGTTGTCTCTATGGGCATTTTCACACCTTTCTGTTAAGGCCATATTAACAAAAGTTTCGGATTGCGATTTTAATTGGGCTTCTTGTTCAGCAAAAGAGTTTTAATCAATTTGTAATTACAATTTTTTATGTGACCTTGTGCCCCATAAGTCTGGGTCTCTTGCAAAGTACACAACGTATACTCCCACTTTGACTCCTTTTTGCAATCAAAGTCTCAATTTTTTAAGTACGGTAGACAACAAAAATGTCAAGATTAGTCCTTTTAATGAACGATTTGCTTTCTCACTGTTATAAACAATCCAATGAATTTTCCCAAACTTGCTCCTCCCTTAAAGTATCCACAGTTTGAGCTTGGTTGAGGGATGTTTGGAATTATACCAAAGTTTCTGTTCAATAAAGCTCCACCAAATGAAACATTTTTTTTCCTTCTGATCAGGTAATTCACCCACAATCAGAAATTCCAGTTCTAATCATTTTCCTGGTGTGAAAGGACCCTGTATAAGATGATGCAAATGTTGTGAAAACATGGTTGCTTCACATGGGCTGTTTTTTAAGCAAAAGTAGATCAGGTGACACAGAATGATTGCGGGGGACATTGTTTTATGTTTCCATGTTGCATGTTATTATGATCAGGTTTCTAAAGAGAACAATGGATGGATGATTATGAGGTGCTCTTTGGTTGACCAGAAGCGTCTCTTTGCTTTTCTCTCAAGGAATTTGGAAGAGTATGAATCTGTAACTTCAGTTAAAGAATTAAATTAAAAAGTGAAAAGTGAAAGTTATGTGATTAATCTTGTAGAAATGTGCTAAATGACTCCAGGCCTTGACCAAATTGATAGCATTGACCTTAAAAGTGAGCCAGGAATGTATGAAAACGTGGGGTATAATTATTTCCTAGTAAATTGCCAAATGCCCACCTTCTTTTCAATCTGTGAGGTATGTGACCTTTTTTTAAATAAAATGTAATGAGCTATTTTGTTTGCATATTATAAAGATTTTGCTTTGGGGGCTTCCTCCCCTGTCAAGTTTCTTTTAATATTGTGGTGATTCTCTCAATACTTCTCTCAATACAGTTGCTATTAATAGTCTACCTCAGGGCTTTTATTTGTTTCCAAGACCAATAGTTGCCAAAGTTTTGCTATCTTAATTTCCATTTTAGAAGAAATAATATGATGATATACATGCCTTCTTAAGATACCTACTATATCATTTGAATGCTGTAAAAGTTGAAAAACTACATGTATTGGCTTTTTTAATAAGAGATAATCTAAAGATTTTTACAGATACAGAATTTGCTGGAAAACTTTACTAAACGTACCGGTATACAATGGCCAAATTGTGGATCTGACCAAGGATTTATATAAGGCTGACCCAACTCCTTATTCTGACCTGTTACTCTCTGACTACTATTGTAAAGTTTTCAGAAATATTCTGTTTAATTCTATGAATGGTCAATGAAACTCACCAGGGTCAGTAGAGAGAGGAAAGAACTTTTTAGGGGTGTGAATTCTTTGAAGAACAAACCTTGGTCTATTTGAGGATGTTTTGGATTCAGGGGTTTTGTGATATCAAAGAATTCCTATCAATGCAAGGAAAATAAGTTTTGTTTGTGGATGACCTGAACGTGATACTAAAGGTTTTAAATAGTGCAATAAACGGTGGTGTGGGTGATAAATCATTAATCTTTATTCAATGATAATACATGTATAACAACAATTTCAATTGCTCATTATTGTTATTTACAATAATGGTTTCAATTACTAGACAGGGAGGCATGTATGTGTATGAAAGTTTGGAATTGCAGATAACATTTAGATTTTGTGTTGAAAAGGGTAAGCACCAAGTCTTGGATTAGTAGTGGAAATATGAATGTACAAACAATTTTAATTGTTACATATACTGGTATCCTTTCTCATGGGACTTTACAACTTGATAGTGAGGACAGATTTCATCATGTGAATCACTGCACTCCTGTTCTCCTAAAAGTCAATGACAAGTGAGTGACCCACACTGACCAATAGAATGGCAAAGGGTTGGCATGTGTGGGTTGGACTTCTAAGAAAGTTGCAACATACCCTCTGTCACTGACCAGCACCTCAACGGTCATTTTCTATTGTTATTGAGCGTACAAAGAGAAACAATAATTTACTACCTGGGGAAATTAAGAAGGGCATTGAAATGGTCAAATATTTGTGGTCAGACACTGGACATACAGATCTTTGCAAATGACAGGTTAATTGAAACTGTTGATTTTTATTCTATGCCTTCTGTTGAGCCAGCACTAAGCTGTTTCTTTCATTTTGTGTGAAATTGGGAGGGGGAAGGTGAGTAACAAGGAAGGGGGCAGCTACAAAATTGGAAAAGGGCAGATAATTGTGATGGATGTGGTTTAGGGCATTTGAAATATTCCAAGAACCTTGTTCTTGAATAGAAGAGAAAGGACCTGATATTGAGGAAGCCTACTATATGTAGCAGCACCAATATTGGCAATTAGAGGATGGAGAAGTAATACTGCCTTTTGTATTGATAAGGAAACATGTTAAGCCCTCTTTTGACTTCTGATCAGAAGTTGATTGATTGATATAAATTAAATCATAAGATTTTAAAAAAGAAAATCAAAAGCTTTTTTAAAGGAACATTTTAGGGTTTCAATGAACAGGGACTGAAAGAGGTCAGAGGGAAATTCGGAAGAATAAAAAAATCAAAAAATAAGTGATTCCACTTTTACTTTGAATGACATATCCCAATATTGAGCCCAAAATATTAATGGGTCATTTTGAATCCTATGACATGCTTGATCCCACAAAGATTTATAACCTGTTACTTGTTATTCCTACATGGCTCCTACAAATTATAAGCCACTTAGCTGAACGGACAAGAAGGAAGTCGGGGAGAGAAAATCCATTTGTAGGGGGTGTTGACAAATGGGATATTATTTACAATAGAGGGATCATATTTGAGCCCCTAGAGGGGTAAGGGAGGGGATACTTCCATTGACTTTGGCATCAACTTTGACATTTTAGGTGGACCCTGACATTGCCCCGGAGGAGCAAAAAATATTGTATATGATTATTAATGAAGGATAGCAAGAAAGGATTCGGGCGAGGCTGAAGGTTAATCCTTAGGTCTCAGGTAGTTTGAAGGAAAGTGAAAAAAGTTTTGACGGAAAGCGAACAAAGTTTTGAGAGGGGAGCATGTAGCTGTCAAACTGGACATTTTGTGTGAAAGGATGGATGATGCTTTGGTCTGTTTTTAAAATCATTGTCGATATGGATATAATAGGTTTTTTTCTCTCTGATTGTTTCTAGTGATTGACAGTTCTGATGCTTATCAGCATTTCACTTGTACATACAATCATCTGGTAACATCATATAGTGTGTTGAGAGCAAGAAGAGCACTAATTCACAATTTGTGCCCTTTTGGCTTTCATGAGATATTTCATGAGTTTTTATGACCCTAGAAATTTGACAGGTGATGTGAATGGAATAAAGCTTGCTCGTATTGAACTTAAAATCGATGTTATTTGTTGCCTACATTTTAAAATTATTTGATCCTCTGCTTAGAGCCAGAAGGGTGTCAAACCAAAACAGATTTTTAATAAATGCCCAAATTGCTCTCAGCAGACAATATGAGGTTACATTTCATGTATCGTTAGGGGTTTGTCTGTTCTACGTGTCTATCCATGATAAAGAACATCGTTTAAGCTGAAACTGAGACAAATAGTTCTTGTAGAAAATACATGTACTTCTTTCCTGATAGATCGTCATCATACTGATTGGAAATTGATGAAATTGAATTGTCTCATATAAAATTGCATCTGTTTTAAAGGTATTTCCCACCTTTATTTTTTTACAACCTTATAGGTTTCATCTGCACATATAAGGCTTCACCTCACCTGACTTCATTATCTGTTTCTCTGGTCTTAAACCAATTGACATACCAGCAGATACCAGCCTTTTCTTGTTCTTGTACTCATCAACTATCTCTTGTTGGGGGCAAAGTGAATAAAAGAGGACCGATATTTCTCATGACATACTAACTATGCAAACAGATACACTTTGTTATTGTCAGGATGAAACGATGAGAGCTGTCTCTGGCAAAATATTTACCAGCTCGAGTATTGATCAAACACTTCTCACTATTGGATTAAAGTTGGGGAGATCCATTAGACAGCCACATTCAAAAATGCCCTTGTGACAGCTCCGTGACACATTAATTGTTCAGTGGGTCCCTTCGTGGGAGAACGGCAGAATACCTTCTTTTATTTTGAAGTGTGGGGAAAGAGCTTGTTTGGTAGGCTTCAATTTCAGACCTTCTTTTTGATTATTATCAAAACAAGGAAGTATTATTCCCTCCCCCCCCCCCCCCCCCCCCTGGCCAAAGTATAGACCACAATTTGGTTGAATTGGGCCATTTTGCAGGGAATGTCGATCAAGTAAACGTATTGTTTAAATACAAACTTACATATCACATCAGCTTTTCTTCACATCTGTTCTTTATTCCATTTTGCAATTGAGAACAAAATATGATTTTCTCTCATTCATGAATCATGAAATCTGATCCTGGAATAAAGTTGATTTATAGTCTGAAATGGCATTAATGTAGGGCTAATTTATGAAGGCGTACTTCCAGCGGTGGTATGGGCTTTTGAATACTTGCCAATTTACAAAAGATGGATTGAATTTTAAACCATTTCAGTGTCAGAGGTATACATTACCGTAGTCCTTCGTGTCAAATGATAACGTATCTTTTTGCACTTTTTGCATAAAACTGATTTATATTTCAATTTGAAAAAATTGATAAAATTGAACAAATATATTTTGCTTTTCTGAATGAACTACCGGTATTTTGTTCTGTTTTCATTATTTATTCTCTTCTGCTTCTTGTGAATGTCATGTCTATAACAATATTGATCATTATCACCATGACATGTACATCCTGGAAGTGCAGGAAGTACTGTAGTGTAGGGGTCAGTATCCTCAGGATTAGAGGAAGGTGTGTTGTAGCAACTGACTAGCACCCCCTCTGGCACCAACACACCACCTCCAGAAAGGGAAAGTAGGGAAAGTAGGGAAAGTGAAGAAAGGGAGACAAATTGGAAGATAGTGTGAAGATGCTGAGGAGTCAGTAGGCCTGTCATCATGTTGCATAATAACTCGTTTTTTTTTCAGAGTCGGGATATTTTCCCGAAGCTTGAAATTGCGTCCTCACCAGACCAATACGCTCATCACAAACTAGCTCGGTAGGGCGCAAATAAGCCCGCTATTTCCCAAACAACTAATAGCCGGCTATTTTGGAAACAAGACCAAGATTTCTTGGGATATTTTCTAGACCAAATAGCGCGCTAACTGCAACTGCGGGCTGATGAAGTGCAAATGCTGACTAATTTGAGATTGGGCTAGTTAAAATAGCGGGTTATTTGGCAAACTCAAGCTGATGGAGACAGGCCTGGTGTAGGTGTGAAAGGTAATAGGTGAGAAGAGGTTTGTCTTGGTGCTGAGAAGAAAAGATGTAAGTAAAGAATGTCACCAGGGAGAGGAGAATGACCCTTAAGAGGATTACAAAGATGCTCTGTAAAGAAGATGGTTTACTGCCCACTTAAGATTGTAAAGGAGATGCCTTTGGTGAGCATTGTCTCTTCATCACCTGCACTTTATAAATCCCGACCCTGTTCGCATTAGAAAATTAAGTCAGTACTAACAAGATATTGCAGTGCTACTTGGATGCACTTGTTGATGTATCTCTCTTCAGTTGTCTTCTTTAATCATCATCTGCAACATCTCATTTTTGGAATGTATCAATTGGCAATGAGACCAAGTCACCCTTTTACCCAAATGGTCCAATGATATAAATTTAAGTCCACTTTTGTCGTACTCACCAGATACATAGACCACCGGACATAGGATATCAAGTAGTGTACTCACTTATAATATTCTCTTTATTTTGACATTAATTTTAAGTGTGAAAGGGTTTAAAGTTTCAGTTGTGAGCCACTTTATTAAAGTGCCATGGAGAGCGATGATGTCAAACCATAGGATTGATAGAGTTGTAATTTATTTGATTCCAATGAAAGTGTTTTTTTTCTAAAAC
The DNA here is from genome assembly GCA_035222895.1 of Strongylocentrotus droebachiensis. Lineage (NCBI taxonomy): Eukaryota > Metazoa > Echinodermata > Echinoidea > Camarodonta > Strongylocentrotidae > Strongylocentrotus > Strongylocentrotus droebachiensis. The sequence continues at coordinate 73,101 of JAVYIG010003311.1, forward strand.
TCTAACCACCAGCCAAACCTCAACAGATTGAATTTTCAGAATGTCTTTTTTTTTCTTCTCCTATTTTTCTATTTTTACAAAAGAAAAAAAAAGGGGGATGAACAAGCAGGTTTGAACATTGAAAATCACATCTTATGGTTTAGACCCAAATGTTGTGTGGTGTTTTTAGTAAGAAAGCCTTTTTGTGAGAAAGTGCTCTTATTTGTAGATTGAGAAAATTGAGAGTATTGTGTTTCCAATGTCAATAGTATAGCATATGGTGCATCGTTGATTGGTTATCCACATAAATCTATCTGTCGCAAGACAAATGCTAAACTAAACGATATTTGTGGTTGAGAATCCTTGTCTATGTTTTCAAGAGCTCAGTTATTGCTTCAAAAGCAATTTTTTTGGGGTGGTACTTTTAGAATAAATAGTTTGGAAATCATTTGTAATATTCCATCATTATTGAGAGAAACATATTCCATGCATATTTTTGGCAGCATGTGATATTCTACTTCTACCTGTTCACATGCAGGCATCCCTTGATAAATTCTCATGACATTTCAGTGAACCTGATCGTGATATTAGGAGCTAGACGTGCGCTTGCAGGAATACGATAGGCCTGCATTGGCCGTCGCAGCCTGACCAATTTGGACAATAATCCATCAATTTTGATGAAAGATGACAAACAGCGGTGTGAGTTATGACCTAGAATTGCCAACCAATGCCCAATTAGCACTGTTTGTATGCAATGAAGGACATAACATCAAAATGTCAAGCCCATAAATAAATTTAATCTCCAATGATGTTCACTCTTCCAACAGAAATGGAATGGTCGATAATTCAAGTCTATTTTGGATTAAAAGTCAGGTCCATTTGTGGTGGTTGTGCATGCCCATGAACTCTTTATGCCTTCATCCGCCTGGGAACGGTTCCGGGCGGAAATACAGATTCCCTGATTAAACATTATTCGTACATGCACCATTTGCTTTGAATTATGTCTCTTTTTCGTGACTTCCAGTAATCTTTTTGTCTGTCATATGGTTTATATCACTTGTCATGGATTCATGCGACTTGATTGTGACAAGGCAAGCGATATGTTTACATTGTTGTATTTGCCCATTGTTGAGGGTTTAGGAGTGATTATAGTGCTTCATAAATGTCAAATGATAGTAGATTTTAATAAACTGATGTTCATTTTGAAGTTGTAGGTTTTGCTGTTGTTTAGTATCATAGGAGTTACAACCCTCAAAATGTTATTGTTATTCATCAAACAGATACGAGATATTAGCTAAAAGGCTAAACAAAGAAAAAATTATATTTTGTTTTTATCATGTTTGTTCTATTATATTGCATGTTCATGTACAATAGTGTAATTTAAACTCGAGTTAAGATGAAAACAAATTATGGATAAAAAGGAGCAAAGTTCAGAGATTATTATTTCTCAGAATTTTGATGCCATGAATGAAAATATAGAAGTGGGTGTCATGACACAGAATGTTATGCTCCATTTATTTTGCTTCATAACACTCTATTCTGCAGATCTTGTATGAATGATTGAGATTTTGTACCCAATTTTATGAATTCGACTGTAGAAGTACAAATCATGTAATGATTCATTGATAAAGCGCTATATAAAAATTAAATATTATTATTATTATTATTATTATAAAAACCCACATGCAAACTGCAAGGCAAGGCTTCAGGAAGCATGTAATGTACTAACGGAAGTATGATACGATTGAGTAATTCATGTCAGTAAAACATACCTTCCAGCAAAAATGGAGGATACTGTATGAGGTAAACCTGTATGTTGTTATACCTTGTACTATGGTATAAAAGAATCTGTTGTTTCTTCAAAGAAATCATTGTATTACTGCAGTATTAGCCCAAACGGATATTGGCAGTTGACATTGGTAAAGTCGTTAACCTGTCAAAAAAAGACAAATTAATCTTGGTGAGTTTGTGTGGGATTGGGTAATTAATGAGAATGTTGATCCCATAGGTGGATGTGACCGTGAACATGTTCTAGATTTATGTGCTTCCCCTAAACATGGACAAGGTCAACTAAATGTTTCAGGAAGAGCAACTGTTGTTGCTTCCTCTGACTGAGCTCTGTGCCCCATCTCCCCCTTCTCTCTCTCTCTCTCTCACTCGCTCTCTCGCTCTGTCTCTCTAGCTCTGTCTCTCTCTCTCTCTCTCTTTCTCCCTCTCTCTCTCTTTCTCCCTCTCTCTCTCTTTCTCTCTAATTATTTATGCCGTCCCTCTCTCATAATTAACTTTCCTTTCTCTGTTCTTCCTACCCAATATATTATTTCACCAGGCGATACAATTTTGTTTAATAATTTGTCTCGGGTAAGTTATGAATCACATTTACTTCACCAGATGATTTTCTCTGTTTTGTTTAGCCGACATTTTGTCCATTATCCTTGCCTTTTCTTATCCATTATCCTTGCCTTTTCTTATCCTTTCTCACTAATTTCTCATTCTTCCTTCTATCTTTGTTCTTATCTGACTTTCATCTTCACTCAGCTCAGCTCACTACAAAAAAAGCAAATTTAGTTTGCATGTTGTGAAAAGACACTTTTTTTAGAGTTTCATGCCACAAAATGACAGGATTTTATTCCTGAATTTGTGCAATTTGCAAATGTGACTGTGCTCTATTAATTATGCTTGTATTTTCCCCTCTCCATTCTTATGTGATAGCTGTGATTTCATATATTTGTCAATATCTTGCTGAGCAAAGTTTGATTATTTCAGTAGAAATGACCTCTGTCTGAATCACCACCAGGTCAACGGGACTATTCATGCATTTAGCATGCAAAGTTTCCTGATCTTTCAATGAAGTTCATGGTAATAGCCTGGTCATTGAATTCCCTTTCAATTTGAGGGATTCTTGGAAGGAATGCTAAATATTCACATTTTTCAAGAAAGATGTATCAATAATAAGCTGTTCATAATCTAAATTAACTGCTTTGGTAGCGTTTGGTTTCATATTCCCTGCAAAAAATTTAGGCAGTGGATTTCTTAGAAAAGCATTTGGGATTATTTTTCTCTAAATTGTATAAAAATCAGAATCGGCATCACTAAGTATTTCTTTGTTGCTATGACTATTGCATGCCACATGACCTTTGAATGGAACCTATTAGTAATATTTGATCACTTTATTGTAATTTTTACATAGTACAGAGCTATTTCAGTCTACAGGATGTATCTTTACTACATGTAAGTAAACAGATAATGGGCCTTCGAAAAGGGATTTCCCTTTCAAACTTCAAAAGTAGAAATAGGAATTTCAAATTTGGCCTAGATATATCGCCATTCCTGTTCATGGGAAATGACATGGTCAGTGAGGCCTGCATATGGGGCCAGTCACCACGAAATGAGTCCAGTGTCGCATTAGGCTCAATCGTAGTAATAGCGATGTATAGTGTGTATGTACTGAAAATTGACCCACCTACCACATTTAAGATTTTTCCAAAAATCGACTCATTATTTCTTTGTTTGTTGAAAGTTTCATTGAAATCGAATGATGGGAAGTGTGTTGTTGCTATGTTGTTGTTGACCAGACTATAATATGTTACGCATCATTAACTATTTATTATTATTTATTACTCATTAACCTAATTATCCCCAAACTGGGTAATCCCATTGTTATAAAGTCCAATTAGGTTTTTGTTCATATTTCTGGATATAATTTATCAATTTTAATGTGTGACCCCTTAATTTAAAGCTTACTTAATGTAGATTCATATAATACTTAAAAACAGGAATAAAATTTTTGACCAACTGGACTCATTTTGTGGTGACAGGCCCCATATATACAAGGTGCATGATTTCCCTGCGAACATTGTGTTATTCTTTGATGTTCGCTAACCTTGTGTGAACATTTCCTTTTGGTCAAGCAGCTCAAGCTATCTCATCATGGGAAACAAGATCATCAATAGGCCGGTCTTCATCAGCTCGAGCTCGCCAAATAACGCGCTATTTTAACTATCCCGATCTCAAATTAGCCAGTTAATTTGCGTCTTTATCAGGCCACAGTTGCAATTAGTGGGATATTTGGTCGAGTAAATATCCAGAGAAATATTGGTCTTGTTTCCAAAATATCCCACTAATTGGGAAATAGCGTGTTAATTTGCGCCCGTCCGATCTAGTTTGTGATGAGCGTATCGGTCTGGTGAAGACGCAATTTCAAGCTTCGGGATAATATAATAGCGAGTTATTTGGTAAACTCTAGCTGATGAAGACAGGCCTAATTAGCCCTATCCATATCCAGGCAGATGAGTTCCAGAAAACTGTCAATTTGTTCTATCATCGTTTCACATGTGTGTGTGAACACGCCTTCAAACTTCGAAGCCAAGCAATAAAATAAAACAATGTTTTTCTGTACAGGGTTTGGTAAACAGATATGATAGACAGGTGAGACACTGCATTCCTCTTCATGGGAAACGATACTTTCACCTCCCACCGCCTCCTACTCCTCTCGTAAAACATCATCACATCCATCTCTCGTTGCTGCTTTTCGTCAACACTTTCATCCACATTGCTCAGTATCTATCTGATTCAGTGTGATAGGACACATGTCATCCACTTTGCCAAATGGAAAAGTGTGAAGATTGTGGTTTTCGGTTCATTCAAAGTCCCTGGTAGATATCCATTTTAGATGGTGTATCCCAGTTGATGTATTTCAGTTCTCAATGCTCTCAACATAATAAGATGAACATATTTGGTATTTATGTTTTGTTATTTTGTGTTCTGAATGGTCAGCTGGAAATGTCTTTTTTCAGCTTTATACAATATTTTGAACTCTATCCACTTCACATTTACATGTAATCATTAACATGTAGAAAAATTGGTCAGTGTGGTCTTGGAGGTCCAAAGGAATTATGTTTGTTTCTTTCAGCTCAATTTCATCTTTTGCACTTTACACTTGAACAATTTAGGCCTCTGGGCAAGGCGAGTTCCTATTTCAGAATTGGGTTCTTCTAGAAATGTGTGCTTTTTATCTTCCCTTTCTCTTCTTGATTTTGTTGCTCTTCACTTTCCACTGGTCGATGTGTATCTCTGCATTTTGTAAAGTCAGCAACACAGATATTCTAGGAATAGAAATTCCATATGTAAAATATCTTTAAAAAATAAAGCTAATTGGAAACAAATTTCTACATGGAGCATAACAAATTTCAAACAAACTTGAAATACAGGAGAGGAAATGGATGTCAAATTGAACTGAACAAACCCAATTTTGGATCCAAATTTGGTCATGCCTTTGGAATGTGACCCTATGACCTTGAGACAGTGAAAGATGGATGCTAGTTCAGGGGGACCTTTAGGGTTAGTCTGCAAGCACAGACTCTATTTGACACTTAAACAGACATTCTTAACGTCTTGAGGCTAGCCTAACTCTGTCAGTCTCTGGTCATGTCAGGAGCAGCTATTGTATGTAGCCTATGGGGTGATGGAGACCGTCCAGTAGGCATAGTCTTTCAGATCAGACACTGCGTAACTCATTTTGACTGACAAGGGTCTGTGGCTGCAGACTACATGTAGGATGTTTGGGGTGGCTGGCTAGGTAGCATTCCCACTGCAAGGGAAACCAGGCACGCACCTGTTCCTGTAACCCCCTTTTTGCAGGGGGAAAAGTCTCAAGTTCGTGAGGGGTATTTGTGTAGTGGCCTGGGACTCCTTGTGCTAGTCTGTATCGCTCCAGACCCTTCACAGAAACACAGAGTCACCTTATTCATTATCCTACGTGTCTGGACATCTTGGAAAAGCTAGAACTGTTCTGCATACTTGAGTTCAACTCCTGTCAAAATAAACTTTATTTTATTTAAGTCAAAAATATGTAAATATTTCTGTTTCTATATCCCACTCTGATTTTCTTGTCTGCAGAAATTCTTTGACAATTTTCCCTTCTCTTTCGTTCTATTTGTAATAAATATGGGAGATCAGTTTGAATTTTCATACATATGGATTCTAGAAGAAATTTGATTTCATTTATAGACCATGATAGTTACGTACTAAAAGTAAAACTATCCATGCCTGTCACAAATATTTTCCAAGTTTATCTCTTTCTTTTTTTTGGAGGTAGTACTCTCTCAGCAATTTGCTGTATGCCTATCCTATACTGTAAAAAAAAAAAACTTCTAGGGTCTAAGGAGACAGACTACGGCACACTTGACATTGTTGTTGAAGGAGCTTCTTACTGAAAATATTGCCAACTCCTCTTGGCTCTTGCACAATGCATCCACAAGAAAACTTCGCCCAAAGCGGAATCAAACTTGTGACAACAGCGCTGGAATCCCACAAAAGTATTGAAGCAACTGTTCAAACAAGGCACGACCCATGGTAAAGATTCCTATACCATTGGGGATTCCATCATAGCACCAGTAGTTGTTCCATCTGTGGTTGTTCGGAGGTTGAGGCGGGGTTGGGGTAGGGGCGGTGATCGACAGATATGGGATGAAAGGGTTTTATATTTTGAAGGAGAAGAAATCAACTTTATTTGATTTGAGTTTGATAATAATAATATCATTTTGACAGTTTGTGTAAACCGACCATAAACTTGATCAAAATGTAAATTTTCATCATCTCTAATGTAATTGGGCCTATGTTAGCATTTAAGAGGAATCTAGCTTCTCTTTATGAATTTCCTCTACATGACAGTAGAGCCTAGAGGAAAAAAACAGATGATGTATGTGATATTAATTTCATTCTATATTTACTCTCTTGTTTTGACAAACTTCCTTTTCTCTCTTGCTAGTTGCTAGTTTGCAAGTGTGTTACTTTACTCCCAGGGAGTTCAGACCACAGGTATGAAACTCGGTCAAATTGTGGTTTCTAAGGGGGGAAAATGAGGGAACTTGGCAGAATTTGAAGAATTATTTCCTCATAAAACAAATTTGTCCTCAAGAAACTGATTTTGGTTTAAAACACTTACCTCAAATTAAAGTGTCGTTGACCATCACAACTGGCTGCTTCCAATTTTCAGGAATATTTTGTTTTATGGGGTTAGAGTCAATGTGAGCCATCCCACCATTAGAAGAATAATGGTTTCAAATGGTTTTGTGTTTGTGTTGAAAGTTTGAATATGGATATTGAGTGCACACACTGCACACAAATTTCTGTCTCTTCATACTTTTGTGTGAGCTGAAAACATTGGAGGTTTATTTCTGCCTTCAGCAACAGTATTGGTGATTAGATCTATCATTTCCATTTTTTTAAATTGATACTTTTTACCTGCAATGTATTCAAAGATAACTTCAGCTGTAAAAGAAGAGCATGTCATTAGAAATGAATTTGATTGCCATATTTTGAGAACTTAATTATCAACATCAACATCCTGATATGCAACTTAAGTACCAACAAAAAAAATGTCTCATTATAGGTCACATGACCATCACAGCTGGATATCAGGTGACTATAATTGCAAAGAAAATTAAAGCACCAACAGTGTATTAGGACAGGTTTAATTATAAGAAGGGCGGAGTGATCCATTTATCAGGAAATTTTTAATGAATCTTGTGGGATAACATCTAACAGTAATAATCCCGGCATGGGGGGGAGGTAGTCCCACATGCTGCTTGGGGTGTCATCCAATTACATCCTTCTTTTCTAATTTATTACAGAGTATTATGCAGGGAGATGGATAGGGATTATAAGTAATTACTGGGAGTGGCCCCACCCCTTTATGCTAATTATGAATTTATGATGTTGGCAAAGGGTCAAGGGTACTTATGAATTTATGATTATTAGGTTTAGATATAGGTCAGAAAAAAAACTCAGAATGCATTGAACTACTCAAGCTATAAAGCAATTTGTTCTAAATACCTATAATTTCAAGATTATCCAATTAACTGCACAACAATTTAGGGTTGATGCAAAGGCATGGCATTGTTATAAGGTGATGGAGAGAGAAGGGTTTGATATTCCTCACTCATTGAAGAATGCGTCTGATATTTTATTCCACCAAAATACCAGAATTTTTTTTCTCCAGGGGGGGGGGGGGGGGGGGGGGGTGGGGCTGACAAGAATTGTTAAGCTGTCATATATATAAATAGATCAATTAAGTGTTCATTTTCTAGGATAGAGTTTCACAGGAGGAAATATTTTCCACAGCATGACAGAATGTTTCTAAAATTAGTGAGATGATCTCAGAGAGCGACTGCCGATCGAGTGCCAGGTGTACCTGTTTGGGGCGTCGTTTTCAGACGTCTAGTTTAGATGTCCTAAATGATTTTGACAATAGTCAGCGGGTAGCCTCCAAGGGCAAACCCCAGCATCGTTGAACCATTTAGCTCCATTTTCACTCACGAGAAATAATGATGTCTTGTAAATACAATGTTTTTGTCGTCTACAAAATGCACTTCCTCAGTTTCACATCTTGCAACTTACAACATGTATATTATAAGCACATCTTTTTGGTATTCTATACTCTCTTATACTCTGATCAAAGATGTCTTATTTCTGAGGGATACGCTTTTATTTTACTGCAGTGCTGCGCTATTTCGCTTACTGTAATCATAGATTTGAAACATTGTTGTTAATGATTTTTCTCATGATTTGGTAATACATGTAGCATACGTGTAGGTAATAATCTATTGATGACTACTGTTGTGTGTTATTTTCCTGGTCTTATTAAACATCAATCAGATTAATGGCTAGTAACTAAACCTTATTAATTAAAGCAAATAGTATTCATTAACATTCCAAACAGCAAAGATTCACTAATGTTCATGAATATGAAAGAATCTTCAAAACATTATGGGATTTCTTCCCGCTCCCCCCTCCCAACAAAATTCGACAAAATTCCTACCAGATAATTTCTGGACAAAGTCACTACTTATCAATTCTAAAAATGACAAGTGTTACAATCACACCCTCAAAAAAAAATATGGAAAAAATTAAATGAATTTTCTTATGAATTGCCACTTAGCCGCTCAAGGTTCTCATACATTGTGATTTCTGTTCTTAGATGCCAGAAATCTTTTTTTTTCTCTTTAAGATAAACTAAAAGTGTGGCTTTCATCAGTTCTGAGCGGACAGTTTGATTGGGGTTATAAGGGTCAAAAGATGTTCATCTGCTTCTCGCTTTGGGTGGTAATGCAAGTTTCAAAGGAATACTTAGGGAATTTTATGTGAAATTGAAAAATAAGATAAATTTGCCATTTACAACCCTACTATCGAGAATGAAATTGATGGAAGTGTAGCCGGTGGTTGATGCCGTTGTGCTTTAGGATTTTACTCTACTCATCTGAATATGTGTTTTGAATGTGCGATGTTTAGGCCTGCTTGTTTGTAGAATGACGGTACAGCTCACAATGGATTTTCCTCAAGTTATTATATTATAATATCTCAAAATCAGACTCATATTAGATTGGAGTCCATTTTGAGTATGTATAGGCAGATGCTGAGCTTCCATTTGAGTACGGTATCTAAAGTCGTTGCAATATTTATGCTAATGAGGGCATCTATTCTGGGCACGCGGCCGACTTAGCACCCGCGGCAAGGGGTCAGTTTAAATGTGAGTAGGATGAAGATAGATGGGATATTTAGTTCTCAGCGTGATTATCTGGTAGGAAACCATCGTCCAGCCAGTGAAAGTGACAGAGAGGGACACGTCCCCAGCTGAGATAGATATGAGTCATTGGATGGGATAGTTTGGTGTTGTGTTTTTGGTTACCGGATAGATGGATGCTGCATCCCTCTTCTTAATAATGCATAGATTCTCTTACTTGGTATCTAGTGCAGAGGATATAGTGGTGGTCATCAATCTCTATTTACCCCTTTCTGTCTCTTTTGTCTCTCCCACCGTCCCGATCTGTACCTCTCTCCCCATAGTAGGTTCATGCTCTCTCTCTCTCTCTCTCTCTCTTTCTCTCTCTTCCTCTCTCTCTCTCTCTCTCTCTCTCTTGCTCACTGTCGCTATCTTTATTTGTATCTCTCTTGCTATCTTCTTCTACCTTTTTTCTCTTTCTCTCTCTCTGTTTTTTTGTCTTCTATCAAACTGCACCTTTCTCCAAATTCTTACTATTTCCTCTGAGATTTTTTTTTTTTTTGGGGGGGGGGGGCAGGGGGTCTGTTTATTCTTTCTCCCTCTTCACCCTTTTCATCCTTATTATATAAATTTGTTTTCAACTCCTACATGTCACCCTTACATAATTTCATTTACAGTTCAAAACTCTACAAAAACTGTACAGAACCACCCGAAACTACCTCTTCTGTAGTTCAAATTTACCTTGCTCTCCACTCAATCACGACAATATTTGAAGGCTAATCGGCAACTGAGGTTGTTTGTATCCATGCTGTCATGAAACTCTTTAGAAAGCTTGTTTTTATTCCGAGTTGGTAGATAGATGTCCTGCTTTCATGACTGGTTTGTATGTGTAAGGGATCTCAATTTTAAATCGTAAACATGACCACGATGGTTCAGTGACTACTAGTAGTGTTCACATCTGTGCTCCAACTGCAGTGATCTTGTAAATTGCTAGAAAGTAGAAACTGGTATGAACATGATTTCCCATTCTGAGTCTCATTGGTATGGTAGGGATTACATTTACATGAAAAAGGTTGAGGGAATGAGATTTATGAAAGTAATTTCTTTGACATGACAAGTGAAGCATGTCGCATATTGTTGCAGGATGAAATTGAATTATCATGTGAAGTGTGTTGAGCAATATTTTATTGGAATTTGTGCTATATAAAAAATACAAAAAAATAATAGTATAAATGTATGCATGGAAATTACCAAGCGTGTGCATCAGGCCCATGGCAATTTCTCCAGCCAATTTTGAATTTTTGATGTAGGAATGTCAGTTTGATATATTTCTGTCTCAAATCACTTTCGAGCGCAGAAAATCAATTATTCAAACAGGCAGCATTTCTGATTTCCCCGCTGATTGTCAACAAATTCTCCAAGGCAAATAGATGAGTATGGAAATATATCATAACTCTTCTCCCTGTCTCGTTCCTCCCCCCCCCCCCCCTTCTCTTTACTTTCTCTTCTTTAATGCATTATTTTTTATATCTCTTGATTTCTCCTTGAAAATGTCTCTTCACCTTTCTCTCTCCTGTCCCCTTTGCAATCCTCTATATCTCTTTCCCACTCTCTCCCCTGCTCAATTCATTTTAGTCATTTACCCAACTTTTTTCAACACATTCACTATCATTTTTTTTTCTTTCTATTTCTTGCTCCTTTTTTAAAATGTCTCTTGTGTTTATTCATCCCTTGTTTACAGTTACTTATGGATTTGTCTTTTCTCTATTTTCTCTCCCTATCATCTCTCAATACATCTCTCAATAGTTCTGTAAAATTGTCCCTCTCTCTTCCTCTCTGCTTCTCTGTCTCTCTCTCACTCTCTCTCTCTCTCTCTCTCTCATCTCTCTATCCATCTTGTGCTATCTCCCTTCTCCCTCTCTCTCTCTCTCTCTCTCTTGGACCTGCTGCCAATCAGGTCTATCATCTCGCCTTCCCATCCTGCCCCGTCCTCCGATATGAGGATGAGGGTGGGTCGGAGGAAACATGTTGTGGTGTTTTTGATGGGGTTGTAGCATCTAAGCAGGGGACATGTTCCGCAGTGGGAGTTCTATCGGCATGCTCATGCATCCAAAATTCACGACAGACTGTGCGAACTTGAACCAGTCTTCCAAAACAGCCAGCTAGGAGACAAGCAAACCTCCAATATTTGTGATACCAGAGTGGAGCGAATTTGGCCCACATCGGTTGTGTATTGGTATGCGAACTTGTGTGTACTTGGCATGGGACACTAGTCTCAATATTCAGACTCTATCGTATCATTTTTTCACAACAAACCCATGGATGTACATGTATAACAAATGCATTTGTTGTGAATACATGACATAGATTTTATAATTACTGTAGTACTTAAGCTGGTTTGATTAACACACCAATAAATGGCAAATTAAATTATTACAAATTCAGTACCATATTAAGAGAGGTTTAAACAAAATATATCTAATCCTCTATTCCGTGGGCCTACACCTTAAATGCCATGCCAAAATGAAATTAAAAATCAATCAGGCCTCGAGGAAAAAGAATGACAATTGTGACTGTGACCTCTTGTGTTTGTATGTGTGGGTGTCCCCTTTCTCTCTCTTCCTCTCTCTCTCTCTTTCGTTGGTTGCCCATGACTGATGAGAAACCCTCTAATTACCAGAGAGAGGGAGAGAGAGAGAGAGAGAGAGAGAGAGAGAGAGAATGAGGGCATAGGGAAACCAACCAGCAGAGAGTCCATAGATCATATCTGAGTCATTCGCATCTAGAGGCATGCGCGGGGTAGGATGTGTTTCAGTGGCTCTTGGATATAATACCACCACCAGTACGAGGACTAACCATGCTGTGATGGAATCGGTAGACGAGAGAAAACAGTTCTGTGGCGTGAGTACAGAGACAGTATAGCGTTGCTTGTTTGGATGGATGGGTATTATAGATTGAGTCTGTGATTGTGTATCGGTATGTGGGGCTGTTGAAAGAGACCGATGGGTTATTATTATTATTCTCTATCATGCATGGCATGGTGTAGAAGTATACTGTCATATTATTTTGTGTAAGGTTGAAAGTTGTCAAGGAAAATATGAATATGTTCTTGATAATATATTGGCAGGATGTATCAAGAGAGAAAGAGTCAGATTTTGGTATCTTTTGATATTGAAAGAAACGTGATTTATGCGTTTTCCATATGGTTTTTTAATATTTTTGTACACTGTAGGCTTATATCCACAATCATTATCAATAATGATATGTACCGTAGATAATTGAAAATACTAAACTAGTTGGTCGTGGATGTTTCAAGTGATTCTACTGAATTTGTAGCAGTAATACGCATCACACTTTCAAATGCTACATGAAATAATTAATCATCAATGTTTAGAGATTCATTTGTTCTTTACTTGCACCTTCATGCGTACAAGTACATATTATAAGGGCATTGTATTATTTTTGAAGAATTAATTCACAAGTTTTTCCAATTCTGTGTTCAAGAAAGAACATGTATCACATTTCCATCTGGTCTTTAACATGAGAATGGGGGAAATTAATGGATTGATGTACCAGGTCTCACCCTTTCTTTCTTTTCTTTGAGTGATGAAAGATGAATTCATGAATGCCAGTCAATGTATGAGTTGATGATTGATATTACAGTCTGTTTTTCTCATACCTATTCACAATGCAAAATGAAGCTTGCATGTTATGAAGCGCCTATATAACACATGGTACAGTGTAATCAAAATGACATCAGTTTCTCCAGAGAACAGTATTCCAGGTTTTCCTTTCTACCAGTCTGTCGGTCGCAGAAGGAATGTTATGCTATGTACAGTACTGACTACATGTATACTGTTGTTCTATTGTGTGATTATCATAAAGACATAACTCCTTTTTATATCAGTTTATACTGTTGAGATGCTAGGAAGTATGCCTAGTTCCCTACATGTGTAACTGTAGATTATTGGGTTACATCGAAGGAAAGATGAATTCACTGAAAATGTTTATTTTTAATGCACCACTTGTACAACATGAATTGTATGATGTAAACTACATGTAGCTGTCTAGTATAATCATAAATAGTGCTGTATAATGTTTATGAGATACTTTTGTTGCAGATATCTTGTTGAAAAGTAATTATTTAAACAGATATTATAATCACTTCCATACCAGCCATCTATCTGACTATGAAGTCACACAATCAACTTTGCGCAATTCATTGAATTAGCTTTCATCATATCTTTTCCACGCTACATTGCATATCAACTCAAGTTTTTCACGCTACGTGCAATTCCATTGACTCATATGACATCATCATGCTTATCAGTCCGGGATATACCAGCCGCCTGGTCCTAGCTAGCTCATTAAAGAGGGAGTGTTAGGGGGATGGGAAGGAGGAAGATGGTTACTATCTTCTTGAATAATCAATGTCCTTGTATGAGTCATACAGGACTTGAGGACTCTCCTCCTCCTCTTAAGCTCGTTATTGATTTGTTAATCTCCCTTCATCCCTTTCTTCTTGGCCGGCTTGGGGTTGTAGATCGACAGTTATAATCAGGCAATTGTCTAAGTGAATTCACTGTCTGAGCCAGTTAGGTTGGAGTTAATTCAATGCATTATGATACTCAAGAGGAATGGTCTTTCATACGAACCGTAGTCTTGTTGAGTAGTCTTTGAGTGTGAGGTTGTTTCTTCGGACCCTGTACAAGCTTTAATCTGTAAAAGATAATATCATGCGCATCAAAATTACAAATGGCAACAGAAAGTATGATTTCATTTATTTTGTATGCTCACATGCATTGATAATGAGTATGAAATCCATAACACTTAATGCTGAATTTATATAGAGGAATATGCAATTTGTAAAGAAAATATCCATATGCCAAAGAATATTAGGTTAAAAACCACCGGATAGTGCATTTCAAATAAAAATGAAATGAATTCCAGATGTATAATCTTTTACTGGAAAAGCAGTATCTGCCTATGATGATGTCATCATGACTACTCGTCTGTGACACACATAAAGTATGCCTATAATGAACATTCCTGTTTAAAATTTTCTAGGAATATAACTATAAAGTCAAAAGGGAGACCCACTTTTACATCTCTGACTAACACTTGGCTCAGTGTGTACTATGACCCCCTGGTCCACTGAGTACAAGTTATGGAATTTCTACTGAGGGGGTGGTATTTATTCTCTGCCATCCTTCAGAAACTAGGCTTCCCTTAGTGTACACACTGACACACAACTTGACCTTTGTATAGTTTGCCGAGTGTATACATGTGGGATCTCTATAGTTTGCTTGTGGAACCCCTGTTAGTCTGAATGAGGAGACTATGGAGATTGTAGCCCATATGCCCTGTAGTAGAGCTGGTCCTATATTGAGTTGACATAACCAGTAGGAACCTTGGTCAGGCTTTACTCAAGACACAACATATTTAAAGAAAGTGTCAAAGTAGGGTCTGTGCTTTAGGATTTAGGGTGCTGATGATGATTTAGGATGCTCTTGGATAGTCCGCAAGATGCAGTTGACTTTGTAGTTGAAAAAAAAAATTGTTAATGTCATAATTTTTGAGGGGGATATGGATTTTCATGCATGGTGATTATCTGTTTACTGTGGTCGGAAACAATGGAAAAGAATGGGGAAACATTACAAAGGGTTGCCAGACCTTTTTTTTTTTTTTAATCAAGAAAAACTGATTCTGTTTTTTTTTTTACTGTTTGGATATTGTTTGTGGATACTGTAAATCATTCTTCCTCAGTCAAAACATACAGTTTTGTTTAATGAAAACAAAAACATATCCTTTGTTTAATATCTATTTTTATGCTTGTGTTTTGGTGATGAGTTTTAGTACCGATATATTATGCACTCATGAAAAATATGTTGGCTCTGTTATGTTTTGCAGTGTCTCACGAAACCATGATCAGTACAAAATCGCTCAACTTCCCGCTGACATCCTGTTGAAAACACTTGAATAAAAATGAATACATGTTTCAAGAGGATGCCGACATTTTTTTTATCTTGGATGGTTTCATCTTTCATGAGATGCTGCCCTAGCTTGCTGCTTGAGTAAAATTTTCTTGCTTCAACTTGATCCCATTTATACAATTCAATGGTTTAGCCATCAACATCACCTGTACATTTGTAGAATATTTGTTGGTCAGTTTCAATATCCAATATGAAATCAACTAATGACTTCCAACACCTCCTCGTAAGTGATTAAAGCATTCCAGTACTCTGGGTTTACATGTAAAGTGTGCTTTAATTCCTTCTGACAAGGTTAAATGAAGGTATGGCGGCAGCACGGCCAGCATTTTATTACCTGCGAGAGAACAAGTTCATAAGGACTTATTAATAGCAGTGAAGGCTGATCGAAGGTCTTTAATACGCAGAATGCACTAATTGATTGCTATACCATTTGGGACGGGGCTTGTACTTGTACTTCTAATTAAATAAAGGTCATTATACATGTACGCTTAGCGCTAGACTTACCCCTTTAAGTTGATTGAGTTGTGTAGGGTGATGAAAAATAAGTTGGTTAGAATATTTCATTTCATATCGAAGGTTGAATGGCTTAATTATCATACCATACCACTGTGTGCCTTGTCTGAGGTTGAACAAAAAGTTGGCATACATGTACTTGTAATTCGCAGTAGAAGTAGGGGGTGTTTTTTCTTTAATTTTGTTTCATACTTGGTTAACATTGTGGAGGTTTGAATCGACCATGTCTTCATTTATTTCTTGATTTTGTATTCTATTTCATTCATAAATATATATTACATCTTTATTAACCTAATGATTTATTAAACAATCAAACAAACAAACAAAAATGGCAAATTTGTTTTCATGCATTCTTTAGAGCGATTATTTGTCAATATGGCAAGGATGTCAGACCAAGTATTTTAGATTATTAACTCTGCCGTGTTTGATTTTGCCATGCCATTGCAAACATAATTGATCTGACTCATTATAGTGTGTATATACACAGCTTGTAATGAAAGTTATTGGTCTAAGAAATTAAGCTTAGAAAAAAATGTCAACCCTTTACAGAAACCCAAGGAGGTGTCAGAAAATGACTACTTCAAGCTTTACTCTTATAAAGAACTTTACAGCAAATTAGAGAGCAAAAATTAGGAGTCATATTCAAAATTTGAATTGATGCGTTTAAAAAAAATATGTATATTACAGGGGTTCCTTGAAACAATCATTGACATAATTGATTGTTTACCAAAACAACAACCCTAAAATTTCAACTGCAACACCTAAAAAATGTTTGTGCTGGTCTGTCCAATTCTTTTCATGTTTTAATAACAGAAAAACATAACAGGCTTAGAAATAGTTAATTATGAAGATTATGAAATTGGAGCTTTAAAAAAAAGTGGCATTGTTATTTGTCAACAGCTTCATGGTCAGTTGCATACCGGAAGGTATGTACATGTAGGTGTTTTATTATTTCATACATCATAGCTTTTGAGTTTTGATGGTTCCCCATTTTTTTCTTTTCTAAATATATGCAGCGATTATCAATTTAGTTTTTGTTGTATTTTCAACCGTGAAGGGTATTAAAGTGTGGGAGAGATAAACAGATCAAACGAGGAATAGAAAAGGAAAGGGGGGCAAAGAAGTAGAGTAATTTGCATATAATATGTTATAACTTCATAATTGGACAAATGAAATCATACCTGACAATATGAGCTCCTTGTTAGGCTCAGTAAATTAATAAATATATTAAGAGAAAGAGAAAGAGAGAGAGAGAGAGAAGGGGGGGGGGGAATGAAAAGTTGCTTTGATACATGGACAAATCTAACTTTCATTTGTACTTACATAGTATGTGACTGCAGTTTATAAATGTTATCTCATTTAACGGCACTAAACAACCCTGAAATATAAAATCATATTCAGTCATTTCGGTGTATTCTGGTTTATCATATCACTTTAAAAACTAACCAACTTCCTCTTTATAAATAAAGAGTGTTAATTATTCAACATTGCAGAGAAAAATCATATCCTGAAACAATTGAACTGGCACACTTTTTTTATTTGTATTGACATAGGACATTTCCAGCCACACAACCTTGCATTTCTTTCTATGAAAAATCAACCACTGGCAAAGAGACTCTTGTGTTTGTATGTTTATATAATAAAAATAAGAGCATTATTTCCTGGTTTCATTTTAGGTTCATTCTTCATTCACAGAAAGAGAGAGATAAATAATTTGTTTATAGTTGGTTATTAAAAAAGAGGCCATGGCATATCCATGAACTCTTTGAAATTTGAACAGTTTTGGATAGTTTTTGTCTAAATTTGGACTTCCTTTAGGTGCCAGTATGAAATGAAAACTTAATGGCTTATGACCACTTCACAAACAAATGGTAAATTTATTATTATGTAGGATTTTGATACTGACACACGTAAGTAGATTGTTAAACATGTAGAAGCTTCAGGATGGGATGCAATGTGAATATTTTTGTCTGGAAATTTTCTTACATCTAATCATTAAATTTAGACTACGGTAGTAGTATGGATATCCTTCCATGAATATCAATTATTTGTATGTAACTTGGCTCTAATAAAGTAATAAGCCTCCATCATCTTTTCAAGTGCGTTGCATAAGTTGTGTTAAATGGACAAAGTTTGCCATACCGTAATAGCATATCATACCTAGGTACATAGTATGTTTGTATTGATTTCAATTGCACACTGAGAACCGGAAGGGCATTACTTCTGTGTTAACAAAATGAGTTAATGCCCTTTTGCTCCTCGTCTGAAGACGCAGTGTGAATGCAAACATTGGTTTTAATGGTGGTAGAGACTCGGACAGACATGCCATTGACACGACGCTCACCACACTAACCAACGCAGTAATCAACCTCTTTGTTAATTGCAAATCAGCATGAATGGGACTTCCTGACTTGGAAGTACACCAGATATATTTATTGTATGAATACAAATTATACAATGCTGTATTATGACCAAGCATTTATACCTTCAATTTGTTTGGCAGTCATTCATGCAAATGCTCACTGACTGCATGTGCTATGGATGTTTTCTAGTTTGTTTTCTTGAAGTCATCACTGAGCACTGCACTCAAATCAGTTGCTGGGACTAGGATGAAACATTTTGCGACTGTAATTTTGTAATGATAATAAGTCTTGTAAAAAAAGTGAAGATATATATATATGGAATGATGGAGCAAGTTTGTTTTCAAGAATATTTCTGCAGGCATTCAGACATGTGAAATAGATTCTGCAACAGAAATATGAATATCTTTTCATTTTTATCTGCTTAATTCTGGAATCATTTTCATTATAATCCTATTTTCTTCAACTTCTGACCTATAATATGAAATGAAATTGCGCAATCCAACTGTGCAAACAATGTCTATTATGTTTGTGGTTACTTTACTGTATGTATTTTGTTATCGGGCAATACCTAATATAATGTCACAAATCATCACATCAGTCACGGAAACAACATCCATGAAAATGACCATGTTCTCAATTACGTAGTTCATGTGAACTAGATGGTTAGCCACACAAGGATGTATATAAGCCCAGTCATTGCTTTGAATGTTCTGTAATGTTGAGTATTAGGTCAAGGACAGTGAAATATCATATTCACCAGGACACTATGGAAAGACTTTCATGATTCATTATCAAATCAATAATTCTGTGAATCATAATCAAATAAATTGATAATATGGATTTGTCTTTCGCTTGAGAGGATATTGAGGGCAGGGTATTTTACCGACTACCACTGCTGTATTTATATATTTTCAATATTCATCCTTTGGTGGAGGCGTACATGGAGCGATTTCTGGTTCCTGTTCCCAAGCATGGTTGTGCGCACATCATCAGTTAGTGATGCATTGTTGGACATGGCTGTCGACACATGACATTGTGAGCAGCAGATGGCAGTATACGTAAATCTGAAGTGATGTCCGTAGAACACCCTGCCTTTGAATTTTGAAACTAGCCTATTTGAAACAAAAATTATGGTATACTTATTTCAAAATGCTAGCTTGAACATGTCTATATTATATCCCAAATTTATTAGTTCTAATATAGATCTTTGAAAGTATGTAAGCTCCTTTGTTGTATAAGCCAACATAATATATGTAGATAACGTAATTACATTTCATAACAAATCATTTTTAGGCAAATGTGGTTAGGCTTTATATTTAGGAAAAGTTCCTAGTTGGATTTTATCATGATAAATGATAATGCACTCTAGTTGGAAATACAAGATTCTAAAGTAAGGTTTACCTCAACCACAAAAATATCCCCATATTATTTCACCTTACTTCTAATTTACAAAGCTGTAAAAAGCCCAGGAATTATTACAATTCTGATTCAAATAATTTGACTCTAATTCGATGTGAATGAAAATGGATTTGGCCATTGTGGTTAAGCCTCCCAATACGCATGCACACCTGCTGGGCACCCCATACCAACCGTAATTATGACAAGTCTGATTACTATTTAGATCAATTTCTCAGTTTCATTCAGAATTGAGCTATACCTAGGAGACTACAAGAAAAAACCTGTAAATCTATCAATTTGTACTCATTGCTTTGGACTTATATGACCTTCATGAAAATCATTTCTCAATTTTATTCAGAATTTACTACTAGGGGAAGCAATGATCAGAAAATAACCAGCCTGTAGAAATTCTGCTCATTGCTTTAGACTTTAATGACCTTCACAAATGCTTCTCCAATTCACCAGCTCAGTACTTTGTAAAATTTGAGATTAGGAAAGACATACAAATGATATCCTTTTGTACTCTCCTGCGCCAATTTCTTTTGTGGGATGAGAAATTACTGTAAGCAAATAATTGTGGCAAAGCCATAGGGGTCATCTTAAAAGGTCTATTGATAGAGACATGTGTCTGAGAGGAGTTAAATAGATGTCTCCACTTCAAGGCAACAATGAGTCTGTTGTACATATGCCATGGTGTCGGGTGGAAGTGCTTGTGAACTTAGCGGTCATGAAAGAGATCGATAAAAGTGCATATCTATCGCAGAGGGGTCGAAGATGAATAATGTATTTGTCATCCTTCTTGTCTGTTGAGATATGGAGAGACAGAAGGGCGTTATGTGATGTGAGTTCATACGCCCTTCTGGCTGTCAGCAGATGACGGGGCTGGTACAGGCATGCTAGAAGCAAGTCCACAGCCTGGACTGTTTCTGCGTCACGCGCCAATCAGCTGAGAAAATAACACACCCTCAACGCTGAACCGGAGACAGTCCTCGCCACTCATTCTCTACCCCGAGGATTGTTTTGGGGTTCGCGCGATGACTGCAGACACTGCGCTGTGTGTGTTGGTAAGGGAGGAGATGATTGAAATATAAAAAATATATAAAAACGGACAGAATCTGAATCTAATAGTTTGAAGTTTGAGGATTATGGATATGAGTGTTATATTCTTAATAGCCTAATTGCTATAAATATTTCTTCTTTCTTTTAGAATTGATAAGTTGTCGGTATTAAACTTTGATATCTATTAGTAAAACTGACTAATCTAATTGCTTTGAAGAAAAAAATGCATTTACTGTATCAAAGTAGAGCATTTTTTTAATTTACCCCAAGCACATTGAATAATATTAATCAATTGATGAGTTGCATTATGACATCGTCTCTGTTCCAAGATGACGCTTTCTACATGTATGTAGCATATCATCTGTTTAGAGCCAGAAGGGCACTATAATGCCTGCATGTTTTGGGGGGATATCACTTTGTGGTTCATATCATTATAATCCCAGTAATAATAAAGAAAGATATTGAGCAGCACTCCATCTTGTATATATGACAGAGATATCATATCAGAGCACAAAGATATATTTCTTGAAAGGTTTGTTTATCCATCTGGGTGTTGAACCCTTCCGGTAAACACTGAGGGGGGGGGGGGGGGGGGCACATCCGGCCTGTGCCCCCATCCCCTTTAAAAATGCAACCCTGTTTATCTTTGATAGACACAATAAGTTAACCCACCCCTTTCAAAGTTCAGACTCAAATACATCTAAAGAATGTGCAGGATTACCCCTTTTGAATTTTTTGTTTTCCTTTTTGTCTGCAGTTTTATTTTGCATTATTTTGTTGTCACAATGTTGGGGTAATAGTGCCCCCCTCCCCCCTCTTTAAAAAAAAAAAGAAAATCAAGAACCTGCTCCTGTATTAAGATTTATCTTACTTTAGAGGCATGAAGGATGCTCACAAATTCCTCTTTTTGAGATTAAAAACACATAGCTAATATTAGTCCAAGGATTGTAATTAGATAGCATTATGAAAAAAGGAAGAAAGGGACGAAAATGGCTTTTTCTATGAATCTCCAGGTTCCACTAGCTAATTGAGGCTAATGTATCCTTTACATTCTCAAAGGAAAGTTAGTATTTGTGAATTTAGTGGCGAAAGAAAAGTGTATTGAGCCTGGGAAGAGGTTATCTAGCTAATTGCGAAAGAGGGAACTGTTTGTCTGTTGGTACTTTGTGAAGTTGAGCTCATCAAACATGTCAATATGCTTTCAGCTGCGTGGCTAATAGCTTGTAAATAGTGTGTGACTTCATGAAGATAGTTATTACTTAGATTTTGATTACACTCATATTGATAAAATTGTTGATCTATTGAGACGCTGTAAAGATCATTCTGGCAAGTGTTGAGGATTAAACATTCAGTTGATATACCAACACATGCGATGTTGTTATTGTTTTGAATCTGTAGGAATGAAGTGAAAGGATGAGATTGAAATATCATTTCACAGCTAAAAACTTTTTAAAAAAAAAACTTTATATACCCCCCATGTTTCTTTTTCTTCTATAGTCTTTGTCCTTTTAAAGCTGTATGTGGAGCATGATTTCAATCTCTCAACCCCCCCCCCTCTCTCTCTCTCTCTCTCTCTCTCCCTCCCTCCCTCTCTCCCTCTCTCTCTCTTCCTCTCCCTCTTCACATGTCTCCCTCTCCACCGATTCCATTGCCATTGTCAATGTTCCAGAATAGAATCGAAAGCCTGGCGAATTCATTCATGAATTAATTGGGTAAATAGCCCGGAGAACCCTGCCATTCAACCCTGTAACAGTATCTCCTCTGTGTCTCATTTGAATTGATCAAACTTGAAAAGCCTCTCTTTTCCCCCCTCTCCCATTTTGCATTCTTCGATTGTGGGGTTTATTTCTAGTCTATTATTAGGATTATAATCGAGGGGTTTGGTTGGAATGAGAGAGAGGGAGAATGTGGCGAATGTAGCTTGGGAACCAAAGAATTTTCCCGCTCCTGGGCTAGATTTTCGTCATGTTCCCTTTTTCTTTCGGAGATGAATAAAAAAGCGATGTAACTCAAACCAATCAGGCAATCACATTATATCTTTTGAGGTATTACATTTCAGAAAATTCTGGATTTCTGAAACTTTGTTGGCTTATTTTTTTCTGTAGATGATGAATGAAAAATGTTATAGGCCTATAGCCCTCCTAAATTTTAGTACCGGTACATATATATCTTACATACACTGTTCATTTAATTGCACTAGACATTTTGTTTGTTTTACAATTTATCCTATACTTCAGCGTTGTTTGTGAATAATTGATTTATTTCTCATCAAATTTTGTATTTATTCATCTTTGGTTTTTATGAAAAGCTTGAACAGCTATTAAAAGTTATCACTTGAAAATATCTTAAACTTTCTAATGTAAACTAAAATGAAATAGACCACCCCCCCCCCCACCCTCTTTCAGTGATGAAAGTTCATTTACTATGTATACCTTTATGTCGCTTTGTCTGTTAATTTGTCTGTGTTAAAATGATGAAACCAAATGCTAAGGATTATCGCATGTGTGTGCGGATGTCGGGCGGAATTACAAACCGCCAACACGCATGTAGCTTCCTTCCTGTAATGATATCAATCTAAGAGTTAATGATCACTTTGGTAACGTGGAAACCTACATGTATGTCAATGTCATAGAGGAATTCAAGCAAAGCTGCATGGAACTGGCCTGTATAATGTATACAAATATACATGCTAATTCATTCTTGTTTTACTTCTCTGACTCAACTTGATATCAGTGTGTATATAGGTTTTTTGAAATAAGAAAGTTCAAAAGAAGAAAATTTAGTTAGTGTTTATCAGTGCACAAAATATCATACATCATGTCGACAAACTGTTAAAATGACAAGTTACTTCACTGTATTTTTCATTCTTTCCAGATTGAAATTTCACAAAAAGTTGAATGTGTCATAAAAATTTGAAATGTAAATATTTTGATAATTTTTTGTCCACATAAAGCAGTGGCGTACCTGGGATACTCCGTCAGGGGGGGCAAGCGACCGAAACAAACAAAAAAGGCGATGCTAATTTTCACTTCTGGCGAGCGAGCGAGCAAAAAAAAAATCTTTAAGTAACGTTTGGTATATAAACTGGTATTGTTGCAAGTTGGGGGTGGGAACATTCACTTGTTAGCGACGTTAATTCCATTTTTTTGCAAAGGAACGTAGCGAGCAAGAAAAAAATCACTTCTTTTTTAATAATTGCCACTTAAACTTGGTTCAATTGTCCCATGCAGGGCGCGGGAACAATATTGTGTTTAGGGTGATTTTATACCCATTTTAGCTAGCGAGCCAAAATACATCTTTCTCTCAATGAATTGCTATATAAAATTTGTTTCATTGTTGCAGGTCGGGGGCGGGCACAATCGTGTTTAAGGCAATGTCAATCCCATTTTGGCGGGCAGGCAACCCCCTACATTTCTCTTTTTAATGATATTGTAGCAGGTTAGTGGTGGGCACACAATTCCACGAGCTCGCGAGCGTAGCGAGCGAGCGAAAAAAAATCACTCTCTTTTATAGGGAAAATATGGTACATAAAACTCGGGTTCATTGTTCCATGTCAGGGAAGTGATTATTAAAAGCGGTGTTATTTCTATTTTGGCGAGCGAGCGTAGCGAGCGAGCAAAAAAAAATCACTTCTCTTTTATAGGGAAAATATGGTATATAAACTTGGGTTCATTGTTCCATGTCAGGGACGTGATTATTAAAAGCGGTGTTATTTCTATTTTGGCGAGCGAGCGTAGCGAGCGAGCAAAATTTTTGTAATGATAATTGGTTCAGAAATTTCAGATTTTTTTGTTGCAGGGCAGGGCTTACACAATCATGTCTAAGGTGATGTTAATTCCGTTTTGGCGAGCACGAGCACACCAAAACTTCTTTGAATAACGTTTGGTACATAATTATTAACTGGTTGCTGCAGGTTGGGGCGGGCACGTTAGCGGTGTCAATTCCATTTTGGCGAGCGAGCATAGCGAGCAAGCAAAAAAAAAATTCTCTTTTAATAGAAATTAATAAATAAACTTGTTTTTATTGGTGCAGGTCAGGATGGACGCAATCGCGTTTTACGCGATTCAATTCCTTTTTGGCGAGAGGGCGAAAAAACTCTTCCATTTTTAATGATATTGTTGCAGGTCAAGGGTGGGCACAATTATTTCCAAAGCAATATCCATTCATTTTATTCGCGAGCAAGTGTAGCGAGCGAGAAAAATGAATTACTTTCGTTTAGTAACATTTGGTGCATAAACTGTGTGTTATTGTTGCCATGGTTGCAGGTCGGGGCCAGTCGGGGCAGGCACAATTGTATTCTAGGCAATGCTAATCCTTTTCTTTTTTCAGGGGGACGAGCAAGTGAAAACATTTAATACAAAATAGGCTAGCAAGCAGTTCGCGCCAGCGAAGAGTTTCGAATTTGTTATATCACTTATATTTTCCTATTTTCATTTGTCTTAATTTTTCAGGGCCGTATGCGGAATATTTTTCTGGTGGGGGAGGGGGAAAGATGCGTTAAAAGTTTTCGAAGAATCTCAAAAGCAAAAGGAGTGAAGGGAGTTCGAGCGACCGAACTGGTCATGAGGGTACTTTTGCATTTTCAAAAGTAGAATTGAAGGATTTGGTATAGGCCTACACTACATTTTCAGGACAAAAACTGTACGTTTTCAAAATATCTGGGGTCAACTGCCCCCCCCCCCTGGTGCGTACGGCCATGGTCTTTTTTTTTTAATTTCCCCATTTTTTTCCTTTCCTTTTCTTTTCCCCTTTTCTTCCTTTTCTCTTCTTCTTCCTTTTTTCTTTCCTTTTTCTTTTTTTCCTTTTTTCTCTTTTTTCCTTTTTTTCTTCCCTTTTCTTTTTTTCTTTTTCTTTCCTTTCCTTTCTTTTCTTTTCTTTCCCCTTTTTGTTTTCGCCTGGAGCCCGTCAGGGGGGGCACTCTGCCCCCCCTGCCCCCCCCATAGGTACGCCAGTGACATAAAGCCATAAAGAGGGAAAAAGATTAGACAATCAGCGATCCATGTAGATCCTGAAATAACTAATGTTGCCAAGGGCAACATAAACTAGTTTTATTCACTACGGGTTGTACCATCAATCATTTTTTTTATAATTCCAGAAGAGTGAGTCCAAGTGCTATAAATCATGTCAAATTACACATTCTTTGATTTTCATCTGTTATTTATCATTTAAATTCATTACTTTTGTTAGATATTTTGACATGAGGCCCTTTCTGTTTGTAAAACAAAATATGGGGGGGGGGGTGCTTAGTGACGTAGTAAGTTATGACTTGCAGGGGTCCGTGGAAAAATGTTTTTGCACAAAGGATTTGAGACCTTGACAGAGGATCATAAATCACGCTTGGTTTTCCTGGAGGCTTAAATGTTTGGTATTTCTGGATCATCCCTTGAATTCAAATTTCGCCCATTTTTTTGTTGTTGGGGGGAGGGGGGAGACGGAAAGATTTGAAAAGCATTAGGAAATAAGAAATGCCTGTGTCCTAGGGGGAGTATGCAAAAGAATGTGACTTATGACCCGTAATGTGGAGACTTTTTAAGAGGATAAAAGAATAATTGGAAAGGGGTATGGATAGAGAGGGGAACATGAAAAACAAGAAGGAAAAGAACCATAGCGGATACTAGAGGGGGAGGATTGAGAGGGAGAGACAGAGAGAGGGGGAGAGAGAGAGAGAAAGAAAGACAGAGAGAGGGGGAGAGAAAGAAGGAGATCAGACCAAATGTATGAGATGGGGTATAGGAAGACAGATAAGGAAAGAAGGTAGAACAGAAGAAAGGCCTTAGAAGAAAGTACACATCCTGTAGCTGAATAACCCAAATGCTATGCGTTCCGCCTCCACCATTGATCTTGAACCGGGTCCAAAAGAAAGCTTGCCATCAACAAAAAAAAAAGAGAAAGATGATTGGGTAACAGCTGATAAGAGACCAATCATTGGACCGGATGGAATAATGTTTATTTGTGTCAAGTTTGGTGACCGACCGGTTTCCTGGTAGATCGTAGGAGGACATCCAGTATGACTGTGACACATCCTTTCTGGGCCATCGTCCTGTGCCTAGGTGTGCCGTTGTTGTCTTTCGTCTTTCCCTATTGTCTGTCATTTGATCACCAGCTTGTGAAATTAAGTCGTCCTACCTCTTTGTGATTGACGATCATTTGTGGTCTGGTTCATGGATTTCATGTCAACAGTGGGAAGTTATATGTGACGTAGAAATATGGATTTCAGAGCTTCTGAAGTTTCGGATTTCTTCTAAACCAGAAAGCGACTTCATAGATTGATCGTGGCATGCACATCCTTCCGCTTTTCACATTTTGTCAAAATATTTCTTAGTAGGATTTAAGCTAGAGTGTTGTTTAGATGGGAAAGCATTGTTGTTCTTTGCCATTTTGAGTTGTGTAGCCAAGTCAGGAACATATATGTTACGAGCCAAGTTCCAAGGATTGTAACACAGCTGCCTTGTATTATATAGAAGGATATCATCAGTTTCTTTTCCTAAAGAATACATCAAAGTTGACACATATAAACCTGAAAAGAGGAAAAGTGGCATCTTTTATACGCACTGCTGTATTTTTGTTTATGTGTGCGTTTCTTCTGATATCAACATATGGAGGATTATTTCAACGTGAATTAAGCCTCTTTTGTGGAATTCTAACTCAAAAAGGAAGTGTTCTACTTCTTGGAAAGTCTTTGGGAATCCCAACGCCTCGGACTTTGACTCTTAATTATCTGGAATATTCAACGATATAATAAATTGTTCCTCTCCGATGGGCAGAACTGCAATAAAAAGTGCTAATCGGTTCTTGACGGTTGCCTGTTCATTTTCCAGCTATTGATGAGCAGATTGTTTTGCTTTCATCTTTGTGCGACGGTCGTGCAGCGGATCATTAATGTACTAGTACATGCGAATACTCGGATCAGTTGATATGCAGACACATATGACATGTTTTGAAGTTTGAGACTTTGAATTCTGTATATATTTATCTTTTCATTGGATATGGAGGATATACAAACTACATCTATAGCTTCCACAGTACCAACAAGAAGAAGAAGAAGCATGCCCGAATCTGCTACTATGCCAGTCATTTGTGGCTTCTATTATCACGAGGAGGCAAAAGAGGTATGGAACAGAGCCGATTACTTTCGTTTGGATAGATTTACAAATATATATTCTATATCTTAATGGCTTACAACACAAACCAAGAAAATAAGAAAATGAAAGTGCTAACTGGTGTAACAGGATCTTATAATAAGTACAGCAGTGGTCATTTGTTTCCTCCTTTAAAAAAAAACTTATCTAGAATTGATTAATAGTCTTTATTATGATGAGGAAATGATTTCAAAAGATTAAACAATGATCCACATTAGACTACCTTTAGAATGTATTTGTGACAAACCAACACAGAATTTTGTTCCTGTATATTTACTCAAGTATTATCAAAACCAGCAATGCTTCATAAAATTTGAACTGGCTGAGAGTGCGCCTCCATATGACCCCATGAAAATATCCAACATTTTTCACCGACAATCGCTTACCAGAAATGCATTTACAGTTCCGAGGGGGAGGGGGATTTTAATAATTAATTTTTACAGCATTTTGACGTGCGATACGTGTGGAATTAAAAGTTTACACTTGAGGTTGTAAGAGCAGCAATTGAAATATTTTTTAGATTGTTTCTGCAATGGACCTTTGAGCATTTAGGATTTTACTTTGAATTCTACACGTATCGCACATCTGTATAGTCATCGACATACGTTTTAACAACAGAAAAGCATTTACAGTTCTAGAGGGGATTTCAATGATTAATTTTTTACAGAATTCAGACGTGCGATACGTGTAGAATCTAAAGTTTACACTGGGGATGTATAGCACAGCAATTGGAATATCTTTAAATTGTTCTAGAATGAATGGACCTTTGAGAATTTACTATTTACTCTTACTCATCGCTAAAGTCATGTGCAGACATTCTTGAAATGGTTTCAGGGAAATCAAAGTTTGGGTTATCGGACTGTGTCTGTGGCAACCGTCAATGAAATTGTAATCGACCGGGGAAACTGATTGCTGTTATCAATGTTAGTTCAAGGATGAATTCGTAGTAGTAAGGTTATTTTGATGTAAGTACTTGTAATTATAACTCCAACTGTTTTCTTACATGTGAATTTGACATTTATTTATTTGTCTGCAAATAAAAAGTTCTTTTAGATCAAATTCATTTTTAAACATTAGTCTTGCACAGACTCTAATTGGACACCTCACCTCAATTTCTAAAGCCTTGATCAGAGCCTAGATCTGACAGAGCCTAATGTAGTCTTATAGTTCAGACCGAGTTTCGCACAACAACCGATAAGGATTTGTGCCTGCGTGTATACTAACATTAGTCTAAGAGCTTGCATGTTTTTTTTGTGTGGTTGTTGTGGATGTTCCTGTGATGAGCCGGCGGCCTGGTCAAAGACGAGGTTATCGTTAATTAAGAGATAACGACCCTACGGCCAGCCGGACGAGTCTAGAGGTTAATGAAGGCGCTATCTTACCAGGAATGGAGGAGATATCATCTTGTCAGAGCCAGAAGGGCATTAAGTCTGTGTAAAAGTATATAGACCGCCGGGTGAACCCTCAAAAGTGCCTTAGTTTTTGTGTTTTGTGACCCATCCTCGGCATCTACTTGAAAATGACCTCTAATATGTAGAAAAATATACTGAAGATGATGGTGCAACTCGTCAGTAGAAAAAACTGCACACAAATTAATAATGTCCAAATTAATTTTTAATAAATATGACAAACGCCCTCTTGGGTCCAGTCTGAGACAGCTGTGTATTATGCTATAGGGAAATGACTTGTATTGATATCGAGCAAAGCTGTAGTGCAGTCAAACTATTCCCCTGTCCCTCTTTCCTCATTCCTTCCCTTTCCCCTCTTTACTCATTCCTTCCCTTTCTCTCTCTTTCCTAATCCCCCTCTCTTTCCTAATCCCCCTCTCTTTCTCTCCTTATCCTCTCTCATTCTTGCCCCCCCACCCCTTTTTCCTCATTCCCCTCTCTCCCCCTCTTCGTCTCTTTCTTCCTCTTTCCTCACTCCCCCTCTCTCTCTCTTCATCCCATTCCCTCCCTTTCTCTCGTTTCCTTAACCCCTCTCTCTTTCCCATTCCCTCTCCCCCCCCCCCCCCCTCACTCTTTCCCACCTCTCTATCTCTTTTTATGTCATTTTAAATTAAATAAATCACAATTTAAAACAAAGTTTGTAAGGCATGTTTAAACAATTATAATCTGGTTTCACATCAAATATAATTATGACATATTATTACTATCTCATATTCTCAAAATACATGGTCAATAATATTGTAAGCCTGCTTGACTACATGGATACTGCTCTTCGGGTTGATGTAGAGAAATGATTCATCATCAGTTATACAACACATTGTCAATTCACATTAAAATATTTTCAATAACAAATATTCTTTCAAGCGATTACATGTACGTATGTTTCAGCACAAAAATACACATGACAGGTAGATGACAGGGTTGCGGCCTTTGCTATTCTTCTTCAGTCTAATATATATATCTAAATCATGTTCTTTAAAATTTCCAGTAGGTAATTTCATACATTTGTCCAAATGCCATTTGGTAAAAGTTATCTTTTTTATCGAATCTGGCGGAAATTGGCAAAATAGAGCATCGCAAGAATGGTCTTTACATAAAATTTCCAAAAAAGGCTTTACATTTACAAGTAATATTTTCAATAACAAACATTCTTTCAAGCGATTGCTCAAAAAGCATTACTACATGTATGTATGTTTTAGCAAAAACACAGATAAAATATACATTGTAAATAAAAATGTAAAATTCATGGATGACAGGGTCCCAGCCTCTGCTATTCTTCTTCAGTCTAATATACATATCTAGACCATGTTCTTTAAAATTTCCAGCAGGTAATTTCATACATTTGTCCAAATTCCATTTGATAAAAGTTATCTGCTTTATCAAATCTGGCGGAAATTGGCAAAAACAAGAAAGGTCTTTACATTGAATTTCCTAAAAAAGCTTTACATTTACAAGTAATGTGGCATACAATGGCTTAAATATTGTTCCCTCTTTGCCTTGATCTGTGCTCACGTGATTGTTGTAATGTTGCAGAAGTGCCTGTAGCAGCCCGCATGGTATCCTGGTTGGACATACCTTTATTGAAAATAAATAAAAGCAAGGCTCATTTAATATCATTTATTAAAAAAGAATAGGTCTATAGTTCTACGAGACAGACATACTGAAGTATTCATCAATACAAAACCTACAGTAAGAGTCGAATCTAGCATATAACTATCATCAAAATACAAATTGAAAAAATATCTTTGCTGACTGGTTACTGTCTCCAACTGGAAGTGAACGGACTGGAAATCAGTGACACTAACAGTGGAAATTATTCAGAACTGCTTAATAGAAAACGTAAGGAGGTGGTGTCACATATTTTTATGAAGTGTTTTTTTTTGTAGAGCATGGAGGGCATACGGTACTGTAATACATTTTCATCATGAATAAACAGATCACCAGGGCAAGGGCAAGGCTCATTCTCCAACACAAGTGGCGTATTAATTTAACTTTGTCAAATATTGACGGGGACTGGGGGCCTCACTATGCAGAATTTGTCAAACATGGTGGCCTGTACTTCAACAGAAGAAGAAGAAGAAAAGAAAGAAAAACAAACCACTTTGATTGTGGAAATTTAGGGGGACAGTAGCCCCTACCCCCCCCCCAAAAAAAAATTAAAATAAAAAAAACCTACCAGTACGCTGTTCTCAGACGATACCGTAATCGATATGTGGACAATAAATACCCACATTAATTATGAAGACCTGATCTGTACTAATGTAGTATAGAATCAAGCCTGACCAGTATCCAATTTGACTTGATCAACCACTTATTAACTTGGCTAGCTAGGCCTCAATTTCGAGAGCATAGAATTTGTTTAGAAAATAGAAATTACCCGGTAGATATTCTAATCTAGACTCTTTTTTTCCGATTCTAGTTGTAACGTTTAGGGCCGGGAAATAGACATATGACATAGACAAAGATCCCGGGTTCGACTCCCACCCAGGCGGATGACTGAAGCCTGCGTTGTGTGTTAACATGTCCCTTCCCTTGTTACTGTTACTGTTAGACGCAGGTTATGTCAAGTGAAAAACACTCCATCCCTCGGATAGGACGTTAAATGGAGGCCCAGTGTACAGGAGAGTCACCACCCTTGCACGTTAAGAACCCATTGCACTATTCATATAAGAGTAGAGGGAAACCCCGGTGTAATGGTCCACCTGTACACCCCAATCAGGCAGAGTATCAATTACGGCATCTACTGGTCTAGTAGAGGGGTCTACTTATCTAGATATTAGGCCTATTGAATTTGAAGGAGGCAGATTATGAAGAAGAAGAAGAAGAAGAAAATGAATAGGATCAGAGTTATTCTGAACATGCTGAAATAGTTAATACAATAATTTCTTCGGAATGACATAGATCTAGGCCTACCTCTTTTTTGTTGAACTTGTTGCAGTTCGAACACCTCCCTGGTACACTCCTCCGCGCTCCGCCCGAAGCGCCGGGCGAGTACTGCTCTGTCTGCAGCTTGAACGAGTCGAAGTCGAAGTTGCAATTTTGTTTTCTAGTTCAAACCCAAAACTGACGTCCTTCCAAAGATCTGCACACTCCTTAAATTTTCTGTAACTCTTCCCACTGAAAGATATCACCTTACTGTGAGTCGAAATTGTATAAATGCAGCAAAAACCTGTGTTTTCCTCTGAATCATTCAGTTGTTGACGACATGATTACTACACCGGAAGCTCGAATAGCGCGCGCCAGTGGTACGTGCACAACACTGCCTGTGATTGGCTAAAAAGCTTGAAGCGCTGTAATTCTTACTTGATACATGCACAGTGATTGGACAACCTCCGTGAAAAAAAAAGAAGATTTTAAGCACCTTTTTTCCATTTTTTGAGCTTATATGCATTGTTTTCGATTGACGAGTTGTGACTATGGTATCAAAATGTACTCTTTAGTAAATTCCACTATAAAAAAAGTAGATGCCGAGGCAAGGTCACAAAACTGACGAATTTTGGGGCTCACCCGGCGGTCTAATATGAGTTAACACCCTCTTGACTCCAAATAGATGACATTGTCTGTGTGTAGCCAAAATGGCGTTAAGTCATACTTTCTTACACAGAGTTAAAGGTAAAGACCAGTTATGGTCATGCGATTGCATTGTGAAAGAAACGTTGTGGAATCGATCAGAAAAGGTTGATCATCTAGCATCTGCAAGGTTCTGGAATCATCAAAATGATAAGAAATTTGGCCCATTCTTTGTAAAGTTACAAGCACTATACACAGAAAGGTGTATATGGGACTACCCTATATCTCTCACAGTCCATGAGAGAAACAAATTTACCAAATATATGAATTAATAGGCGGTTTCCCGGCAAATTTTTTATCATCATGTATAATTAGTCAAAACATATTCTTTCACATGATTGGTAATTAGAGCTTCCATTTCATTTTTTTTTAAATTGGGGCGTTTGCCCTTCTCGCTCCAAATAGATGATACCATCCGTTTGAAGTCTAACGGCTGTAGTACTCTGTGTAAAATGGTTTGAACTAATGCCCTTCTGACTACAAATAGATGGTATCATCTGCTTGTAGCCAGTAGGGCAGTGAACTCTCTGAAAGACAATATATGACCTAACGCCCTTCTGGCTCCAAACAGACCATATCAGGATGCGTGTGTAGGACGAAAGCATTATGACATCAGAAGTTGTCCTAATTTGGGTAAATCATGTTGTCTTGGGCTGTTGTTATCTCCGTAGGGACTGGTAGGTAGAATGTTAGGGTTTCCTCTCACAAAACCACAAGATTGTAATGTCTTCCTTGCAGCTCTGTTGATGTATCTGGATGTGTTCACACAGACATTTATTCTCTTTTCATGATACAGATGGTTTCTTGTTTTTTATACTGATGTCCATATCCATCGATCTTTCCTTGTTTAACAAGGTGTCAAATTTTTGTCTTTATTATACTCAAACATGATTTTCTCCCTTTCATACAAACTGCTATTCCATGTTTATCACGTTTTGATAATGGATGATGTGTTCATGTGAGTGTCCTAACCATTTGGTTTCCATGTGTATAGCTAAAATTGGATGAACACCATAAAAATTTATATCAACAATTGTGTACCCTGTTGCAATTTGCACCTTGTTTGTGCATTTCCTGATGAATACACATAGCTTTAAAATACGGTACTGTAAATAAAGAAAGAATGTACTGCTTGTTGGTTACATTCTTGTGTTTAATTTCAAAATTTAAATCAATATGAACAGCATGTCACCGACTCACCCCAAACCCGAAATGACATGTTTGCCTAAAATTAATGTATGTTTGTGTATTAAATGAGCTAGAATATTTGCAGTATTGAATTAGGCTTGAGTCGGTACGGTCGATCACACCGGGACCCGACCGTTGCCGTCGGGTCCCGGTTTCGTTTTTTGAGAACCGACGCTCCGAAAAAAATAAAGAAATATGTAAGAAAGTGCAGTTTTGCACACCACTAAAATCAATCCACCTTAAAACTTAAGTATTTAATTGTTACCAATCATATTCTAGCTCATCCTGAATCAATTCGAACTGCTGATATAAATTGCAATGCAGTTCGCCCCATGGGGTTGTTTTTGCCAGCTACTAGCCAGCTACTGTACTGGCCGGGTCTCTCGGCAGGATTAATAAATCAGGTTGAAAGAAACATTAATGTTTGAATAATAAAACGGCTTTCTAAAAAGCGCTTCTTTACAACATACCAATCGAATAATTTTTAAAAGACAAAATATATATTTTTTCTTTGATTTTGAACAACGCATGCTTCTTTTAAAAGCTGAAAATTACTTGGTAATCACAAGAAGTTTCGATACGGATAGTTGTTGCAAGGCAAGTTCAGACTAGTCTCGGAAAATGCGCAGTGCTCCTCGTCGTGAGTAGTTGTCTTTCCAATTGTGCTCTCGTAGCTTTTAATGATTTTTTTCTCGTTACGACCACGTCTTTGTTTGGGTTCGTTCTGGCACGCCTTACAGCTAACGACGAGCACTGCGCATTTTTCCGAGACTAGTCTTAACTTGCCTTGCAACAGCTATCCGTATCGAAACTTCTTGTGATTACCAAGTAATTTTCAGCTTTTAAAAAAAAGCATGCAATGTTTAAAATTAAGAGATAAATATTTATTTGTCCTTAACAAATTATTTGATCGGTATGTTGTAAAGAGGAATTTTTTAGAAAGCCGTTTTATTATTCTAATATTCATATTTTTTTACCCGATTTATTCAACCTGCATGAATCAAAATGGCGGCTAGAATGTTGTCTTTACATTTGTGCTCGAGTTTTTTTACTTTGAGAGGCACGATAATGGCACTAAACATCGCCAATCATGGATGAAAATAATGTAAAATGGAAGAATATACCAATCTGTGTCGAGGTATGCATGTGTTGATTTATTTATACTGATAAAAAAGGTCACTTTTAAGGGACATACTGATGATATGCGCTTTTTATAGAGGCAAGTGACAAATCCTGCGAGCTGATTTCGGGACACCGGGTCCCGATCGGTGCAAGGCCGTCGGGACCCGGTTTATGAAAATCCCGACATGACTCAGGCCTATATTGAATGCAGAACTTCCATATCATATCCCTTTCTCAAACTAGACCTACAGACTAAAAAGTTTCATTCGCTACACTTGCAAAGTTATGAACATAATAAACAAACTACCCATTTTGTATTTCTGTTCACATCAAGATGTTGTTAACTTAAATTCTTTCGTCCCATTTTTCAAAAGCCTTTCCACATAAAAAAACAAAATCATTTAAAGATCCTTCTGGGAATCGCTGTGTAAATTGAGGCCTGCTTCCTCCTGCGTTCATTCTTTATTTTCGGCGTTGGTTTGTTGATCGTCAGGGGATACTTTTGGGTGACAACGCTGGTGAACTTAAGACACTTCCTGGATGTATTATTAACCACGGTGATGGCACGACAAGAAAGTTTGTCCAAACGTCCCAAGGAGCTGCGTGTTTGCGTCACAGGAAGGTGAGCGTAGAGATGTTGCGGCGATAGCTCGG
Source organism: Strongylocentrotus droebachiensis (assembly GCA_035222895.1). NCBI lineage: Eukaryota > Metazoa > Echinodermata > Echinoidea > Camarodonta > Strongylocentrotidae > Strongylocentrotus > Strongylocentrotus droebachiensis. Next base: position 109,026 of record JAVYIG010003311.1, read on the forward strand.
TGCGCAGCGCGATTTCTCGGACATTGAGGATACAGGGTCTAATGTGCTGACGGCATACTAACGTGATTCAGCTATCTATCGTGTGTAACAGTCGCTTGAGGTGCATTCAGGTCATGACAGTTGTTGTTGGATTAAGGCTATGATGTATGGATAATAAAGAAATAAATAGGGAGATAGGGAAGGGGATAGAGGAAAGATAAATTGAAAAGTAGGTAAAAGAGTAGAAAAAGAATGGTGAGGTTATTAGGGAGAGAGAGAGAGGGAGAAACAGAGAGAGAAACAGACTAACAAACGGCAGGGGAATTAGAAAGAGAGGGAGAGTCAGAGGCAGACAGACAGATAGACATAAATATACAGAGAGAGAGAGAGAGAGAGAGGGTGGGGTGCAAACTACTGTTGCATTACCAGAAACTTTTTGCAAATTGAAACTCTCACAAGATATTAAGAATGACCATTTTCATGATGAGAATCTTTCAAAAATTGCAAAATTTAAGCGTTGTGTCAATTATGATTAAATCATTTCATGCATCTGAATCACTTTCAATGTGTGCAAACATTTCAAGAACTCAAAAGTTTCTAGATTTACAATGTATTATATGTCTTGTATGCAGATATTGGTTGATGCAGATTTGTAAATCGCCCTTTTGGATCTCGACCAAAAAAAAGTTTGCCAGTGGGTAGTGATTCACATTTTACTTGTCACTCAAATTGTCAACATTAATTTATCAATCGAGCAGATGAGATTGACGAATTGAATTTTACTGAGAGGAAATGTTTGAGAACTACCCTTTTCTGTGAAAGATAAAGTCACTTTTTGTTGAACTTTTCACTCCCAGTTTATGAACCAGCGACTTCTCAGACTCTTTTTAGTTTTGTTTGTGCTCGCCAGCACTTTCTGTTTATCCACCTCAAACATGCAAGAAACATGCGAGACAAACTTGTTGATGTTTTGCCCCAAACAGTTAGTTGTCAGGCAACCTCAGGCAATTAATAGATTTTATATGTGCATCATCATCATCATCACCAGGTCTTCGCCATGACTGACGATCAGAACTTTCGCTCGTGAATGTCACCCAATTTGTTGCGGATGTTACGCTTGCCTGTTCTGTGTTCATACCTGTTTACACCCACATTGGAGGGGGGGGGGGGGCTGAAGTAGCAGGTACATTGAACAATTTCCTTCAGAAAAGACATGCCCTTTTCAGGATGCTTTTAGCTATTTGACAGTGGGTGAGAGAAAGTGAGGGATGGCTTACAGGGGCTGTGGATCGAAGGACAGCCAAACTTTCACAATGTCTTGAGAGTTGAGACATCAAATAGAAAGAAAGAGGGCGACAAAGAGAGAGGATGAAAAGAAGAGGAGTAGAAGCAAGGACAGACGAAGAGACAGGCAGAGAGAAAACAAGAAAGTGTTAGATATGTGAAGGATATTTGAATGAATAACCAGATTAGTAGCTTTTAGAAATGACATCAATAAATTGGTTTGTATGAAAGGAGGACAAAATCTGTCGTTTAGGTTTGGAGGATTTAATGTAGGATTTTCATTTAGGATGAAAAGGAAGAAAGATGACATGGCAATCAGTAAAGTTGTTGACTGCAAAGTGTAAATTGACAATGTTGAAGTAGTAATAGGGATTAGAAGAATAATATTAGCATAATCTTGTAGAGCGATTTAGAAGGAAAAGAGGAGAGGATAGAAAGATAGAGAGAAAAAGAGAGCGAGATTCATGACGTCAGATTCTCAAGAATGACCTAGGGTAAGGGGAAGAAGAAGATCTAAATCTCTCTCGTTTGGTTTGCGTTAGACCTTTTTAAGGAACTCCTGATAACAATCAAATATTGCCTAAACGAGTTAGAATGAAGGATTTGTCGTTAAGTGACGGCGATAGGATGTACTTCGTTTCGAGAGTCTGTGTTTGCGTGTAGGTCGGCACACATTGCGTAATGCATGTACGGCTGTCTGTGTGTATTTGTGCTCGAGCTCTGTGACAGTTCATGTACAGTGTGTGCGTTTGTCTTTGGACAGTGAACTCGATCGCTCCCCGCCCTGACGTATAAATATGAAGCTCCTGTCTTGCGGTTGGCACAAGTTTTGCCTGTTGACATCTCTCCGTTTGCGGGACAAACAGGAGATATTTGGAACAGAGTCAAGCAAGTGTTAGTAGCAGGTGCCTATCTTGTGCGAGGATTGTCTAAGAGCTGATGAAGGTGGTTGGAGTGATTCCAGATACCTCTGTCATCTTCTCAGGGTGCAATTTGTTTTTCGGAAGAGGTGTTGCTGTTCTCTTTTAGATAATTTACTCCTGCTGTGCGGGACTGCATCTTGGTAACACAATGGTTCATCACGGAACTCGTTTTGTTTACTATATTCGGGATATTTATGCACATGTGGTGAGTTGATCGATGCCTTATATACTTCTTATTTCTGCCTAGAATCAATATCATTGGTTAAGAAGTGCAAAGTCTAGAATATGAGGACTTGGTGGTTTTGTGTCTCTGGCTGGTGGTAGGATAATTGATTTAATTGTGGTCTCAAACTGAAAGAAAGTTTATTTTCTCTGTTTAATTTGTTGTTTGAGAATCTCATTTTAATCAGACATAGCCAAGATGTGGCTTCATTAAATGTTACTACTTTTCTTATTCTTTCATGGGGGGGGGGGGGGGGGGGGTAAATGAATCGCATTTTATGTTTTTATAGAAATGTGGTCCAACCTAAAATAGTTTTAGAGGTTAGGAAGTACAGTTTCCTAGAAATGTTGATCACCCCTAACTGGAAAGTATATGAATGTTTGTCGAACTTGTTCTATTTCTTAGCTCTGAATGAGTTCTCAGCCCATTCAGAACTTGTTTGATTTTATTTTGCAGCAATTTTTCCAAACAGGTGTGTTGTCCTTTTCCATTCATGTGTAAATTTATATTCTCCATTGAATTTAGGTAATCTGATTTCCACAAAATGTGGTAATTGCCAATTTATTAGATCTGTATGTATTCACCTGAAATCTAGATGGTAAACATGAGGGTGGCATACCAAAGCATAGCATCGATCTCCAAGAGGTCGACGTACATGTACGTCAAGCAGTGATGACAATCACCAACTTGGCAGAACAAATAGAATCAGCAAATTCTGACAAATTTACAAATCACATCTATCCAGTTGTATAAGAGGTGGTTTTTCCAAGAAAGTAAACGTGATCTATTCTTCTGTTAAAATGTTTTGACGTCTCCCCTCAAATCCATGCTATTTATACCCATTCAACACTTGACTTGCGGTTAAGGTGTGCTTGGCAGGTTACTAAGGACTTTTACAAGCGGCTTTCCAAATGTTTATTTGTATCCTACCAAGTCTGTGTTGCATTGTTTAATGATTTCTTGTTTTGGTCTTGTAGATTGAGCATGGTATGAGATAATTTGTTTTTCTGATTTTGTTGAGTTGAAAGACCTAGCTACTTGTTGAATAGGTGTGGGTGTTGTTATTCTCTTACAGTGGAAGTGGTCTGGAGATAAACTCTGAGGATCATATAATCGTAGAAACCTGAGTGGGTAGATTGATTGTATTGTTCTCCTACTGATTCAAAACAATCTTCAGATGACTTTGAGTAGATTTCCATTCATGTAGAGTGATGAACTGCTTCGTCACTTAGAGATAAAACTCACTTAGTTACTATTCCAAATAAGTTTGCCTCCTTTGTTTTTGTTTATCTTTATCTTATGAGACTTTACAGAAATCTACAGAAAGAACAGTTACATGTAGATGTCAAAACCTTGAATTGAATCATTTGAAAATTAGCATAATTCCTTGATATTTAAAAATCTTACTTGACATATGAAATTAGATTTGAACTGTCAGCCCCAATTTCCTTGATAGAATGTATATAACGAGGGATATAATGCTTGGTCATCTGTATAGATATTACACACTTAGTTAGTATTCCACATCAACTTGTATTATTTTCACCTGACGTGACTTATCTTTTATATGTTTAATCTGTTGTATACATGATCCACACCCTACTGTTTGCTCATCCTGACTTTGGTGAATTTTTTGCTTCACAAAACAAACAATAAAGATAACCGTGCAAATGTCATAGTAAATCTGTTGGCAAAAAAATACAGAGTTGTTTCTTTTAAGTTGTTTCAAGGCACAAAATTATTATTTTACAGCTTTTACAGCACGAGAAGAAGTAAATACTTTCATTTCAAATAGGAAAAAGGAATTTGATGTAAACTATGTCGAAGTAAACAACATTGTGAGCATGATTGATTGAACAAAATACATTTCATATAGAGCACTGTGAATATTCAATAACCAAATTATCTTTTGAAAGCCTTGCATAAAGCTACTTTACATTTGGACAAATTGATCTCTCTCGGTAATATGAAGGCATCAAGTTTTTGCACTCAACTTTTATTTGCTCAAAGCCAGAAGGTGGTTAACTGTACAAAAACGATATGACTAAACGTCTTTCTTGCTCGCAATAGATGTGATATGGAAGTTCCTGCTTAATGTACGGCCTATTGAAGAGTTATGAATGTGGCCTTGTGGGAATGTCAATTTCAGTGCAGTCGGCAATATTCATATGGAGTTGGTGCAGACAAAAAGTCTCTTGCTCGATTGCAGCATCATTCCTCATTTTATAAATCCCCCTATACTTCCTCCAAAGATTGCCCCATCTAGAGATCTAGCTCTCCCCTCTTTTTCTCATATTGGTCCCCATTTACCCTGTCAGGTACAATGCAGCTGAAAAGCAATTTCATTTTCTTCTCTCTGCAAATTCATGAAAATTTCAGCACTCTCAATGTTTCTTTTGTTTGGTAGGAATGAGAATAGGATGGAGAGACATTAAATAGATGAAGTTTTGGTGTGTGTGTGTGGGAAATTTAGATAAATGGAAAATGGAAAATTAAAATTATCAATCTTAATATTGTATGCAGAAGAGAAAGTAAAACAAGTGAGAGAGATAGAGGGATAGAAATAGAAGACGAGGAACAGAGAGAGGGAGAGCGAGTAAGCTATTAACGCATTTGCAATGAAAGTAATCAAATTCTCTTGATGTATTATTTTTGTCTACTATTTAATATTCTGATATGGATTGATTGCTGAAATGTCAGTGATAATTCATTTTATCTGAAGTTTCTACTGTAACTTTTTGTTATTCTTGGTTTGATGGTTTGTTTTACCTGACTGATAAGAATATTGTGAACGAAAAAAAATGGTGCAATGTTTTTGCCATGTTATATTCAGGCATGTTTCAATATATTATGTTGTATTCTGATCTAAATATTAATTTGTTATATTCTTTTTTTATCTTATAGCATGTACTTGCCAAGGCTCTGTACGACAACACTGCGGAAGCTCCTGATGAGCTGGCATTCCGCAAGGGGGACATCGTGACCGTTCTGGAGCAGAACACCGGTGGTCTGGAGGGGTGGTGGCTATGCTCCCTCAATGGACGACAGGGCATCGCCCCCGGCAACCGTCTCAAGCTCCTGGCGGGAATCTACGAGAGCCCCAACCATCCCATCACCAATACATCTCCTCACAAGGTATGTTGAAGTTTCCAACCTCATGTGAACTGGAGGTTGTTTGGAAGTATGAAAGGATGTGAAGTGATAGCGTTTTTGGGGGGCTGATGGTGAGATCCAGAAAGGAAAGACTCGAATAAAATCAAACTTTTTAGACTTTTGGAGTATCTGTGATATGTTGCAGATTGATGACTGTTCTTGATAGGATGAGAGATAGGTACACATGAGACACGATCATAAAGACTTTCAATAAATCAACTTAAGGGTAATTTCAATTAGACCCTATCGTATTGCCTATTGCCAATCATTAGATTACGCAATATGTCACTCTCTATAGGCGACACACTGGGCTACTATTGAAATTGTCATTGATCTTTTGAAAGTCTTTGTGAGCGTGTTATATAAATACACCTTCTCAAATTTTTGAAGTATACTGCAGATATGGTATATCAGAGGTCCACTATATACACACTATTCTGTGCTATCTGTGCTATTGAATTTCTACCTTAAATTTCTACATAGTAACATGTATACTGCCTGGACACATGGAACTTGTAAAGATGTTAATTTAACATCAAAATTTAATTCTATGTTTTTGTTCATTACTCCCTTATTAAATATTTTATGTGATTTTGATTAGAAATATCAAAGTGACAACCTTGGATAAACATTAGTGGGAGTTTAGGGTCGTTAGAGCTGGAATTTACAGATTTTATGTCCTTGCAGTAGATTAACATTGCCAACCCACAGAGGATTAATGTTCAAATTTTACTCATACGATTTGAAATTGGATGTTTGATAACTTCCCTATTAGTCATGCACAAATTTAGCTTGAGATCTCAATTTATTATTGAGCTATAGGAGGGGTATAGGAGGGGTGTAGGAGTTGAATTAGGATTATTGATGGAACGAGAGAAGGATTTAAGAGCGTGACTACGCGTCAGCTGTAGAATTATGGAATGAGATGTTAATCCTGGCTTTCGTCATCATATTTCCAAATGACGTGGAAGAAGCGGGGGAAATCTCCTGGTTTACGATTCATGCAATCTGGGATTTCATTTGAAGAAACGATGGTTTCCTACGATAGCAGGTGTGTGCGTGTGGGGCTTACCTCTGTCAAGGTGCAAAGGGACAACAACTGGGGAGTGAAGACGTGACCTGTTTTACCTCCGTTGCTTAGCAACTCGGAGGTAGTGATGGATGGGAGGAGTTAGAGCCTTGGTGCTATAATGAAATCATCTCTGCACTTGCTACAATGGCCCTTGAGAATATAGCGACCAAGCCAAATATTATCTTTGGGTGTTGAGAAGTCAAGTGTGATAGATCATTGAGCTTGGGTGTGTATATAATAGGCTATACTATAATAAATATAAAAGGAAATGGAATAGTATTAGTAGTTCTGGAACTAGTATTCTGGAATTTCACTTCAGCTTGAGATATTAAATTTGAATATTAGCATTGTTTTGGGGAAACAATTCATTTTTGGGTAATTATATATTGAAAATTGTGTAATCTTCATAAAAATGCATTAAAGCTGATATTTTTCATTAGACTTTCTATAATTCAAGGACTTTTTTTTTAAAGAGATGAGGATGTATAACAATATATAAGGCCTTCTGAATGTGATATCTATAGTTGGCTCTCGATCTGCTTTTAACAATTTTGCTGAAATTTGATTATTTGAAGAAAAAAAGAAAAGAAACTTGAGTGGCTATTTTACTATTAAGCTAATGACTCATATTCACATGAGCTATTTAGTACTCATACAAGAACTTGAAATCCATGTGACTTTATGGCAGTCTATGCTCATATCTCTTATAAAATGTGGTTGTGTTGTGAGGTCTTGGACTGTATCAAGTCAAATCATGCCTTGTGATAAATTTAGCGGCTTTTCAAAAATAGAACAGAGAATCAAGCAACTCAGATCTGATTTTCATAACTTAGTTTGAACTAAGCCCAAGCAACACACCTTGTCATTCAAGTTTTAAAATATGCTATGTCATGACAGGAGAAAAAAATGAGTCACATGGTCTGTCATGTTTCGAAAGAAATAGCGGTCACATGGTATACCATGTGCTTATGACTGGTAGAATAGTAATCCAATGCCGTCATTTTGTTGTTATTCATATTCAGCTATATTTTTTTCTCCATAAATTAGAGGATACAAGTCTGTGAATGTCTTTAATCCAAATTTAAGTATCCAATATGAAAAAAATTATATATTTATATATTTTTCCCTCAAAAGTTTGTTCATACTTAGATCGGTAGTATTCCCAGATTTTTTGACATGCTGATTTCTTCAGGGAGGATATTGTGAAAAGTAAATGTATCAAATTCACTAGGCCTTGGGACATGCTATGTTAGTTCTTAAAAGTGTTTCTCACCGAACGCTTGCAACCTCCTGCGAAAAATTATCATCATACTTCAACTGCTAAATGACAAAACAGCTCTATAAGCTCAAGTATCTCCCTTTTCCCTCCCTCAAATTTTGGTCACGTTCTTCTCGCAGCGTTTAACTTTGCTGAACTTTTGAGGCGACCTTGGATGCTAATGAGCCTGAGCTGGTTCGCTGTCACTCCACGGCTTAATACCGTGCAGGACTAGAGAGTAGCTCGGTCCCAACCTGTCATTTGCATGTTCATTAACAACGACATGATAGCTTTACCACCATCTGATCATACATCATTGAGAGTGCGTGGGACCAATAAAGGCCATTTTGTCCCCTCAATTATAAACATGCTTCCTTTTCAAGACCTAATTTGCCAGGAGTTATATGATGCTGATCTATCTAAAGCATGTCTTTTCCTCTTTAATGCACTTTTTTTTTAATAAAGAGAATTAATAAGGAAAGAAAAGGACATTTAATAATGGCTATTGATCTTTTGAGGAAGGAAGATGAATTATCCTGTTCTGTACTATACTTTTTATTTACAGTCATCAGTATCACTAACACTTTATTTACTGGTATTCCCATCGTCATTGTAAAAGATAAACTTGAACAATATTCATCCAGATTGAAGATTGGTTTCCTATGTAATCAAGTAACCAGAATTTATGATAAAACTTATCAATACCAGGTGTTGTGCGGTTGGAAATGTGATTATGGTTGGAAATTCAATTTCAATTCAGATTTTACAAATTATAAAACCTTGATTCAATAGATATTTATTTTCCTTGATGAGAGTCAGAGATGAAAACGTTTATGGAAGGTCACAGAAGCAGAAACATACAGAGAGACAGAAAGGAAAAGTGTGAAAACATAAACAAATAAAGAGTTACATGTAGAAGGATGGGTAGAGAGGGTTAGAGAGGGAGAGAAGGAGATAGAGAGAGAGTACGGGAGAACGAGAACAGAGAAGTAGAGAGAGGAAGAGGGGAATGGGGAAAGGGATAGAAAGATTTTTTTAAATGGGTGAAAAAGAAGAAAAGAATGAGAAAGAGAGAGAGAGAGAGAGAGAGAGATAGAGAGGGAGTACGGGAGCAAGAGAACAGAGAAGTAGAGAGAGGAAGAGGGGAATGGGGAAAGGGATAGAAAGATTTTTTTAAATGGGTGAAAAAGAAGAAGAGAATGAGAAAGAGAGAGAGAGAGAGAGAGATAGAGAGGGAGTACGGGAGCAAGAGAACAGAGAAGTAGAGAGAGGAAGGGTTCAAAGAGGGGAATGGGGACAGGGATAGAAGGATAAAAAGATGAGTAAAGAAAAGAAAGAGAAGGAGAGTTGGTGATACATGGTATGTTAATGATCACTGATAACATCAGGAGTAGATCTGAACATACACAGATAGAACACCACTACATTCTTCACATACAATAGAATTGAAAACGAAAGTGGCACATTGCGATCAGAAAATAGGTTATACAGGATTTACTTTGCTTTCAAAGATATTGAATCCAAATCCTCTTCCATGCAGGCATGTATTGTCTATTGAGAGCAAAAAGGGCATCAAATCTGTATTAAAAGATTTGAGTTATTGTCCTTCTGGCTCCAACAGACAAAGTTATCTGGTGAGAATCAGAAGGGCATTAATAACTATAGGCAAAATGGTATATGAGCTAACCCTCTTCTTGCTTCCAGCTGAAGATTTAGCAAAAACCCTCAATACAACCCACTTTATGATGAGGCTGTAAATTTCATGTAATGTACAAATGTACATATACATGTAGATTCCATTGGAATGCCAGAAATACAATCTCTACATAGGGGTATGAGGAATGTGCATTGTGCAATAAAATAAATACATGTGGGTATATGGGAAAAGTAGCTCATCTCTCACGGTGAGTTTCCATTTAGCAAAGTGCATGGATTTACTCCTATTGAACCAAATGCATTAGGACTGGTCTCTATTAGGGAAGAGTCTTGTATGTCATTCTAGATGGCGGGTATGGTTTCCCCTCCGAATATCTGAAGAGTATCGATGTTCAGTTTGGGGTCAGTCAGAGTCTAGACAGTTTCCCATCACTTACTATAATGTCCTACATCTTGTTCCATATCGCTACAGTTGAAAAGATGAGAAAAACATTGTTTGGAAATACTATTTTGTAAACTGAGAAAGGTTGCTGTTATCTATAACCAAAGTTAAAACAGTTTTAAGTGCCTCTATGTGCCATTAATTATCTTCCTTTATTATACTTGACTTTGGTTCATTTTTTCTCATCTGTATAATTATCTGTAATTACAAGGTGGATTTGATAAGAAAAGACATTTATAATCTTAATTATCCTCAAATATAAGAAAATTATTTAAAGATCATTTATAGGTCAACCCAACATTTAAAGATATGTTTTGCACATTACTGCCTTTAGCAAGTGTTACTGGTAGACAATTTTTAGAAGTTGAATTTTGAGAACCTTTAATTTCTAGAAGTTCAACTTATAGAAGTTTAGAGTTCATTCGTTCATCCAAGTTTAGATAAGTATAGAGACATGCTTCAAGGCAGCTCTGATTACTAAACCATTCAAAGTCTGGCTGGCTACAAAATTTGATGCTGAATGTTCAAAAACATATATACGGAGAGGCAGAGAAACAGGTGCATAACTTGGCCCAGAATTTCCTTAGAGAAAATTCTTTGGAATTATGTGAACAGTCTGGGAAGATTCATCAAGGCTTAAGACAAGATATGATGTATGATGTGAGGTCTTGAGACGTTTGATGCCCTTCTATTGAAAATAGAGGAAGGTATGGATGAAATGCCTTTCCTCCTATCGCTGCAGATCATGGAGATGTGCTTCCCAAATAACAGTTATTTACAAGCTCTGTGCAAAATATGGCATCATTTTCTAGTTTCTACCAAGTGAATATGATAATGTACAGCCTTAACATGATTTATTTTTAAGGGATCCGTTGGCTGATGAGACCTAGATTGGTATTAATTAACTAGAATATAATTTTATGCAGAATCAAAAACTTTCTGGCTCTCAGGCCAGTGAACTTTTGTTGAACTGATACAGCTCAAATTCTCAAAGGGACCCAAATTGAATCTTTAGATGTAAATGTTCTCTTTGTAATCAATTTCCTTAAATATTTGATAAACTGAAATATATCATAATAGAATAAACAAACATTTTATTTCTACAGACTGAATTTTACAATGTGAATTATAGAAGAGTTTCCAAAGTTGTTGCCCATGATTCTCTTTCAAATGAAATTTTAAACTCTGAAAACTATCACACTTTGAACTTCATTCCATGCTAAATGTGGATATCAAATCTGAAAAGTATCCTAAAATTGCAGAATCCGGGGGTGAATCATTTGATTAATTTAGGTCTGGAGAAGATTTCATCTAAGATTAAAACGGGAAGTCTGAATATTTCATACGTTTGTGCGGATAGAGATAAGCTTTCATCTTTGATTCTCAAATTCATTCCAGTTTTCAAAACAGGAAAACCTCTGATTTTTTTTACCCACTCAGATGACGTGCTAGATGTCAGAAGAAATTATTACCAAATTATTTTGTCCCTCCTTGAACCACTTCTTCAATTGGGAAATAATTAATTGACAGGCGCAAGAAGTTTAAGGTTTTTTTAAGAAAATAAATTGGCAAAAGTGCATGATTGCATTATTTTTAGTGAGTTTTTTTATTTTAGTAAAGGGTTAGGCTCTTAATTTAGACAGAATATAGAAAAGAGAGGGGAGTCTTTGGAAGTTGTTTTTTAAACCAGAGCTCAACACTAATGGGGACCCAAGTCACATGGGCACCCGAAATCCAAGTCCTGTCCCTCAAACTTTTGAAGTTTCAAATACCGCTCATGCATACAGATCGTAAGAAGCTTTGCAGACCACCTACCAAAAAAAGTTAATGTGAAGCCATGCTTTAACATTGTTCCAAGAGGAAGTGTCAAAGGTTACAGGTAATTTTAGGGAACATTATTTCTGACAAATTGTCTTTCAAGAGTCAGAAGGATGTTAACTCTTAAATACTTTTTACACAGAGTTAAAGCCCTTCTTGCTCCAAACGGGTGAAATAACGATAATGTATAGTACCAATCTGAAAGAGGAAAAAGAAGTGAAACACAGTCTGATGCAGTGATCTAGCCATTAATTAGCTCTAATGTAAGGTGTTGTTTGAGCATGCATGTCACCAAAAACATTGGTGTATAGTATAATCGAGAGCATATAGGGCACTGACCCATTGGGCAGGAGGTTATCATCCACCCCTATCTGCTAAACAAATTCATTCCAATTTCCTTCCTAGTATGGTCATGTTCCACGGCAGCTGTAGTATTAAAGCAGTGACCTAAAATTTTGATCATGGGACCTCCATTTTCTTTCCTATTTTATGAGCAGGGAATGATGCCAAGTTTAGTATCTATAATTGATTGAGTGAAAAAATACGGCAAGATGTTTGTGATGTTTGCAGACTTTTTGAGTCGAGTTCTTGAAGGTTGTTCTTTTTTAGGGTTGATGGGCCAGAATCTTACATTTTCATGGCATCTGCGAAATATTTGTTAATTTCAATCAAAACTTTAATCTAAGTTGCTAATTAGTTGCAAGGATCGAGGACATATTGTTGAGGATGGAGAAGTAGATTCAACTACATGTTTATCCTCCTTACAGAAAGAAAGATTGATATTTTTAAGTTTGTGTCATTTGCACAAATTATGTTTCTAGAATTACAGTTTTATCCTCCGCTAGATCCCCAACGTGTGTAAATTACAAGAACAATACTTTCCATTTGGAAACAAAGGAAAGAATATGATATAGGATGTGCTTTTTTTTTCTTCATATGCCTAAATAGGTCAACACGTTTCCTGATCCAGAATGTAAATGATACTGTTTCCCAGTGGTCTGTATCAACGTTTGTAAAGGTCCTCACAGAATTATTAATTTCAGAAATAGATATGATTGAAATGAACTTGAGGCAATTATAAGAGGAAACGTCTCGCTTGATGTGGAAGACAGAGATCCAAGAACCCGCATCATTGGATACATCATCGGACAGATGAATATCCATCTTGGTTTCCAACGAAGGGCCGCATGATGCAGTCAGGTCCAGATTAAATCTAGGTGTTGACAGCTGCTAGAGGATATCCTGTCAAAGGCATCACTCAGCCTGCCAAGGATGGTCCATCTAGGAGCGAGTCCAGGGACCCGTTTCACAAAGCCCCTTTTCAGTGACAAATTACATAAATCAGTGACAAATCTGCTGATAACCAATCAGAAGTAAGGATTTCAGTAGCTTATAACAAGAACTGTCATTTATCACTGATGACAAGTTTTGTGAAACCCCCTCCAGATCATGTGACTTTCCTCCAGAGGCCTTTAGAGTTCGGACTCTCCATCACAACAGTCTGTCGACATCATCTATGGATGATATCATATACAATGCATGAGGGATGCCTGACATTTCTTTGTCTTGTTGCCTATAATGCGTATCATTGCTATTTGGATGTGCAGTCGTGAGCTGATTTTGGACTTGGTATTGATGTCATCACGATAGCTTTTCAACATCTACGGATGATAAGTGATATCCTCGATTGCACGAGGGAAGCCTGACATCTCTTTGTCTGATTACTTGTTTTTATGGCAGTTTTAATATGCTGGTGCGGAGAAGATCGTCAACTTAATGATACCATCAAGACAGCTGTCTACCTTTACTATTGTTGATATCCTGTATATTTCAAGAGGAATGTTGTTTGTCTTGTTGTCTGTACCACGGCTGTATTGAGGTACAAGAATGAAACAGACTTTTGAACTTTTAACAAAAGTACACACCCACATTCAACTCCCAAGGGCTAGAGGAGCACGAGGACACCTTCAAGAGTCCAAACTAAGTTCACCAACTGACCTTCTGTTCCTCATCAGAAGCTATTTCCAGGGGACGACCGTGCCAGCCAGGGCTGTCAAGAGAACCCAACCTCACCTGTCATCTGCCCAAAGAGGACAGACCTATCAAATACCCGCTCTCTAGAGGACATCGTTTCCTAACCTTGCTCTTGACTCTCCCCTACTTGCTTTCCTGTGTGAGACTTCAGCTCCACGGACATCTGTTCCAGGTTGAACTTTTCATGAGTGAAAGAAGGAGATTCTAAGGAAAGTTTCGCTTTGAACTTCGGGTGTATGCCAAATATAACTGTTTGCTTTGTTCCTGTCAGTACTTGATGTTTGAAAAGTCTCAATTTTTGTGAGTGCCAAATCCTGTAAATACTATTTGTTCGCATTGCATTTGAAGTGTGATCTTGAGATACACCTCTCAGTGGATCAGTTACCCTTGATAGATATCCTTTCGGATTAAAAAAAAAATCCTATCAAATGTCAAGGAGATCGATGAGCAATGTTTTCCTGTTTATCATTGAAAAACTTGTGTGAAGTGCACATCTCAGGATGATCGATACCCCAGTCACACTGACATGACTGGTACCAGATCAAAGACAGACTGAGGGGAACAAACAATCTTACACCGTATGGTTAAAAAAGTTTGGAGCCATGCAGTTTGGCGGTGTGACTGAGGCAGGAATGAGAGTGTTGGCCTACTCTTGAAGTTCATGTTACCACGTAGTTTGTACCTCCTACATTTGTTCCACTTGTACCTACACAAATCTTTTCACTTGTGATGAATGCTCCATTGGTCACTCCTAAATGGAGAAGCAATTCATCAGAGGACCATTGGCATGTAGCAATTGATTAAGCAATCAATCACGATAACAACCTATCGAGAAATCAATCAATCATTCTTTCGTTCACGCTATCCTGACAACGATCTGATGGTCAATCAATCAGCTAGCTAGATTGATTTCATTGAGATGCGATTGAGTTATTGTTGCCCTAATTAATCCATTGATTGAGAAAGGAACTCTTAATTTGATCAATCTATATAGGAAATGTCAAGTATGTCAAGTATTGGTAGATTGATAATTGTGAGAATGGTTGTTTCGGTTCCAGGTAGAAACTTGTCATACTTCATGTATCTCCCTATAGATCAATTCTTCCTGCTAGACGGATTTTTTTTCTGATTCCTTTTTGTTGTTGCTTTCTCTCTCTGTGGCATCCTCATTAGATTTCTCCATCTTTTTATGTCTCACATCTCACTTTGTATATTTTATGCTATTGTAATTCTCTCTCCCCCTCTCTCTTTTTCTTTCTCTTGTTTCTTTCTTCAATTCTCTCATCAAAGTCCACATTACAGCATGCATATATATATATTCAAATGTATACAAGTAAATCCATCTATCCAAGCCCCCCCCCCTCTCTCTCTCTCTCTCTCTCTCTCTCTCTCTCCCTATCTATCTCTCTCCTATATATCTCTCTCCCCTTTTCTATCTCTCTCCCTCCCTCCCTACCTCCCTCCCTCCCTCTCAATCCCTCCCTTCCTTGACCATCAAGTCCAAGCCTTCCTGCATCCCACACCACACCAACATGCCAGGTTGGATCAGCACACGCACTAATCCACTTTGATGGGGCGCTTCCTCTCTGCCCGGTGCCGCGTACCTCGGCACGTTCCGCTGATTAAGGTGCTAGCCCTTGCTTTAATCGTTCGTGGCATTCGCAAATGCCGACGTAACTCGCCATCGAGTCCCCGTGCCAAGAACCTGAGAGTAATTGACGGCCATGCATGGTTGCAGCAGATATAAGGACAGTTTGCGTTGCCTGTTTCCTTTTATTTATTTTCTGCTTTCAGTTCTTCTTTCACCAATTCTCCATCTCTTTTTTTCTTCATCACCACCTCTTGTTAATTCATTCCTCTACCTATTTTTTTGTTCGTTTATTCTTCCTTATATATCTCTCTCTTTTCCACTTTTACTTTCTGTAAGTCAGTCACTATACACATTAATCAAAAGCGATCAAAGATTTGGAAAGACGCTTTTCAGCGAGTCTAGTGATTTTTCGAGGAAATCCAATCAGTGCAAATTATCACGATCTGCATTTCATTTGAATTCCAATAAAGCCCATTCCCTTCGTATGACACGGGACGCATCCAGATAAGCAGGTATACCTACGAGGAGCAATTACATAATGCTGTACCATGATAGTCACGCCAATGTACTTTTCTGTACTCTCCAGTGGGATATCTCGATCGCTTAATTGTCATCACATCAATTTTCGCACAAGCCGATTTGCTTTTCCTTTTCTCGCTATCAAGGAGAAATCCAGAGTGAAATGTCACTTGCAGTCATTGTACCGAGCTCTGAGGTTTCCTCCTCCTCCTCCTAACCATGATCATACGATTGTATCGAAATGATATCTGAGTCTGAAATATAAAGATGATGCACCATTTTAGTTATGGTATCTTTGAAGTGTGGTCTTGATTCCAGCTAGCTAGAGGCCTGTATCTTTTGTCTCAAACCTATGTCTGTACAACATCCTAAGGTATATTTGAAAAAGTTGCCTTTATATAGACAGGTGGCCTTTTGGTACTTGGTAACAGGTCTAATTCAAAATACATATTTTCCTATGGAGGTAACAATGATAGCTATGTATAGGCCCAGAATATTTGTTTTGTTATAATTGATTTATCAATATCAGTTTTGTTCAGACAGGGTTGTCTCCTCAGTTTCCTAAATACCTTTCAAGAGAGACCTGGAAATAGTTATTATCCACTAGCTACAGGTTTATCAACAGCTATTTCCTCAGCATATTCATACAAAAAATATATTTTTTTTTTTTTTTTTGCCCATTGGAACAACTCTTTTTAAAGGTTTTTGTATAGGTTTAACTACAAATATTTCCTCAGCATATATTCATATAAAATATCTAGAGGTATATTTTAGCCATGGAAACATCTCTTTTTGAAGTTTTTTTTAATAGTTCTTCTTCAGCTTGCCTTTGGTTGTTTGGTTTCCCCTCCCATGAATAAACACAAAAATAAAAACATAAATAAAACCAATCCAGCAAACTTAAACAGAGTAAACCTTTGGTTGTACACATGTAAATTGAATCAAACAAGCAATTTAATTTAATTTGCTCATGCTTGTTTAAGTTGGCACCTTCTCATGCACCACGCTACAAATCGTGCAGGGTAAAGCAACTCATCTTTAACTTTTGAGTGTTATTTTTAGCAGCTCCTCGTCGTTCAATTGCTTTTCAATTTACAATCAGAGGACAGAGCAGTTGTATCAGTGAAATAGGGAAAATGGGGCAATTTGAGTTGCAGACACGTCGTCGCTCGAAATTGAATTCACGAGCAATTTCGTCGCAGAGAGAGCTGATTTGGGCATATTTATGAGCCACATAAATTGTAAAAAGTTGCTTTATCATAGTGTGTCGCGCTTAATTTTGGAGAGGAAATGTTGCTGTTAGGTGTATAGTCTGACAAAAAAATGCCTGTGGCTGTGCCGAAGATGTTAGCAGATATGGAGAGTATGAAGATTAATGTTCATGTTAGAAGGAAGGGTCATGTTAATAATGTGTGACCTTTTCTACTCCCTTGTTTCGGTAGAGAATAATTATGACTGCCTAAACTCTATATTTAGATTAGCTAACCAATGTGACCATTAACTTAATCATTAATCTTTGGTACTGTTTATCTTGTCATTAGCCTGCTCTAAGTTATGAACAAGGATGTGTAAAAAGTACTAAAAACATACCTCTTTGTGTTTAAAGATGTAAAATTTAGTGATATTGAAAATCAAGATTAGAATTTAAGGGTATTTTATATTCCAATGCTTTTGTATGGATCAAAAACATCATGTATATTTATCAAATATTTCATGAGATTAATATTAAATATATCTTGCAAATAGATAAAGTGCCATCTTTATTTACCCTGATAGGTTACTGAATGGATGTACTTCAGAACATGTTTAGAACACCAACAAATTCTTAGAAATGCATTTCAAGATGCTCTAGCATTGTGTATACAGGTAGACTTGCGATAAGGGAGGCATGCCATACACATCCCAACTCCAATTATACTCCATGAACTATCAGATTGACGGATAAACAAAGAAGAAGAGATGTCCATAGCATTTATTTGCTTTTGGTATAAGAACCAGCTTAACATAGGAGATTACAAAACTTGATTGCAGGACAAACAGTACCAGAACACACCTCAGTATTATGAGTAGCACTTCTTTAACCCTTAGAATCTTCCACTATGGCCTTATGTTGATATGTGTTGTTGGGCATTAGCCCTTTGCAAAACAAGTCATCAACTGAGATCTGCTACGATTAGTACCATATATAGTGAAGAGGGGGGGGGGGGGGGGGGTGTTACATTTTGATCTTGCGAATATCCAAATATCTGCACTTTAAACAGGATGGAACCCAAATTTAGAAAAGAAAACATATTTATATTTTGATTTGATTTGATTCAAGGGTATTATTGTGGAGATTGGTTTGTTGCAAATATATTTAAGAATATTGTTTTAAGAGTGATAGATTAATGTAACTAAATGGGATGATGAAATAGATATTATTGTTATGGAAAAGGTTGTCTTAAAATATCTCTCAAGTTTATATTTTGAGGTTTTCCCTTCTTTGGTTTACATACTAGAAGTGGGTGTACCTACAATGTTGCATTGAGTGGTTGCTCATGCACATGTGTACATACAGGATCTATATACTGTTTCATTTTTGCAAGGCACACCTTTTCAAAAAGATAAAGAGGGTCTGTATTCCATGTTTGTAGTTCACACATTTTGTATAGCCCTGCATGTCGTGCCTCTGCGCTAGAAAACTGAAAAGGTGACTTTTCACTTTTTGTGCTCGCAGACTGAAAAAATATTGGGACATTAATGTAAGCCCTCCCTCCAGCCCCCCAGGTAAGGTGAAAAAGAAATCCCTAGGAATCGATGACAGCCAACACAGATTCATCACCTTACAACGATAGTCAACAAAAGACGCTGACAATGACGGAGTAGAAAAAGCATATGATGCAATTAAGCTTTAATACCTTGCTCCGACAATGAATATATGAAGTCAAAACATGTCTTCCATTGTGAGCAGGGTGACAAATCTATGTTTACTTTGTTAGAAACCGCCAAAAAGGGAATTCTTTCCATGTTTGGATTGTGTAAAGCAACCCTCATCGGTTTTGTTAGATGTCTGCTTAGAGTAATGAATATTTTTATTGGGTAAATTGGTGAATAGGGATAAAGGTTGAGATGAAATATGAGGAGGTAAAAGAAGAATGGACTGTGATAATGAGGTGGGAAGGAATTCATGTGATGTCTCCATTAATAATAGAATCTTTTTTATAACTTGGCTCAAAATCACAAAAGTAGTCAAAAGTGAGCATCGATCTTTTAGTCTACCGTTGTAGATATAACAGCATGATGTTATTGATTTATCCCTTTTTTTGTATGAAGAGACAGCAGTAAAGTGTCTGGTGGTTTTTACCACTACTTGTGAAGTACAATGTTATACATTGAAAAATTATATTGTTTGCATGTCTAAGGAAAGTGAGACAAGGAAAAACAGACAGAAAGATTGACTTTTGACTCAGAAAGAGAGGGAAAAAATTGCAATTCAAGTTAATAATGCTATTAAACAAAATTCTGCTCCCACTTGAATTTGACAAAGATTTTGGAAGATTGCAAAAAGGAAAGCTTGTTTAATTTGATCTTCAAAAGTTCACTCAAGGTGAAGGAGGCTGCTCTTTCAAAGCAATGTCTTTACACTATCTTATTTGTATTGCGTCATTGATTTGAGTAAGATGTAGGATTGTCTAGGGAAACCTTTTCCTGTGTGATGACGTCTGAATACTGCTTAGCGTTATCTCAAGTCCCTATCAAGATTCCCCTTTTCTTTTCTGTTCTTTTTGGCCAACCTCACCCTTTTTCTGAGGAGGCAGTAGACAAGTCCCAAAAGTCGTGCACCAGACTTTGCCCTTCTCTCTTATAATAATGTTTGCCATGATGTGCAAGCAGGGTGATGACGATATTACTACTTTATCACATTTCTTTTCCATTTGATGGTAGGGATGAAAGCAGTAGTGTTTGAGTGGTAAATGGCTAAAAGCAAATCATGATTTAAGGATTTAAAGAGAAGGTTGGGTTTTGGTAAAGGTTACAAAGAAATTGTGAACTTTCTCGTTCTTTTTTTTTACCCATGTGAAAGAGTATATCATAAAAGCAATGTCGCACCAAATTTTGTTATCATGAAATGCTCTTATATTTCATGTAAAAATAAAAATAAATAGTTTTAGAATTAGGACTATAAGTTTCAATTAATGCTGCATGCATGTAATTATGTATGCAGTCTGGTATGTCAATTTCTGCATCCAGTGCTTTTCACTGTGTGTGGTTGTATCAATTTTTCATCATTATACCTCACAGTAAATAATTCTTCATAGCTTGTTACATATTTCACAATGCAATCGCATGACCAGAACTTTATCTTTAAGTGACTTCCAAATCAGAATGCACACACAATTATAGACGTTTGCAGAATGGATTTGACATTTCATGAAACAACATTTGAACGGACATGTAAATAGATTTGAAAGCAAATTATCTTTCCTGGATTTAGTGTGGCAATGTTGAATGTCAACAGACTGTGTGGGAGTTTCGGGACCACTCAAAATCTTCACATGAAATTCCAATATTGATTGTAAAAACATCTTTGAGTACATCACTCTATTGTTTGGCAATGTAATAAGCATTTGAAGATGCTTGACTCATTGAAGGGGTGGTAGTTAGTACAAATGAGAGAATGCTGCTTGTGTTTAATAGAACCTTGATGAGAACTCTAGAAAACTGACATGAGAATAAATATGATTCCTTCCTTGAAATGCATATTCTCTTGGACATTATATTTAGATCATCACATCTACAATGATAACAAATTGTATGATTTTTGTTGGTTGAACTTATTTGATAGAAAACAATGGACTGATTTCCAAGAGATAATTTGAGATAATTTAACCAATTTATCATTTCAGAACATACCTACATGTATATAGGTATCTCTGTTTTTAGGAGCTACATTATCAAAATTAATTAGTAAATGAAGACACTTCCTTCTTCCATTCTTTGTTATGATTATCTACCAGAATTTTTTGGTATTCTTCAATTCAATAAGAAAAACGATTATCTCATTCTGAGAATTTGAAACTATTTTTACAAAATGTAGGACATGGATAATGTTGAAAATCTGTTATTATACGGCCATTGTTTATAATATGATTCATTTGCAAGGGAAATGATTAATGAGATCTTGATAGACAAACACACAGGCTTTGGCACCAATTATGTTGACTTTTTGTGACTGTATACACACTGTTTTTATTAGGTATGTGACACACAAACGTTCAAGTGCTTGTGGCATATCCTGTTTCAGTGTTTGATAAATGGGATTATATCTTTGCTGTATCAAAGGTCTTTTATTTTTAGTTTTCATATCAAAAATAGAATTCTAGAAGCTTCAAAATGAAAGTATGAAGGAAGTATACTAAATTAGCTATGTATCATAATAGGGAATGCATCTTTATTTGAATACGGTACATTATATGTCACAAATATGATTCAATTATGTCCCAAATATAAATATAGTAATTGAACAAAAGTAGGTGTTAGATTCTGTTTACAGCATTAAGTTCAGGCACTGTAACTATTACTTGTTTTTTCTTCTTCATATGATTACACTATTAAATATTAAAGGTATCTTTTTTAGTATCTGTAATTAACAGAGATTTTAAATAATCAGTTGATGATTTTTTTTTTTTAACATGTATATTACCACCCAATATTTCTTTACTTTACTTCACTTGACATTTAAAGTATATTATTAATAATGATATTACAAAGGTTATCCTCCCTCAACCTCTCCGCCTATACATGTGTATCAAAGGCATAGATAAAAGGCTAGGTTTTGTCGACCATGACTTTGTTTTGCCCTTTCTCCCATGGGTAGGCAGCTGTTCACTGTGTTATGTAGTGAAGCATGAGAGTTCAGAGAGGCCGACTCCGGACTCGCAATCTGGACCGCGGAAATAACATTGCGCTAATCAATTTGGAATATATGAACATGAACTCTTGTGGACCTCCAAGGTAACATTGCGCTCATCAGTTGGGATACATGTTCATGTACTCAATTAGAAGTATGTAGTGTATATGAACTCAAAATAGAGTACCGGTATAGAGTATCTGATGGGAAGGGAGAGAAGGGCAGAGAAAAAAATTGACATTTTGGAGAGGATAAGAGATGTGGGATGATAATTGATTGGTGGAAGAATAGATAAAAGGAATATAAATAAATATGTAAATATCCAAAAATAGAAACACTGGAGGGGTAAACCGGAAACGGCAGAGGGAGTAAAAATAGAAATGAAATAAGAGAGAGAGAGAGAGAGAAATAAGAAGAAAGAAAAATAGAAAAACACAGCAAGAGTCATATGGAATGATAAACTTTTTTTTTTTAATCTTTCAAATATTTTCCCTTTTAGTTCAGTTTCATTACTCATTCTTATCCACTTAAAGAAAATGGCGAGACTCCAACACTCGTGTGTACATATCATTTGCATGTTTAGCATTCCTAAGATGACCTACATAGTTTTGAGGTCCCTTCTGTCAACAATTGTTACAGTGTTAATGATGTCAACAAGGAGCTAGGAGAACGCAGAAGCTTCACTTGATCATCAGTCTTGATGAACTTGCCTGGTGGATTGAAAATTATGAAGGAAGTTGTTCATTGCTCCATTTCTAGAAATTATATTTGTTAGTCATAATTGTGTTGATCCTTTAGTGATGATGACAATGGAAGTGAAAGAGTGGCATCTTCCACAGAGCTGTCGAGAGATAGTCTTAGGAATATCCTTTGTGGTAGCACTTATTTTGCCATCTATTAATTACTGAGACGATTGCATGGAGACTTTGATGCAAGTGATTGTTGTCAAAAATGCACAGAATGAAATCAATCCAATCCCTAATAGTACTTTCATGATTTCAAGTTGTGTGTTTTCCTTCTTTCTTTTTTTTTAATTACTTTCTAGTTTACATGATATGTTCTTCTTGTCTTTAGTTTAATGCAAACAAAATTGGGTGATCAGAATAATAGGATTCCTTATAACTTGATTTAAGATGAATTTTTGGACTGTGAAGAGTGATGAAGAGTTTTAAAGTTAAAATGTTTACTATTTCGTTGAACATTGATAGCTGAGGGCACTTGTAAAAGCAGCTAAGGATTAAAAGAAGAGAAAGTCTTTCAGAGGAAGAGAGAGAGAGAGAGAGAGAGAGACAGACAGACAGACAGACAGACATACACACCGAGACGCACCGAGACACACACATGTATACAAACAAACAGACCCAACATACAGAAATAGAATGACAACACTTTTAGGCTGAAATTTGAGAGCAAATAGAGAGCGAGTAGAAGATCTCCTGAGATTCACAGGAAGGCAATAAAGAGCTGGGGAAGAAAATACCTGGAAGTTGTGCTTCCTGAGAATGTGAAAAAGGCAATCACTTCTAGTTAGATCCTGCAATAAAATAAAAAGCACTTTGAGAGAGAGAGAATTGGGATTCACACATGCACACCCCAAATCCCCATAGTCAATAAAAAAACGCTCTCCTTGAAAATAAGATTTGTTGTTGTGTTCTGGTCAATCAAGAGGATGCGCAGTCACTGTTAGAACAAATTTTCTGTTGAGATTCAGAAGGGTGTTAACTCTTAATGTCCTTCTTGCTTTCGAAGAATAAGAGAAGAAAAATATGTGACAAACATCTGTAAAAAAATAATAATAATCATGAACTGGGGGGTGTTTCACAAAGCCTTTTTCGATGACAAATGACAACAATAACTGACAAATCTGCTGATAACCAATCAAAAGCAAGGATTTCAGTAGCTTATAACAAAGACTGTCATTTGTCACTGATGACAAGTTTTGTGAAACAGGGCCCTGATACACTATTAAGTATATTCTGCCTGCGAGAAGGCCGTAAGAGCTTTGTATTGACAATGGCAGTAACGCCATTCTTGCAGGCAGCCATGGAAGATATAGTTCTAGTAGAGCCTGAAGGGCATTATCTCTATGACAATTGTAGGAGTTAACACACTTCTGGCTCTCAGTAGTTGATACAGTGAAACCTGCATATAAAGAACACTCAAGGGAGACAAGAAAATTGGTCTTTATGTACAGGGTCCTTCAGTATGGGTTCCAATGAGGCACCATTTTCAAGGGAAGCAAAAAATGTGGTCTTTATAGACAGGTGGTCTTTATAGACAGGTTGTCTTTCTATACAGGTGGTCTTACTATACAGGTGGTCGCTAAGTCAGGTATGAATGTATATGTGTGTGTATGTATGTGAAGGGTTTCAACCTAGTTATACACATCCGAAGTAGATGTGAAGCTGTTTTTTCTTGTTAATGCAAAACTGTTTGAGTGAGAGACAAGTACTGGCTTAGATTTTCTTCAACATGGAGATTTACTGTCTTGAGAGCTCTCCGTGGTTGTTATGCTTTGCCTCTGGCAACATTTAATTGCAGAGCTGTGATGTTTGCCTCATGATTTACATGGTATTTATGGAAATCAGGACAGATCCGAGTGGAAAAAGAATATTTATGAGCTTGGAACTAGAACAAAAGACTACTCTGGAATTAAAACACAGTAGAGGAAAATCATGTGGAAAATGAAAGCTTTCTTGTTTCAGAAGGAGCTTTTACTTGAAGAGTAACACAAAACATGACCCCCCCCCCCCCCCTCCCCCTACTCCACAGCTGGTAATATCAGGAGTCCTTTTGTCAGTTGTTGAGGGTTAAAGTAAAGCAATATTTATTGCCGAGCAAGTTAATATTATATAATGCAAAGTTTTGAGCTACACTTATTACATGTTTCTAGAAATAAAAAAGAATGTTTCTTGTAAATAACGAAGATAACAGATGAAGAAATAAACATGTCAAGTTACTTTTGATCATTAATAGTTTGTTTTGTTCTCTATTTTTTGTCTTTCCAGCATGTCCAGCAAGTCCAGAATGTATCCAGCTCATCTGGAGGATACATGTCTCTGCAAGCAAACACCGGGCTTTCATCATCCATGGATGACTACGACATCCCTCCTGTTCGAAAGCAAACCCCCAATGCCACCACCTCCCTGGCATCACCCCATCAGAACCAAGGCTTGCACACATCACCAATGCAAGGCTTGCACACATCACCGATACAAGGCTTGCACACATCACCGACACACCACGGACGAACAACGCCACCAGGACATGAACTCTATGACACGCCTCCAAGCGTGCAGAGAATCTCCCCGAGTGAAACCTACGATGTGCCACCCCGTGCGTTTGGAAGCGGGGAATCGTTGAATTCGAAGAGCGGGCAGAGCTCTCCGAAGCAGGAGAATTTGGATGAGATTTACGACACGCCCCCATGTAAACGGGATGTGTCCGGTCAGAAAAGTTTTCCCCAGGATGTATACGATGTCCCGCCGTCATTGCAAAAGGCGAAGGACGAGAAGTCGCCATCTATGAGCACGCTTTCTATGAGCACGCTAGACTCTGTTGATACATATGACATACCACCTTCCCAGCAAGGTGATGATGATGTGTACGATTTTATTCCTCCGCTTAAAGGCGGCCCGGTGTCGCCACCTCCCGTAGAGCTCTATGATACTCTGCCACAAAGAACTCCAACACCGCAACAACGGGTGTATGAAACACAACTGCAAAAGGACACTGGTGATTTGTATGATGTGCCTCCGAATAAGCAAGTTCAACCCGATGAATTGTACGATACACCCGCAAGGCATGGACACGAGCTTTATGATGCGCCTCCTACTGCACGTGGTCTAAGGCCACAGCCTGGTAGCACGCAGAGACGCATTTCTGATCACGTTTATGACATTCCTCCAACGGTAACGCAGGACAGGCCAATAGTAGGACCCGTCGCGCTCTCGCAGCATCATCATTCGGCGGATGACATCACAGACGGAGTTGCTAAATTGTCTCTCCCACAATTATCAAAATCAGCAGACTGTATAGATGAAACTCTTGGGAGGAGATTAAATCTTGATCGCGATGCTGCCATGGACTTGCTTATAAAGCGGCAGCAGGCACTTGATTCAGCTGTAGCATACATGCTTAGTTATGTCAGTAGCACATGGAGGCACCAGAATAATCTGCAGCCGCATATTCACGAAATCAGAGCAGCATGCAATCAGCTCAAGTTAGCATCCAAAGAGTTCATGGAATTCTGCGACGGCGTGTTGGTAAACGCCCTCTATGTTTCGGATCATAGTCTTCATGAACAACTGAGCAAACAGTATAAGCCCATTCAGGATGAACATCAGGTCATGGCCAAAGCGTCAGCGATGCTGGATGAATGCAACTGGGATGTGAACGCGCTCATGCACAAGACTAGCTCAATTCCCAGCAGCAATGAGCTGGACACTTTTGCAGCTACTGCCAGGAGTCTTCCAGATGATGTGAAAAGGTTTGTGGTGTTTGTCCAGGGTAACTCATCCCTGCTCTTCAAAAGGGCAGGAATCATCCAGAACAGACCCTTGCCAACACCCCCTCCCAATTCGGGAGGGTTGTCCAGCAACTGGATGGCCGCAGAGAAGGAGACCCTGGTGACCACCGCGCCGATCCAGGCCACCAGGGAAACCATCCGCAGCAGACCGCTACCGTTGGTGCCCAGTGTCGCAGTGGCCCCTCAGCAGCAGATCCACGCCCAGACTAATGGAAACCACATCATGCCTGAAAACGGCAAGATGCCGGAGTACGGATACGTCCAGAAGCCACAGTCCATCAACAACAGGCAGATCATCATCACAACAGATCAACCTCCAATGTCTCCTCCCCTCTCTCCAGGAGATCAGCAGCTCCTAACGTTCTATTACACAGAGGTGGAGACACTCTTCACCGCCTTGCACAATGCCATCGATCTCTTCTTCTCCTGCATCGATGGCAACCAGCCACCGAAGGTGTTTGTTGCTCACAGCAAACACATCATCCTCCTGGGCCACAAGCTGGTGTTTGTAGGTGACACGCTCCACCACAACCTTCACAGCCTGGAGGTGAAGAACCGCATCATCCACCACAGTGACTCCCTCTGCGACTGCCTCAATGTGAGCGTCAGTGCCACCAAGAACGCGGCCCTCCAGTTCCCTGCGGTACAGCCTCTGCAGGAGATGGTGGACAGGATCACCGATGTTGCTTCCTGCAGCCGAGATCTCAAGGAAATCATTCTGATCAACACTCCTGCATGATGTCAGCATGGAGGCTGGAACAACAACCAATTGAAACGTTCTTGACCTTCAGAAACAGTTCTGTCCAACCATAGCGTGTGGATACAATATGAATAATATCTATATGATTAGCTAAGAAAAAAGTTTGTACAATCAGAGCTGCTTGTAGCCACAGCATCGAGAGAAATAAACGTGTTCAGCTTCAGTCGAATCAGAAGCCCTCGAGCTTTACTGGTGACACATGGAAGGTGAAAGGACACATTTCAGTGTGGTTCATTATTGCTTGGGACACATTTCTCCAATCATGTTACATACATAAAAGTCGTGATTGAAGTCTTCTATAATAGAAGTACTATGTCATTTATGATGATAAAATTTGTTGTGCATTAATGAAAGTCAATATTAACAAGACAAACTCCCAAAAGAAACAATATACTAATGTTCTAAGAAAGAGGGACATGTATAATATGCTTGACATTGATGTGCATGGATGCTTGTGAAGAAATCTGCCTGTGTATTTATATGATGTTTTGCAAGAGGCCCAGAAGATATCACTACATATATAAAGACAACTGCCACGACCTGTTGTAACACAGGTAGTTCATTTTTGTTCTATAATGCATGGTGCATGATTGAGGCAGTGAACTACTCTTGGTGAACTCTTTAGCTCTCGTAAGTTTTTTCAAAGCACATAATATACAAATTTATCCAGCAGATAGTCATTCAAGTCTGAAAATAGAATAAATGTGCAGTATGTAGCCTCAATACCATTCTTATTTAAACCCAATGATAAATTTCACCATTCTTAACAAGTTACAAATAGTTTTAGGTTTGTTTTTTAATCACTCTTTTGGCTTTGCAGAACAGTTTACAAGCATGGTTGTTTCATTATTTGAAGTATTATATCTCTTGTTTTTTTGAAAATATTCTTAACTATACAGAGAACAACGATAATCTGTGCTGGTCACAATTTTGCTATTTCTCTTCGATGAAGATATGATATTAATAATCCTTTTTTCTAATGATAATTATGTGATTGGAATGCTCATTTTTGCATTGGTTCGGTGCTGCATGTCAGTTTCTACTATATATCATTGAAAGTGTGGAATGTCACTATAATTATACATGGTATTTTGTACAGCATATGCAAACCTCATTTGTGAAACATCAACAACATCTTTATCTTAGATTACTTCATTTTGTAACTAGTTCAGAAAATTGGAGAGATTTAAGAGAGATAGATGGTGTTTGTTGACGTAGGCGAAGAAAACAAATTTATAAGACAACTTTATCAGTGTCCTTCATGATATGGACAGTTATTTTTTCTCATAAGATATGTGTGAATACATTTTAACATTCAATCTGTTTGAAGAAAGGGATAGGTTTGGTTGATTAGAAAGTTCAATGCTTTCTTTTCTCCTGTCCAGAAAGTAATGGAATTGTCTTCTTTTACATGATTAGAATTAGGACAATAGTTATTAAATATCATCGAGGAAGCTTGAAACAAGACGCTGAAGGGAGGGAGTATCATCATGGCGCAAAAGTCAGTTACCCCTCGTTAGAGGAAAAATGCTGGCTTATATGAATAATGAGGATGATAATAAGATGTAGTTAAAGCATCTACTAACCTTATAATGTACTGGGCAAGCTAAGGATTAATCCTTCGCTGTAAAGGCTTTTAGGGACTCTGTCTATTCATTGTCACCTGCCTTCGCTCCAGTAATCCTGAGGCAGCAAATGGCAAGAAACTGTGTGTGTGAATCATCACTCGACTTGAGAAAGTCCACAGGAGTGTCCGAAAGCTTGCCTAGACTAAATTGTAAGATTGGTAGAAGGTTAAACTACATGTTATAATTACCCCAACCAATGAAAGTTGTCTGTATGAAGATTATGATGATTAGTGATAGTGATACATTAGGAGAGGCTTGCTGTGATACACATTTGTAAATAGTGAAGCCTACAGGTATAGGAAGATGGTAAAGTTAATATGTAATTTTGAATTGTTTAATTTATTGTTTTATATATATTTTATGAGGATTGTTTCTCTATTTTTCTCTTTCATATTTTGTAAAGATAATTTATATATGATACGGATTTCAGACAGCATTGTGTTGTACGGAACATTTCTGCATTAAATAAAAGTTTTGGTTTGCGACCAAAAATGAGTATTTTCACTTTCGCATTCCAAAAGTTTGAAAGAAGAGGTGTACATTTTTTGGTGGACTGGGTGTGCTTCAGGAATCAGAGCTTCACTTAAATTGCTGCAAAACGTCATATTCCAAAATCAAACGTTATATTCGGTCAGGAACATGAGGGAAATGTTATACATACAGAGTGCTTTGGTAGAAAATTTCACATTTTAGGCTGAAATTGCAACAGTTTTCATATCAATTCTTCTCAGTTTTAGTGGAATTTAACTTTTTTGATTGGATGAGAAAGTGCAGGAATATGTTGTGCTTGGGGAAAAAAATGCTAGCTGTATGCAGAAACTTTGAACAGATATTGAATGATCCGTTTGGAGTTAAAAGGATGTGAACTCATTTACTTTAACACAGAGATAATGCCCTCTGCTTCAGAACGGACGAAATGTGGTTGACACTTGACCTCTGATCACATGGTATACGCTGAGAATCATGGGATATGTACGTACCAAATTGATTCATCTACTGGGCTTACTTTTTAACTTTATATCTAAACAATATCACAATGGTTACCAAACTTCGATTCCTACCTATTTTATTAGAGCTGAGACTTTAGTTTATTCTAAAGTTCAATAATTTCTCAATTTTTATCATCCAATACCTTCCACAAATTTGTTAAATGTGGTACATATTTGATAAGTTGTAGACATTTGTATTGTCTTTCCTTCGCTTGCCATGATAAAATGTATCGTTTGCCAGACCAGCAATTAGTTAAGCACAAATATTTGTTTTCCCCTCATATTTATTTGCCTGTTCTTGTAACTGGTGAAAAGGAAAAACATACAAAATATAACCACCAGATCCTTTACACTCTTAAATTTACCTTATACAATCATGTTACAATGCAGGCCTTTTTTTAAAGAAAACACAAAATATCTTTTTTTTAATCACAAATATTCTTGGAGAATCTTGATAACAGTTGTAGTTGAAAACAAATTGTTTATTCCTGAGATTTTAGTGAAATATAAACTGACTAAATTATGATGAAATAAAGACAATATATCTAGAACAGTTAAAACTACTGCCCTGTATCCCTGATTAGTTTTAATCAATTAAATTTAAATCATGTCTGTTGGGCAATTGCAATTTCTTGAGACAAATTTTAACTCCTTAAATATGTGTTTACTCTCTTAAAAAAAAAGAGTGAATTTTCAAAATCACGGACGTCACTCCTCTGGAGAGTGAAAATAGAGTGAAAATAGAGTGAACATTCAATCTTTTCTTTTAGAGAGCACTCTAAAATCAATCGATTTTCACTCCTAAACAAGTGATCACGGACGTCACTCCCAAGAAAGTGAAAATTCACTCTTTTTTTTTAAGAGAGTAGGCTTTAGGCCCTTAATTCGGTCCCTTCTAATTGTATTTGTTGCCTTGAATTTATTACACATTTTGAAACAGTAATAGTGATCGAGAGTTGAGTTCAAAAACCCAATCATTAAAAACCATTTTCCAGAACTGTTTCATTTGTATTTAACAACGAATTTTAACTATCTTATACTGACATGGTATTTTTTTTTTTAATGTTCAGCTAACTGTGTATGATTAATAGCGAAAGCAATGATGATACTTTTGCTTGGGGAAAGTTTGATTGAAGATATGTATTTCTTTGACTGGTGAGGTTTATGTCACTATGATATATATTCTATAACTTGAAATCTTTTTTGCTACAACTATTTATTTGCCTTTCATTTCATGAGCTTTTTTTAAATCAAGGAATGTGAAACTTGAAAGGCACAGACGATATCTTAATGTGTACATACATATTTGTGTGTATGAGCTTTCCATGTATAAAGACGATTAAGTGTATTCATTTCTTTTCGAGATTTGGCCAACTACAACGCTAGGTGTTTATCTCAAGATTATGTCTTTAAAATATTCATCTTTTATAACTCTGGAATGATTAAATGAATTCTACTTAAGAAAAGCATATTATGTACTTAAAAGATGAAAGTACAGAAAGATATGATGTGGAAAGTTTGTTTTGTGAATGTGTATGTAGATATAAATAAACTGTGTATGATGTTACATCAATAAACAGATATTATTAATGAAGAATATTTCTTTTCAGCTTTATTACATGTGGTGTAATGTTTAAAGGTAATACAAAGTTTTGGGAAATTTTGAAAATTGGGTGGATGGTGAATCTTAACAATTTTGATATATTTGGATGCCCCTTTAGATGTATTATAAGCACTAAAAAAATTAACTCCTGAAACACTTCTGTTTTCGAGAAAAGTTGAATATAAAAATTTACCGGTGCTCCCGGTAAATTTTGATAAATTTCAAATAGCGCCTACGGCCGTACTATAGTAGCTGCGACCATGAAAATCTCAGAATATGTAGTTGTGATATATAATTTCCAAACGGGAATAGCTAATCGGTCGATTTTAGTAAAGAAACATTGTTTCATAGCTAAATTGATATCTTGACCTTGAGAGGGAGCTATACAACATAAAGAGTTAATTATTTATAATTTCATAACTTTAGACTCGATTCCAACCGGGACAACGATCAATGAATATTGTAGGAACGCATATGCTTCCAATATGTTAATTTGAACCAAATTCATGACCCATACCAAAACTTTGTAATACCTTTAATAAAATTCTGTAATTATAAGGTTGAGAGATATAGATATGGATAGAATAAAAGTGATGAAAAGAAAGAACAGGAAAGGGGGAAGGGAGGGAGAGCATTGGAAGAAAGTTAAAAGGGGTGGAGAGAAAGATAGATGGACAATGATAGATGAAAAAGAGAAAGTGAAATTGAGGGGAAAAGTACAGAAAAAAAAGAAGAAAGAAAGGAAAGTGCTAGGAAGGTAATGATAGGAGAGAGAGAGAGCGAGAAAGAGGAGGGAGAGAGAGAGAGAGGAGGGAGAGAGAGAGAGAGTAGGGAGAGTTGAACAAGAGAGAGGAGAGAGAGAGAGAGAGAGAGTAGGGAGAGAGAGAGAGGGGAGGAGGACATGTGAAAAGAGAAAATGGATGAACCGATGTAGTATAAGAAGTGGGAAAGAAGTGTCAGTGAATTGAGAGAGTGTTGGAAAAAAAATGAAAGGAGTCACATATACAATACAAAATTTAAAAAGCGCAAGAGAGATAAAGGAATTATCAATAAGACAGCAGAAACATACACAAGTAATGAATGGAGATAAAAAGATCAACAATAGAGGACAAAAGGATAGATAATCAAATAGTAAAAGAAAATAAGATGGCATAGATGAAAAAAGAAGAAGCATACAAGCTGTCTACGGAAAGAGAATGGGGGCCATGATTTACAATTTAACATGCATGTGAATGAATAACCTCTGGGCAAAAATTTCCATATACCGGTACTACACTCTGAATGAACATGGCTGGAAATCGACACATTCCGGAACTGGAACTCGGTCAACGACTTCGCCACGGGTTAATCTCGTAAGTGGTCAGAATTCAGAAAGATATTAATGAAACCTCACACTCGGTGTTCACAGGGCCGTAAACATAAAAATCACTACCTCGGGCCAATTCCATTGAGTAATGATTTCACGCCTAGACACCAGTTTCATGAATGTTCTGATATGTGCTCTCCGCTGACAAAAACAATAGGAATATGTTCTAACATATACATATATAACAGCCAAGGGTGTGTACGCATTTTCACTGTGGATAACACCTGCAATCAATAACCCTTGTAATATAATAATTTGATCAATCTGTTTTAATCTTTAAATTTGCCAGACCTTGTTAGAATCCAGTTTAGTTTAAAGATATTTCAAACAGCATTTATTTAAGCTCATCAATCCTTAAATTATAAGGCCAAACAAATTGTAGAAAAAAGGAATTCCATTTCCCAATGTTTTATGTATGTTCCTATTGATTTGTTTGATTTCCAGGGTATATACAAAATGTAAATTCAAACTTAGATAGAATGAATGAATATTCGAGAACTCTGAGAATTACGAAGAGGCTTATGTACATGTACATAGTGCTGTAGGGATGGCTGACAGGTAAATGTAATTCTAAATGTAATGTAGCAATATCCATACAAAATGACGTCACTAACATCTAATCATGAATAAAACATAAACAAGATCAAGGTGATGTTCCTCCACTTTCATTAATGAAAATCTGGCAACCTTTCTATCCTCTCATTATTTCTTTCAACAGTTAAGTGACATGTTTAGATGGGTCATTGCCCAAAGCATCATGCCACTTGTTCTCATTCTTCTGTGTGAAGGGTAACAATTTATGCCCCCAAATGAAATGCTACCCCAGGAAGTCGATCTTAAATGGAAAAGGACAAGACACTGATTAATTGGTTTCTTGCTCTTGTCTTATGGCTAATAAGCTCAAACAAGCCTTCATTTAACCCTGTACCAAAGGAAGTTTGAAGAACAAATCTTGATTAGGGGGAGGGGGGTTGAACCCTCTCTGAAGATTCTAAAGATACCTGCTTTTTATCAATATTTTCATATTGAAATTTTGTTTTCATATTTGTATTTTATTGTTTTATTATTCATCACAGTTTTAGAATTTAGTCTCATGGTATGCTTCATTAAGTTTATGATATTCTTTTTGATCCAGAGAGATCATCATCTTTGAAAAAGCATACAAATTGGTACACTATATGTGCATATGTGACCGGGCGAGAAATTCAGAGAATTAGGATTTGTTAGAGCGAAAGGCAGGAATGAAAAGTAAAGAAAAGGAAAAGAAATAACATTTTCTGAGGGAATTGAAGAGTGAAAAAAAAGAAGATGTATACAGAGAGAAGTGCATAAAAGGAGGTAAATGGAGAGAGACACACACACAAAGAAAATAGAGAGAGAGAGAGAGAGAGAGAGAGAGAGAGAGAGAGAGAGAGAGAGAGAGAGGGTGGGGGAAGAGTCTAAGTCTTTAAAATACAAGTACACAAAATAACGTATCATAACACAGGGATTTGACGTATCAATTTTCTTCTTTATAATAATCACATTTGTACATATTTCATATTTACAATATTACATGTGAAGGAAAAGATAGTGACACATACATTTCAAGAACTGAATATTTTAGACCCAAATATATATGAAAAAGGTCTACATGTATATCTTCCATATTTCTTCACACTGCATAGAGTTTACTATTAAATGGCAAAACATAGCATACTATCAAGAACAATAATAATAACTTCTTAATCAGCAATCATAAACATCTTTGCTGTCAGCCAATATCAAACATATTTCACTGAATAATGAACACAGTCATTCACAAGACATCACATGAATAATTATAATATTGTTATTATACTAAATTAGCAACATATGTCATGCATTTGTGTGCTGTGAAAATATAACTGTAAATACAATTTTACCAAAATGAGTAGGCTTAGGCATCACAGGACTTGTACAGACTTACGACTATCTAACTCCCAAGCAATATCAGCTTTCTTTCCAGTGATTGTTTTCAAAAGCACAAAGACTGTTTGAATACATCAATTACTGTCAAATAGCAATAGAACAATAAACTTTACGAGCACAAAGCAAGTACATTTTTTGCATAATTCACCCGGTCACTGAATTATAAACATAGCACCTCTCTGAATGATTCAGCATCTCAGGCTTGCTATGAGTATTCAGTTCACAAGTTCAAGGGTATCTTAATCTTGACTTGTCTAGGCGGTCTTAATGAGATAAGACAAGCGCTCATACCACAGATATTAATTCATCCCTGTCAAAAAAAAATTAAAGGCAGTATCAAAAGATGGGATAACTTAAAAGGCAATTTAAATTCTTTTAATGTAGAATAGTTGAATTTTTGCAGATTCCATTAACGTTCATACTGAATGTTGAAAACTATAAATAGTCAATTTCAGTCCAACAAATTTGATAGACAATATTTAACGATGTAAAGATAGATAGACGAGACATACAAGTGAGGACCCATGAATTACCTAGTCCCAAATGTGCAAATGTATGCTGGTACTTTTCATTATACAATGTTCAGTTATTTTTAATCATTTTTCTTGTCTAAACAACCAAGTTACTGCTCTATTAATACATGTAGTATCACGTTTAGGCACTTTTTTCTCTCAAAATACATTATCAGGACAAAAAGTGAAGATTACCCTTAAGCAGTTGACATCGTTTAGTGGTGAAGCATTGTCTGGTTCCTAACTTTGGAGGCTTATCATGTGAAAAGGGTTCCTACGGCAACACTGAAAAATGATATGGGCGCCACTTAGCCATGTGCAAATATACTTTGTCATGACAATATGACACCGTGTCTGTTTGACAAGGGGCCTTTAATTGACACCCCGCCTTTTGGGGGACTGGGGAATGGTTTGACTGCTGTTACGAGGTCTCCACAGAGATTTAATACCTTAAATTTTCTTTCTACCTCTCCAAAGATGTGTTTCAGGTCTATTTTCACCTTTAGAAAGCAATGGGAAATGGTTAAGACTACAAAAAATAGTGGTATATTTGTGAACATGTGAAAAGATTATAAAAAGATAAAGTACAAATTTCAAGTGCACCTTAACAAAGTACACACATGTATATAATCATAAAGCATTTTATAATAATTAAATGAACAAAGTGTATAACAGGTGAATGCGTCAATTTGTTGTAATTAATTCACATGCCTACATACCATTTTGATCCATGGAATTACAATACAGGAACATTGATATAAATCAAAGAATTATAAGTAATAAGTATCTTGCTCACAGTAACAAAACAAAACATTTCAAAAAGATTTGTTGGTCTAGAAATAGAGCTCTGTCCTTATCAAAAGGTCCACAACTTGTTATATTTAACACATAATCATTTAACACCATGCCCAGCTTTCTATACTGCTGATATTCTCTGACCTGGCTGTAAAAATCTTGATGAAGAGGGGGCTATTCAAATACAGTGGAACCTCATTATAAAGAACACAATCATACTCATAACAAACCACTCCATGACTCTTTAACAAAGTCATTTGTTGTGTTGGTCCCAGCTCCTGTGTTTCTATATTTTATTTGTTTTTCTTTCTTGGGAGGGGGGAGGGGAAGGGAGAGGGGTTCTGCCCTAATATAAAAAGATTGTGATTTTACAAGGTGATTTCCTTGGTCCCAGACAGTTTGTTACCATGAGCCTCCACTGTACAATGAGTTGCAAACATATAAAAGTATAGGTACATACATGTAATCAAATGTTAATATACTGTACGGTGTATAAACATCTATATCTTATGTCATCAAAACATGAAAGTTTATGAACAATGCGATGCTCACAAGGTCATTAATTCTGTGTTAGTGCTTGAACCCAATGCCTTCACCTCTCCAGTCAATTAAGAGTTTAATTTCGTTGCCTTAATATGATATCTCTGTTCCCTTTACAACTAGAGACATCACATGTCACTATGACATGTCTCTGGTACAGCTTAGACAACAAGCGTTTGCCACAAATGCATTATTGCAACACAATGGCTTCGCATGATTTCCCAATCTATTCTTGATGAGCTCCATGACAATCCATTCAATACAGGTATACATTAATCTTACACCGGACACATTTGAATATTCTTGAAGCCTTTGGTATATCTACCCCTGATAGATACAATGTGGCACAGGGAAACTCTTTGTACGGCATATAAAGGGTTACCGGTAAGTAATATCAAACTTTGCATATAATCTGAAAAACAATCGTCCACAGAAATGTTAACAAAAATACAAATACAGGCTGCCTTGCTTTGCTTCATGTGCTATATCCTGACTGATACGGGCGATGTGCATTCTATACATTGTAAATATGCACACTGTGGCAAACAGGTAGTATCGACAACAATGCGTCTCCACAATACACAAAGCTTTGCATATTTGCAATGTGAAAATTACAAAACAGTACCGGTACTCAAGCTTAAAATCCTGATGCTACTATACATTAGGAAATTTGTGGACTTTAACTTTAATTATTAACTTCTAAATATACAATTCAAAAGAACTACATGTGCATGTGTAATAGAATTAATAGCATTATGCACCGTAAGGATTAATGTCAAAGATTAATATTTCTATCTTTGTGAAATACGGCTTTAACTAGTAATTTTACAATGCATTGAACTAATAAAGTAAGATTCCTTGTGAACAAACTTTTATTGGTTTATTAGATTATTCCATATATCCAAATGATTAAATAATGGATTTATACATGTATAACAATTAACAACAAACAGGTGGATACTCATTTCAAAGAGGTAGCTCATTTGTACTGGTGTGATGAATTACATAATAGCTGTGCAGTAGATGGCAATACATACATGTAGTAACAAATGCATACCGTACAAAGTAATAGCACATTTATCCAACTGAGGATGCTGAAAAGTGAAAACCCTCATCATAACAAGTCAGATAATAACTATATTTCTTAATATATGATCATTTTTATTTTGGTTTTCAGTTTACTGCTGATCCTTTTTTGAAATACATGTAGATTTAAATATTGTTGTATCATAACAAAATTCAAAGTTACTGTTCTACTCTAGGAGTCCAGGTTCATCAATCTTTGAATTACATAATAATGACCACTTTTAAACAAAACAACAAAAGCTTATCAATAAGGATTTCTTCATGTTCAACTACATGTATATTCACAATATATCAAGATTATCAAAAACATAAGTACAGTGTAGATCTTCCAATTTCAACAAAATAAATTCATATAATATAGATTGTCATCAATATGTACATTATGATTTGTCCATTTCATTCTTCCATTTCAGTTTTTAATACACGCTCCTTCCTTTCATGGCTGTCTCAATAAAGTCCTCAGTCTCCCTTTAACTGTAATTTATTGATATATTCATTGTAATTATGCATTCTGCACTCCCATCTGGACCCACACGTGATGCAATACATCACTCATGGCATAAGGAGCAAATGTAAGTCATTTTGTTAGGGCAACAAAAAACAGAGTTGGCAAATGTCCGTCTGTCACCCAATTTATATTCAAACTAAATCCTGTGAATGTTTTGTGAGGCAAATGTCACTGTTTTACATGTATTCATCTCGTTTAATACGCTATCTGATTTTGTCCTTCAGTTGGTATTTCCCATGCATCTGTGACCTTTTCTTTGTGTCCTTTTCTGACTTTGCAGCAGCATCGTCGTTTTTCCCGAGAAGTTCTCGCATCAGCTTGAAGCGGGAGAGGAATGCCACCCATACAATGTACCACCCTGTGAAACAAACAGTTATTTAGAACCTGTCATTATTTGTGTTCATATGTTAACATTTTTATTTTTCAATAAATATCTGCTCATGTGATAGACCGAAAGCTTCAGTCTCTATAATCGTCGGTTGTTCCACTGAGACTACGTCTGGCTCCACTAGACCTCCGGTTATAGAGACTGAATGACCGCCTATGCCATCGTATGTTGAAGATATCACGGCTAGATTTTAGCCGTTAGGCCCCTCCCACAAACATGACAAACTTGCCACGGCCATATTGTTATGCCCCCAAAATCCCCCAAAATGTCATGTTACCTCGTGCATATCCAATTTTAAATTAGGCCTAGGCTATAATACATTGGTTCCATTTACTAACTTGATTGAAATAATCCGTTTAATGGTCCCTTTTAAGGAAATTATGGGTCAAAATCAACATCCATGTTGAAAATCTTGCAAGCCGTGTTAAACTCTCGCTGCCGTCAATCTCATCCCTTCTAGTCTACGCCGAAGGCAAAATGATTATGAAGGAAAAACTGTGATAACGCCATTACGAACGTGTAGATGGCGCACAGTTTTTCCTTCATAATCATTTTGCCTTTGGCGTAGACTAGAAGGGATGAGATTGACGGCAGCGAGAGTTTAACACGACTTGCAAGATTTTCAACATGGATGTTGATTTTGACCCATAATTTCCTTAAAAGGGACCATTAAACGGATTATTTCAATCAAGTTAGTAAGTGGAACCGATGTATTATAGCCTAGGCCTAATTTAAAATTGGATATGCACGAGGTAAAATGACATTTTGGGGGATTTGGGGGGATTTTGGGGGCATAACAATACGGCCGTGGCAAGTTTGTCATGTTTGTGGGAGGGGCCTAACGGCTAAAATCTAGCCGTGATATCTTCAACATACGATGGCATAGGCGGTCATTCAGTCTCTATAACCGGAGGTCTAGTGGAGCCAGACGTAGTCTCAGTGGAACAACCGACGATTATAGAGACTGAAGCTTTCGGTCTACTCATGTGATAACAAATAAGATTCACTGAAAACAAGCATGAGCATGGAAAAATAAATTAAGAAAACAACATTAAAACCACAGAATTATATTTATTATTACAAACATTATTACAAATAATGATGATGAAGATGATGATGATGATGACGATGCTGATGATGACGCTATAAAAATAAAGTAAAATAAAATTTAACAAAAATCCAGCCGAGGCTGAACTTTAATTTAAAATTTGATGCTCATTTGTATTTTCTGACCTTGTCTTGACTGAGCGGCACTTAGCAGACAAGTTGAGCGACATTGTTGAGATGTCGTTGATCTTATGGTTTCGAGAAATGACCCCCTGTTGAACACTTATACACGTACAGGTTAATCTGAAATAAGTCAGTTGAAATGAAATGGACTTGGCTAAGCACAGAATCCACTAACATTTTTTTCAAGTGGTGGGACTAATGTTTACAGAACAGGCATTACAATATGGATCCAAATTGTTAATTTTCGCTTACCAAACATTATGAAAAGTATCACAACGGCCAAGGCAGCGATAACCGAAACCAAAGCAAGTAGAAAGTCCTTCATATTGCTCATTCTCGTCTACATCATGAGGAAATAAAGTGTGTATTTGTTTTCACATCAGTCCTCTGAATTTGCCGAGCACTAGTAACACTTGTCGAGCAGAATAGAGTGTGTCGCTAAATAGACAAATCAAAATGTTAAAAAGGGAAAATTAAACCGGTGTATATTTTGGCTTAAAACTATATTATCTTTTTAATGAATTAAAGACTGAAGCCTTTCATTAAAAAGAGTAATTGACACACCAAATTATATAGCACCCCTTGAGTTTTTAAATAAAGGGTCGACTGAGGGTCAATAAATCAAACTTTGCATATATTTTTTCTCCGAAGGCTACCCAAATTCAAGCGATAAAATTTACAAATTAGGCATAGTCTAGGCCTAGCTAACTTGCTACAGGATTATGACCTTTAAACTTTCAGTGATTTCTATCAATTTACCGATTATGATATGGGTCTGGTTTTTATAAGTCTGTGTTTTTCAGCAAATGAACAAACTAATATGGCGCAAACAGACATTTTAGAAAACTTAAACGGGAATTTAAAACTAAAGCCTTAATTATCACGGTAAAAATGCTTTATCAAAGAATGGAAAGTAATAAATAGGGAAAATATGTGTTATTATAACTCATATAGTCGTCTCCGAATGGAAGAGGTTGTACAGCTAAGAAAAATGCACAACGGGTTACATACATTTAGATTTTTTTAAACCCCACACTCTTTGCCTTTTAAAGACGGATCTCTTGCCAGGCCGCTTAGAAATAATACTCTCCTTTTATTTTTTAAATGTCGCCTTGTTCTTGAGATTCCTTGTTAAGCTGTAATGTATCTCTTTATCAAATTGATATGAGGGCAGTGGAGGATTCAGCCTCCCCCCCCCCCCCCTGGGAACAAAAAGAAGGGGAAAAAAAAGGGGAAAAAAGGGGAAAGGTTTTTGTTTTTTAAAGTGTTCCTCCCCCCCTCCCAGGTCACTGAACGAAATATCTGACGACGTAATTTTTCCGATTTCCGGCCCCCCCCCCCCCCCAGCAAACCTAAAAAAGAGAGAAGAAAGGGAAGAGAAAGGTAAAGAGGAGAGAAAGGGAAAGAACAAAAATAGAAAGAAGAAAGTTAGGGGATCGAAATCAGTTGCGATTTTTCCGCCAACAAAGATCAGATCAGGGAGGGGGGGGGGGGGCACTGGCGTACTGATCGGTGGTTTACACATAATGCTGAAAAGTTTTTTCCTCATTTATTAGTAAATTATATATTTTTATGCGTTTGTTCCTAAATTTACAGCCAGGCAAGAAATATGCTTCTTGAGATGCCTACATGTTAGGGCCCAACCAAAGGCCCTAAGGCGGGCCCCTTGACACGGGATGGGGGGGGGGCACGGGAGGGGGGCACGGGAGGGGGGGCACGGGAGGGGGGCACGTGCCCCTCTAAATTTCCAGGATCGGTTGCATTTTTTTAGACCCCTTATTTTTACCTCGATGTGCCCCCCCCCCCCCCCAACATCAAACTCTGGCTACGTGCCTGGTCCCCTGGACCCCGCCTAAGGCCCTAAGGCGGACCCCTGGATGCTAATCTGACGGTGATTTAATGCCTAAAACCCCTGGGCTTCTGGGGGCTCCGCCCGCTGGACCTCACGCCAATCAGTGTCCTGCCAGTGTCACAAATAAAGTATAAAAATATGTTCATCTGACCGTAATCAAATGCCTAAAACCCCTGAGATTCCGGGGTTTCCGCACCCTCGACCCCACCAGGGGCCCTAAGGCGCGCCCCTGAACGCTCATCTGACCGTAATTTATTGCCTTAAACCCCTGAGTTTCCGGGGGCGGACAAGGTATCAAAATATGTTCATCTGACCGCAGGCGCGTAGCCATGGGGGCGGTGGGGGCGTCCCCAAACAAAAGAACGCCGGCCAAACAAAGAGAGGAGAGAAAAGGAAGAGGACGTAGAAAAAAAACGAATCGTCTTCTTTCTCTAATAATTTAATGAAACGTCAAAGCTTCCGCGCTTCGCGCAGGAGGGGGGGGGGGGTAACCGGATTCAGACAAGGATTAAGAGTCGAGAATGGTAATACAAATCGTCTTCTTTCTCTAATGATTTAAAGAAACCTAAAAGGTTTCGTGCTTTGCGCGGGAGGGGGGAAACTGAATTCAGACGAGGACTATTTTCGAGAACGGTACAACGAATCGTCTTGTTTCTCTAATAATTCAACGAAATGTCAAAGCTTCCGCGCTTTGCGCAGGAGGTGGGGGAACTGAATTTAGACAAGGATTATTTTCGAGAACGGCACAATGAATCGTCTTCTTTCTATAAAAATGTAATGAAACATCAAAGCTTCCGCGCTTCGCGCGGGAGGGGGGAAACTGAATTCAGACAAGGATTAAGAGTCGAGATCGGTACAACGAATCGCCTTCTTTCTCTTATGATTTCATGAAACGGAAAAGGTTCCGTGGTTTGTGCGGGAGGGGGGAAACTGAATTCAGACGAGGATTATTTTATTAGAGGGAGTGGTAAAGCGCCCCTCCCTGCACCCCCCCCCCCCCATTACGTCAATGATGGTCACCATTACGTCCCAATATTTGGCTTGCATAATTTCAAATTTGGGCCCCCCACCCTAAGAAATCCTGGATCCGCGCCTGGATGGGGCTAGAGGGCTAGAACTGAGAGAGGACCACAAGGTTAAGAAGGATTTACCGTTGACTATTTTGTTGGGGGGGGGGGGGGGGGGTATGCAATTTTTTTTTACGAGTGTCGTACTTTGTACTGAAACGGCAAGCCCGAGATGACGGTGGCCGCCACCACCCCTCCTTGGGTACCGCTTCAGAAATGAACCCATTCACTGAAGAAAAGTACGTGTCAATCAAAAGATTTTTTTTTTAATTGAGCAAAATCAATGTTCAAACAATTTTTATTTTATTGAAATATATTTATTCAGGATAACAAGAATCAGATATACAATGTAGATACAAAATCTGTTTTACATAATGGTCCTGAACTGGAGAAAAAAATGTAGTACACGGAAATATAAATAATGAATATCACCAAAGCTCACAGGCAAAGGTAAGAACAATATAAAACTAACATATAAGCATAATACGTATTAAAAGTAGTAAAAAGCACAAAACAAAAAAACAAAAAAAGACAATGTAATAATTGAAATTAACAGCGGAAAAAACATCAAATCACTTTTATAAAAGGCATTTAAATATCACAAAAAAATAGAAGAGGAGAAAAGATATAAGGAAACTGGTAAAAAGTAAAAGAGGAAAGAGGGAAAGAAAGAAAGAGGGGAGAGGGAAATGGAGAGAGAGAAAGAGAGAGAGAGAGAGAGAGAGAGAGAGAGAGAAATAATCCATGTCAAAGCAGTAAATTAATCGGCATTGTATCACACAGGTTTAAAAAAATTGTCCTTGTACATACGTTTAAAAACATCGATAGATTTAGCATTTTTAAAAGCAGAAGGTAAACTATTCCAGATTTTATCTCCAGCGTATCTAAAACAATTCTTAAAACATTCAAGATTAGGCTTGGGTAAAACAACATTCAACGTATTGGCAAGTCTAGTGTTAAAACCATGTCTGTCAAAAACCATTTCCACTTCATTCTATAATCGTACTGGGGCTTTTCCATGAATACAGTTGTACATTATACATGATAAAAAATAGTCCCATCTAGTATCAATGGATTGCCATTTTAATGAATTCATTATATTCAAGCTATTTACATCATAATCAAAATTCCCTACGACAATAATATACGTGCAGCTCTTTTTTGTAGTCTTAAAAGAATATTTCTGTTTTGTAAAGAACAGTTTCCCCATACGGAACAAGAATAATCTAAGATTGGCTGTATGGTACATATTTTGTATATTTTATTCAAAATGGAAGAGCTTAAAAATTTACTGAGCTTTCTCAAAGTAAAAATCTTATAACTTAATGATTTGGTAAGAGATTTAATGTGGATATCCCAAGATAATCTATCATCAATTTCAATCCCTAAATATCTGATACTTCTTACTTGTTCTATTGTTTCAGTATCAATATGCACCTTCAGACTTAATTCATCGTTACCTCGTGTGTTACTACTCAACAGCATAACATTACTCTTATTAGTATTAATACGTAATCTATTTTTACAATACCATTTATTTATAGCATACAAATCTGCTTGGAGCTTAGATGTAATGACATTAATATCCATA
Organism: Strongylocentrotus droebachiensis; assembly: GCA_035222895.1. Lineage (NCBI taxonomy): Eukaryota > Metazoa > Echinodermata > Echinoidea > Camarodonta > Strongylocentrotidae > Strongylocentrotus > Strongylocentrotus droebachiensis. The sequence goes on from JAVYIG010003311.1 coordinate 153,261, forward strand.
TCAGAAACATAAAAGACAACATCATCAGCGTATATTTTACATGTACTTAACCGTAAGCAATCAGTTATATCATTTATAAAAACAAGAAAGAGGAGGGGCCTAAAATACTCCCCTGAGGAATTCCTATAGTTATGTCCTTTGTTTCGGACAGTTTACCATGACAATAAACTGCTTGTTTCCGACCAGATAAAAACTAGAAAACCATTTAAGTTCAGTATTTAAAATACCATACTTATTCAATTTGGACAACAAAAGTTCATGGTCAATACAATCAAAACATTTAGAAATATCAAGAAAACATCCACCACATTTTTCCTTTTCATTAAAAGATTCGTACCAATCATCAATGACTCTATGTAAACATGTATTAGTTGAATGCTTTGGCAAAAAAGCATATTGGTCAACACTAATAAGATGATTAGTCTGCAAGTAAGATAAAAATTGAGACTGAACTTCCTTTTCAAGCAGTTTAAGCAATATGACATACGACTGAGATGAGTCTACAATTTGAAATTTTTTTTTTTATCACGTTTACCTTTATAAACAGGCGTTGTTCTGGCCAGTTTCCAATCATTAGGTAAAAATCCACAATTTAAACTTTCATTAAAAAGACAATTAAGAGAAATATTAATATAAGGAGCTGAGATTTGAAGTAATTTTCTATAAAATTCTAAGATATCAAGGCTACTCTCTTTCGACAATAGAGAGAGATTATGTTTAGTTTTCTCGGGACTGATTGATTTCAAGACGAAGGTGTGTATACTTTCAGGGTTGTTCCATGATACATCATGATTACTGAAAGTTTCTGAAATCTTTTTACCAATATTTACAAAATAATCGTTCAATTTATTACTAAATCAGATGGTAAAACATAGTCTTTTTTCCCCCTTCCAGTAATTTTGCTTAACTCCTTCCATAACTTCTTACTATCATTACTGTATCTCTCAGATACTGAATCAAAATATTCTCTCTTCTCTTTTCGTATGAGCTTGGTTACTGAATTCCTGAGATTTCGATATTCAGTCAATAGATATGGAATTTTTAGTCTATCATATTTTTTCTTTAAGTAGTCTCTTTTATAAATGAGTTTAATAATATTAGAATTCATCCATGGGCAGTGCCTAGTTTTAACCCGACATTCTTTTACAGGAGCATGTTTGTTACAACAAGTTAAAAAAAGCCTGTTTCCATTCAACCCACTTTTCTCGTAGGGGAATACAAAATACAATTATTATTAAGTACGTCAGAATGTTTTAAATCATCAATAAAAGCATTCTCAATAAAATTCGTATTGTCTCTAAATCGTACTACATTATGAACATTCTTAGAATTATTGTTGACATTTATACATGTGTATATAGAGTAATGATCACTTAAGGATATCTTTGCTACGTCACTTAGTACATGCTTATCTGGTACAGAAGTAAGAATATGGTCTAAACATTTAGAAGAGGTGCCTGTAACCCTGGTGGGTTTATGGATCAATTGCGTTAATGAGAAGAGATTTTCAATCATATTAACAGGATTATCACTTAAACTTGCAGCATCAAACTTATAATCATAATTAAAATCACCCAGTATAACTAGGTCCTTATCTTCAGATGCTACTTTCTCAAAAATATCCAGCATATTATCAATATAAGAAGAGTCAGAATTTGGTGGTCTACAAACGTACACAGTTCGAAAAATAGGCTGGGCGACCAGGACTTTTCAAAAACTATCTAGTACAGTAAATAATGATCAACTCGGGGAAAAATGGCAGTAACGGAAGAATGTTGAAGAACGGACAAAATCTGCTCAAACGAAAAATCTATCTAAAACATAACAAAAAAACTACCTGGAACGAAAAACTGTTTGGCTGCCGAAATGTATATGCCCCGAACAGGGGTACCGGGAGTAGGGGAGCAAGGGGGCAGCCCCCCCCCCCCAAAAAAAAAACACGAAAAAGTGATGGGGGGAAGCAAAACGCATTTTCGCCCCCCCCCCCCCCCGAACAAAAATCAGCAGTAAAGGAGTAAAAATATTTTTAACCAAAAATAAAATAAAAATAATAAAACCCGAATTGAATCAAAAAAACAATTATATTCCATTCTAAGGAAAGGAGAGTAAACAGGAATTAAATTTCCTCATCATTCCGCATGCATGCCCCTATATTTATCAATGGAGGATTTGATAATACCCTTGGGCCTTGGGGAGGGGGGGCAGTTTCCCCCAAAATAAAATTCAAACGTGGTTTATTTCTAATTCGATACCTCCAGTGATTTACAAATGTTGCTGAAATGACATGATTTTCGTGATTTTTTCTCATTTTTTTTTGTAAATTATACTTTTTTATGCGTTTGTTGAAAAATTACAAATTCCCAAATTTACAGTCAGGCAAAAAATATGCTTATTCGCAAGCCTTTATGGCAGGGCCTGGAAAACGGCGGGGATCAGGGGGGTTGAGCCCCCCTCACCTTTTTGAAAAAGTATGTTAAAGAGAGAAAGAAAGAAAGATTAGTTACCTGCCAGTGTCACAATACGGGGGCTTTGCCACCTGGACCCAACCAAGGGGCCTAAGATGGCCCCCTGGATGACCATCTGCCAATAATTAAATACCTAAAACCCCTGAGTTTCCGGGGGCTCCGCCCCCAGGGGGGTGTTTCACAAAGATCCTAAGTAGAACTTAACACTAAGTTGGACTTAAAAATTATAGACAGCCATTGGAGCCTTAAAATGAAATATATTCAAATGCAGAAATTCAAGTATTTTAGACTTGTTATAAATTCCACATCCAGAACATGAAATCTCCTTGATGATAGAAAATATGAATGATTTGAATCAACATTTTATGCCTTTCAAAATAACTTTTACAAAATATTTTCAAAGATGCTAATGGCTTCCCATAACTTTTAAGTCTAACTTAGAGCTAAGTTCAACTTAGGATCTTTGTGAAACACCCCCCTGGACCCCAACAAGGGCCCTAGTACGGGCCTCTGGATGCTCATCTGACCGTAATCAAATGCCTACAACCCCTGAGCTTCATGGGGTTCAGCCCCCTGGACTCCCCTCCAATTAGTGACCTGCCAATGTCACAAATAAGGTATCAAAATATACCATGGAGTTACTAGTAACTCCATGAATATACTCATCTGACCTTAATTTAATGCATAAAACCCCCGGGGGCTTCCGGGGGCACCACTGCCCCTGTCCCTGAAAGGTGAGCCCCCTGGAATGTTTGCCTCCCCCCCCCCCCAAAAAAAAAAAAAAAAAAAAAAATGCTTCCGGTGCGCCTGGTCAACTTTGGCAAAGTTACATGCCACTTTCTCAAGTTAGCTCATTGATGACCGACATTATGATTAGGTATATAGCACACCAAACACATGTTATTTGATGATTGCAAATGATCAAGCTTTATGAAAGCTTCAAAAAACAAAAAACAGAATTGAAATCGGTCAATGCGTTGTGATTTTATACCATTTTTTTGATATCGCAAAATTACCGAAAAACCTGCCAGAAATGGTCAAATTGGCAAAAATTGCAAAATTCGACAAAGTTGACAACTAAATTCATCACTTTCTTGGACACAAATAATAAATTAAATTATCAGACACTAAAATATCATCTTTGTGGTAAAAAAATACAAAAAAGAAAATTCATATATCTATTACCGTTTTGAAAATAGAGGCAAACAAAATAAGTCATTTTTGCCTATTTTGCGAATCTGCAGATATGAAAAAGTTGTGAAAATAACGAAGTCCGTCTAATTAATATGCGCATATGTAATCAAATCAAAACCGAACATGATACATCAATGAAACCTACATATCAGACAGGTATGGAAATATATTTTTTGAAGAAGAAGACAAAAATTATGAATATTCATCAAATATGCAAATTAGGTCATTTCAGCTAATTATATATATAGGAAAGACAAACTGTTCATTTTGTTGGCATTTTTTTTAATCATATATTTATAGATCATATTTACACCAAATATTAACATTGAATTCCAAATATTTTTGCAATGCCAATAAAATGTGGCGATGGAAATTACTTGGATCATATTTCCTCATATTTCCTCATATGTTTCCTCATATGTTTCACAAATTATTCAGAAAAACCGAACAAAATGATAAGAATCTGCAGACTTTCAGCTACATCACAGTATAGTTTCTTTTAAAAAAATGTCAGATTTGAGGATTTATGACGATTTTCCGAGAAACCATTCAATTCAACAGGCCATAACATTCCACAGGGACTGAATTTCAAAGAAAAACAAAGTTTGGTGATCCCAGTACAGTTGTGGCTACCTTGAGTGTAAATAACAAATTGATTTAATGAGTGAAACACATGAGGATATTGCATTTTTGTAGGGGAGTTTTATACATTGAAGTGCATTTTGACCACGCAGAATAACACTCAGTGGGCGATCAGCGGGCCATGTCACACAAAGTCATGGCTGAAAAGATAATATTCTAATTAATAATTTAACATATTTCCCACATGCCTATAACAATGAAACTACACAGAATTGTAGTTAAAGGTATGCTTGAAAGATATATGAAATAAACATTCAAAATATTGTTCAGTTTTTTAAAAATAAATTTACGAAAATTGCTATTTCTACCAACTGACTGCTGTTGTGTGTGTGTATGTGCATGGGGCAGACTGTGTGCACAGGCAGTACGTATGTCACAAGGGGAATGAGTTCTGGAGGTTTTTGGGGTGGAGCTTAGCAAGTTCGAAAAACAAATATTTAAAAAAATATTTAAAAATCTATGAAACAAATTCAGAAGTTTACACATCAAAATATGAGATGTATGCAGGACTGCACACCAACAGGAATACAATTGTATTTCGATGTCATGGGCCCTTTAAAGGTTATTTATTAATTTCCAGAGTTGAGTAAGCTCAACTTCTTGTTGTAGCATACTCAAATATGCTGATGACACCGTAATTGTTGCTCTTTTGTCCGATCAGGCGAATGATTCTTTATCACAAGTAGACAAATTCATTCGCTGGTGTGATGATCATTACTTAACATTAAACACAACCAAAACCAAAGAAATGGTAATCGACTGCCGTCAAAAAGGAACAGACCACGAGAATGTGATCATTCATAATGAGGCGATTGAACAGGTTGGAAACTATAAATATCTTGGAACTGGCTTAAGTGACAAATTATCATGGAGGGATAACACACAATCAATGTATAAGAGAGCTAACAAGAGGTTGATTTTTCTGCATAAGTTGAAAAGTTTCCATGTTGATGCAACAATCCTGACCCTGTTCTACAATTCAATAATAAAGAGTGTCCTGCTTTTCAATATTATATGCTCATTTGGCAATCTCTCCAAACAGAACAAGAAGAAATTGGAAAGGCCACGTAAAATAGCACAGCGAATAATTGGGGTAGAATTAGCTTTTGTCGAGTCTCATTGTACTGAGCAAATTGTTGATAAGGTCTGTTCAATCATGAAAGACAATACTCATCCACTTATTTATTTTATTCATTTAATCGTTCTGGTATCCGACTTCTCCCCACCCCAACCCGCCTTTCACGATTCAGATATTCATTTGTACCCGACTCTGTTCATAAATTCAACTCACAGGTTAAACGTTAAACTTCTGCGTCGGAAATTAATTAATACTAAAACTATTATGATTTGAAATACCAATGACCAAGGCTTTATTTTGAAACTCATGATTTGAAGTATGGGGTATGGGGTATGGAGGGAAATGAGAGGGCCAATAAGAAAAGAAGGAGTGAGAGAAAGAAAAAAAAATCCGAATTCCAGCTGAACTCTTTAAATGATGATTTCACATTTGGGAAACCGAGCAACATTTATTTTTGTGTTTCAGTAATCTTATGCAGCGTGAGTTATGGTAGGTAATGATGGTGGAACTATTAAAACAGTGGATCGTTGTAGTCGTGAACAAATCATGACAGGCCATTACATCAGATTAGTCCTAATATTACACAGCCGCAATCTTTCAATTTTCTATTACCAAAATCAAAATATTACGATACATATTTTTCTTTAAGACTCTTGGAAACAAACATAAGCTGGTTTGAAGGTGATATTGACCAATACAAGTTGACGATCTATTTTCCATGTCTAGTCCCAGCTTGTGATAGAAAGCTATCTAACAAGTTGACTCAACAGTACGTGTATTGCGTCTGTATTGTAATGATAACCTGCGTGTCCTAGATATCATCCATGACATTGGTTTGTGATGAATAATATTCTTAAACGATTGGCGGAACTCAGGATTAGAAATAGAATACACAATTGGGTTCATACATGAGTTGAGATATCCTAGCCATGTTAATATTTCATCTGTCTTCGAGGAGAAAGAGACACACTGCTGAAAGGAGCATACAAGAAGACTGAGGAAAAATGGCGTCCAGCAAATCAAGAAAAGGCCAATGATTGTACCAAGCATGAGAGCAGCTTTGTGGTGAGATTTATGCTGACTGTTGACCCGGAAGGCTGTTTGTGACCTAATTGCGTTGTTCTCATCATTCGATTTGCCTTGTGCTAGACGACCCTGACGTAAGTTTTTAGAGCGCGTTTGAATGAGATGAAATATTCGCGCGTAAACGAAAATAAGAATTGAACTCGGGATTAAAAAATCGACAAATACAATAATGGTTGTATATGTCTTGTTGAAAGAATGGTCGCAGAAGATATATCCTGATAGATGCCATCCCGTAAGATTCCCTTCCTCGTCATCATTTAATATTGTAGCGTTCAGAGTGTCATCTGACGATCGTTCTGCGTTGAATTTACCTAAAAATATCGGCACGAATGCACACAGAGCCTTGAACATCCATACTATGATACTTATCACCAGAGCAAGTTTGTTTGTCATCCATCGTTTGTATTTAAATGGTTCCTTGATATGGAAGTAACGGTCAAGACTAATCACACACAGATGGATCACAGATGTCGAACAAAACGTGACATCAAAAGATATCCAGGTCTTGCAGAATATAGGATTGAAGATGTTCCGATGGACGATGTTAGTAGACAGCGAGAAGGGCATGACAAGAACGGCTACCAATAGGTCAGCTACTGCCAATGATGCTATGAACACATTACTTGGTGTGCGTAATGTAGCATCCAAACCAACAGATATACATACTAATAAATTCCCGGCAATGGATGCGATGATGATGAATATAAGTACGACGTCGATGACTACCACTAAATAATGTTTACTTTCAGGATTTTCCCAGTCTGAGCTCAATTCAAGGTTAGATGAAACATCCATTATCGGTTCGGGCGATTGATATAATTAAGGCCAGCACACAAAATAACGTCTTAATACAAAAGGACAGAAAATATATTTTTTTCCTAGAATGACGGTTTAATGGAAATAGAGTAAATAACAGGTAGAGCGTATTCTCCTCCCCTGTCTGCCAGCTATCCGTTTGGGCGTTGGCGAATAGTTCTTGCTTCGTTTTGTCCAACAAAATCAAGTGTGAGAGATGAAACGGGTAATGCAGTCATAAAGTCATCAGTCAGAGCACGTAATTACACCTGACCCGATGGGATATTTGCCCTTCATATTATGTCTTTCAAAATTAGCAATTAAATCTTTGATGCATGCACGCTGATCAAAATGTAGGTAACTCCCACCTCCTGTCTCTGCTATCGATCTATTTTCTTATGCGAAACGCTTTCGCTGTCGCCATAATTTTATACACACCACTCGATCGCTAGTTGAAGTGAGATGTAATTACCGTACTGTGGAGTGCTTTGTAAGCATAGGCCCTAAGCTTGCACATGCAATCCCCACCCAGGGGCGTCGCTAAAGGGGGTATGTGTGTCATGTGTGCAGTGGCGGATCCAGGGGGCCCCCCTCCCCTGGGGAAAAAAAGTGTAAAAAACGTTAATTTTACCTCTTTTTTTGGAGATGGGGCCCCTCCTCTGGTGCTCAAGGGGGGGGGGGGGGTTGCGATTTTTTTTTAATTTCGTGGGCCAACAAAAATTAGTGGTCATCCCCCCCCCCCCCCCCCCACTGAGCGAATTTTCGGCCGGCTGTTATTTTCTCACGAATTGGGCCCCCTCCCCTGCCGCCGGCTGGATCCGCCCCTGTATGAGGGCCCGGCTCAGCCTACTCTTCAAGCCCAATCACATTTATTGATTACAAATACAAAACAAATCGAGTCACATTTAACTAACACAATAGGTACATCGGTTCAAGACAAACATTGTTATTGAAATGAATCTGCACAGTTTGGAGAACATACTATATTATTATTGAATCTCTTTGAAAGAGAAGTGATACAGCTATCAGGCGCGTAACCACGGGACGATTTTACCGGCCCGCCCCCCCCCCCCACCCCTAACCCCCCAAAACATTAAAAAAATACGATAGTAACATAAATTTTACCTTTTTTAAAACAAAAAACAAAAATTCCTCAAAAACTGGACAAAAAAGTGCTCTTACACCCCCCCCCCCCCCCCCGGACCCCCTGCTTATTCAGCGACTGGCTAAAATTTTGATTATGCAGGGCTCTTATAAGAAAATGATTGCCATGACTCAGTAATAATTTGGAAAATATCTATTTCGAGAAATCTGTTTTAAAGAACTCATATGTTTTAACACAGACTCCTTCCGACTCTGATAATGAATCAATTTCAATTTCAATTTCAATTTATTTCGAACTATAAAAATCAAAATATACAAAGTAAAGGTAAATTTTAACTATGTTTACAAAGGTTACATGTGGGGCTTTCCATGAAGGTTGCGAAAACCTGTGAAGTTGGATCGCCCAACCGTGGACAGCCAGTCTTGAGATCAACCTTCTGCTTAATTAGTAAAGACCAGGCGCGTACGCAAGGGGGTGGGTTCGGGTTGGGGTTAACCCCCCCCCCTTTGAACTTTTATATGTGTATGTTTTGGAGGGGGGAAAAAAAATTAAAAAAATTAAAAAAAGTGATAATGGGTGACCCAAAAAAGCCGACCCTACCCCCCCCCCCAAGGACGAGCGGCCAAAATTTCAATTTTGGGACCCCAAAAAATAAAAATATGTCCTCTTACCCCCCCCCCCCCCCCCCCCCCGCTTATTCAGCGGCTGGCTGAAACGGTGCGAAATTTTTGGGACCAAAACAAAATAAAGAGTCGTTGCAAAAATTTTGACGTAATTTTCAAATTTTAAAACCCTCTCCTTGAAAAAAAAACCTGCGTACAGTTGAATTGTAGCCTATAGTTGAATTGTGCACCCAAAGTAAAATATGACAACTCTTTTTAAAACGGTTTTTAGGTTTTTTTTCTTTTAATACCAAGCAGGTGCCAATCGTGCCATCCACTTTTTGTTATCTTTTTCTTCTTTCTTTTTTATTCCGTGCCTTTGCGGACACCTTTTACACTAATATTATCGAATCGCGTTTTTAATCGTCTACATCCAGTCTTGATTCGCAGCAGATTTTGTAAGTAACAGATTTGCTTGTTTTCCACAACTTTTGGTTTCGAACAACGTTATCAATAGGATGCATATGGTATTGTTATGATTTTCTTAAAATAAACTGCAATATGAAATTTAGCACGGATCGTTAGCCTAACTTTTTAGAAGTCTGAATGTTGAGATTTCTATCTCGTAGTCCCGACTGTTAATTTTAATGTGGTGTAAAACGGCCAAACCCGGTGCCCAGCTTTCAGACCATGACTCATGAGGCTTTTCTTCTTCCTGTTCTGTACAGTCCACCTTGGGTGTAAAGTAGAACTGTAGGCAGTAGCTTATGCTAGATGTATTCAAGTTTAGAACCTTACTGTAACTTATTGTAGATGTATATCGGGGGGCCGTTTCTCGAAACCAACTCCCCATGACCATGATGACAGTCGTATCTTTGTCGGCGACCTACGGAGATGTCATTGTCGTGCCGGAGCGGAATATAAACTTACTGGGCCTAAATAACTGTTAATTACGCATTATGCTACAAACTACTAGAATAAGGATTAGTCCTACCATAGGCTGTATACTATACTGCTTGAAGTCTGTCTCAAGAAGCACTTGAAGTGTTGCTCGTTGAGTGGAGCTCCACCGTCGCTAGAAGTAGTAGACAGAAGAGACAGAAGAGACAGGCAATCAACAGTGTTTGTCGCGTGCAGTCTCAGGTTCAATCTGATGTCCCCAGTATGGGACATAGCCAGGAAAACTATCTGTGAGTGCCGCCGAATGCGGTACTCGCGCAGCCCGAGCCATACGGGCTCGGGCTGAATCACTACATCATGAAGTGGATAAACCGTTTCACAAAGCCATGACAGACATGATATCGATATATCGCGATACTAGCAGCTCAAGAACATATTCTTTGTCACGATCCATTTGATTTATCAAGAATAACCCAAAACAAGTTTTGGGGCTAAAATTGTTCAAAAAGAAATAGGTCTAGAGTCTAGTCTATATACATATAAATTCTCCTAAAATAAATAATAAATAGTGTCATTATCAAATGTAGATCACCAAACGATTTGCATATTTTTGTAAAGATTCTTAAATTGAAGAAAAACCGGTGAGTGTTTTTTTTTTTTACAGTCGAATGAAAAGTTAGTTGAAGGATACCGTAATGTGATAGTTTATCAATACGTACATTTTTATGCCTCCGTTACGAAGTAGCCGGAGGCATTATGTTTTCGGGTTGTCCGTCCGTCCGTCTGTCCGTCCGTCCGTCCGTCCGTCCGTACGTACGTCCGTCCGTACGTCCCGTTCTCGTGATCGTGTTATCTGAAGAACCGATTGATGGATTCCTGCCAAACTTTGGTCATGTATGTATCTTGCAGAGCCGATGAACTGATTAGATTTTGGGGTCACGAGGTCAAAGGTCAAAGGTCACAGGGCTCATTATGTATGCAAAAACTGCTCGTGATCGCGTTATCTGAAGAACCGATTGATGGATTCCTGCTAAACTTTGGTCATGTATGTATCTTGCAGAGCCGATGAACTGATTAGATTTTGGGGTCACGAGGTCAAAGGTCAAAGTTCACAGGGCTCATTATGTATGCAAAAACTGCTTGTGATCGCGTTATCTGAAGAACCGATCGATGGATTCCTGCCAAACTTTGGTCATGTATGTATCTTGCAGAGCCGATGAACTGATTAGATTTTGGGGTCACGAGGTCAAAGGTCAAAGGTCACGACTCATTATGTATGCAAAAACAGCTCGTGATCGCGTTATCTGAAGAACCGATTGATGGATTCCTGCCAAACTTTGGTCATGTATGTATCTTGCAGAGCCGATGAACTGATTAGATTTTGGGGTCACGAGGTCAAAGGTCAAAGGTCACGACTCATTATGTATGCAAAAACAGCTCGTGATCGCGTTATCTCAAGAACCGATTGATGGATTCCTGCCAAACTTAGGTCATGTATGTTACTTGCAGAGCTGATGAACTGATTAGATTTTGGGGTCATGAGGTCAAGGTCAAAGGTCATGCGGCTCATTATATATGCAAAAATAGCTTGTGATCGCATTATAATTAGAACAGATTGATGGATTCCTGCCAAACTTAGATCATGTATGTATCTTGCAGAGCCAATGAACTGAGTAGATTCTTGGGTCATGAGGTCAAAGGTCAAAGGTCATGGGCTCATTATGTATGCAAAAATAGCTTGTGAACGCATTCTCATTAGAACTGACAGATGGATTACTATTTAACTCGGGACATCTTGCAGAGCCAATGAACTGAGTAGATGTTAGGGTCATGAGGTCAAAGATCAAAGGGTCATATATGTATATGAGAAATTGCTTGTAATCACGATATTCTGAGAACCTGTTAATGGATTACAATTGAACTTGAATTTGAAAAATTTCTTCTGTTTTGGTTTGTAAAACTGCTCTATGACGGAGGCATCATTTCGACTGCGCGCAGTCGAAGTTCCATCTAGTTGTTTATTGTGACGAGGAATTTTAGGCAAAATACCTTTTCTCAGCCAGTTTTTATTCTAGAGTCTCATAAATACTCGTTATATAATTGATTTGATATTGAAAATATAATTTTGGAGAAGTAAGTAGAGAGGGAATAATAATGCACATAGGCCCCAAAGGTATGACGGTATCCTTAGAAAAGACTATGGATCGACTATAGAAAACGGTGTGTAACATTCTTATCTCTCTTATTTATATGTTATAGTTTAATGATTTGTGATTTAATGTTTATATTCAGCTTTTTAAAATTTCTGTATAATTTGTATTATCACTTTTTTACATTTGCATTTCGCATCCCAAAGAATTACGTACCGAACTTGTCTATATTTTTCTCAAAATGATAGTGAAACTAATCGTACATTTTGCGGCCAATGGATTAGCAACAAACTGACTTGTGATGGCGCTTTACAGCAATTAAAAAGATATGACAGGTTCGGAGCAGTGACAACTCGCTTGTCGCGGAAGTTGTCGCTCATCTTGGCAAAGACGGCTTTGTGAAACACTTAGCTGACAAGTTGCGTGACAGTGGCGAGATGTCGTTGATCTTGTAGTTATGACGGTTTCGAGAAACGGCCCCCAGGTGTTGTATTGATCAGAGAGTTGAAAATGTTGAAGAAATAAAGAATGTGCAGAAATTAATTTGTAAATAGATCTAGACCTAGTCTATGCTATGCACTCTCTCAACTCTCTTGTAATTTGTATGTGTGTGTTAGAATTATACAACTGCATAACATGCTACTATCTGCTCCCTTTTTCCAGGTGGAAAATCCTTAGCATTGACTCTCTATGCTTTGTTGGAGACTGAGTGGGAAAATCCTTTGAAACATAAATAATAAGGATACGTACATACATGTAGCCTTGTTATTTGTTAATACAGTCTCTCAGAAAGAGAAATTCTACTAAGTACAACTACAAGCAACCAAGCTGTTGACGTCCTTCAAGGGTCCCATTGGAATTCTATTTCTTCATGTCTATTCAGAGGATCAGTCTGCATGAGCGCTAAACGTCGCCAGCGAACACCAAACGGCAAGAAGACACCTGCCACCACAGACCTCAATGCCACTTACACTCCTCCACCTACTGCTGCTAAATCACCACAAGGTATGATGTGGGGTTGTGTCTAGATGCTTAGAGCTCCTCTAAAAAATTGGGAGCCGGGAGCCCCAAATTCGCCGCAAATTTGCCGCAAATTTGATGGCAAAATTTTACTTAAATTGTATCATAATGTGAAAGAGATGTGTAAGACTAAGAAGATGTCATTTAAGACACACTTCTGCAAAGATTTCCCATCTCCCCCCCCCAAAAAAAAAAAATGTGTTTGAAGATCACTATTGATCAAAGAATACGTAATTTAGGATTTCTGTTGTACGCAGAAAACTTAAATTTTGTATGCTTTCATTGATGTTCAACTTCAAACACATTTGTTTTGAAAATCCTTGCAGAAATGTGTCTTAAATGTGCTATTCAACCCAAAATCTTTGTTCCGCATGTTTTTACTCTGCAGTGTCTATGACCTTCAATCTATCATTTTCATTCTGTTCAGGACCCGAATCAGCCAAAAAGGCTAAACTGACAGCTATTTATGCTGCCTTGAACTCTGACCCGGTCGATGTTGCAGCACTCCGCAAATTGGCCATCTCCCGAGGTGGCCTTCTTACAGATGAGATCAGAAGGAAAGCGTGGCCCAAACTTCTCAATGTCAATGTCTTTGATCCACCGCCAAAGCTCAGTAAGTCGGTTTGTTTTTTCCTTCTTTTTATTATATTTCAATCTCTCAAGATGTTTCATAACATCTTGGGGCACCACACAATGACCCCTATCTTTTTTTCTAGCAGCAGCAGCAGCAGATCGGAACCTCCCATTCAAAATGCATTTACCGGAAGAAAACACATTCTTAAACAAATTAATCATAACAGCTTAATTGCTCAGACAACCAGAGATATTACGTATGTGAACATTTGGCACAGCTGCTTTAATCTCTTATGTGAACCTTCAGAACTTTTTTTTTAAAAGAGGGTTGTCATGTGAACATTATAATCGGATGACTACCCCATTTTTCTTCTGTACAAATAGCTTGAGAGTCAACAGATGGATTTCAAAGCAATTTTTTTTTTTTCCTGCCCTATTTATTTCTCTCTTTGATCTCCCCCTTTCTCCCAACCTGTTGGTTTTATCTGTTATTTTTTTCGTAATATCACACACTTGTTAAAATTGATCATCATGTGACACCTTTTACACTTTCATCATTCACTGTATCTTATTTCTGGTGATACTACAATGTATTTGATCAACTTTTCTTTACTTTATCTTGATATTGAATAATCAATATCATTTAATTCAGTACATGATATCATGAACCAATTTCTTAACATCATACAAAATAATGAAATATCCTCGCACATTTCAACACTTTTGATAATTTTATATTTATTATTTTCCAGAAATGCCAATTGAAGAGCACAGGGACTACAATCAGGTAGTATTAGACGTCAACCGCTCCCTCAAGAGGTTTCCTCCAGGTAAGTGGAAATATCTAATTTGGTTTATAAAGTTTGCACAGAGGTTATGTGGATCACAAACTATTATCTGCAATGTTCCCCTTGTAATTTCATTGAAATACTGACAGTAATTAACTGATTAGACTTGATATATACATGTATATATTTGTTTGTTATTCAGAAGTGAGAAATAGTATACTGTCCTATGGGACCTGGGCATACCTGACTCACTCTTACACCTTTGACTATAAGACTACCAGTATTGGTTCGCTGCCTGAAAACTGTTTTCTTTGTCTTAATTGATTTCACAATTTTCTCGGCCCTAATCCTGTTTGGGCCTTCACTGTTTTGAAAGATGGACATGCATAAGGTTGTAGAATGGGATTTTATAAGCTGAAAAGTATGGCAATATTTGTGCTTCCATGCATATCTATTTGTCATTTTGTACTCTGCAGAGTTTCATTTGGAACTTTATGTGGAAAAGATTGATAATTGAAAATTTGATGTCAAGTATCAAATTGCATATAGTTTCCACCTAATTTCTGTGTTTGACAGTGGCATTGTCTTGAAATATTTACATTGTGAACCTGTTTTATTTTTGGTCGTTGTTTATTTAGGGATGCAGGATGAACAACGCGAGGTACTACAAGACCAGTTAGTAGATGTTATAGTTAGAGTACTTATCAACAATGATCAATTACACTATTACCAGGTAAATTGGAATTGTAACATTATGATTTTTTTTTAATGATTTTGTACCATTCTCTTGTGCTTTTTGTGATTGATATTTTCTTTTGACTCCTCTTCATTTATTCATTTCTCCATTCCGTATTCTACCCCCCCCCCCCTCTCTCTCTCTCTCTCTCTCTCTTTCTCTCTACTTCTTCTATTCATTAGATGTAATACTGATGTATGATTATTTTCATTTTTTCTTATTTTGTTTGGGAAGCACGATGTTTAAAGAAACAGTTGTTGTTGATAACAGAGATTTCTTATACCCCCCTTCAAGGTTAAGGCTGCCATTTTAATTTGTGAGTAAACATTGCGTCATCAATTTTTTTTTCAGACGCGCATGTATTGTTGCGTCACTGACTGCGCTGCACGCTTATTGCATATCATATCATATCATATCGACACATGCACCTTTGCATGCTGCATTAAATAAAAGTTACTCGCAATGTTTTACTCGCAATTTAAAATGGCGCTCATGTCGGGGCATGCGCCCTCTTGTAACCGTAAAAGGGTGTATTTGTATGCAAATGAATCAAGCTTGTTGGGGTTCATAATATAATACCACAGTGATACTCGTGCAGTTGTAACCGTCAGTTTTCTTCCTGTTACATATTTGCTTGTCAGGAGCATCACATTCTCTCTTTATAATGATTTCTATGTCATGGATTTGGAGGTAAAGACTATCTTTCTCTCTCTCTCTCTCTCTCTTTGTAGGGGTATCACGACATTGTGGTGACCTTCCTCCTGGTGGTAGGCAAGGAGAAGTCTTTCTCTCTCGTAGACAAATTATCAACTCATCACCTTAGGTAAGAGTCCCTGTGGCATGCTGATCAGCATTTTTTTTTTTTAAGTTTAAACAAAAATTCTTATTTTAAGCGAGACTACCTACTTGCGCCGTCTATATAGCCAACAATGCCTAAGCGGTACCCGTTGACCCCCCGTGGTCCCCTTTTTCTCATGTTAATTGAGAGCTGATTTGATGAGATAACCACCTGTCAGTGACCATGCAGGGAGGTCTAATCCCTCCTGGCCAACTAGTGCAGATAGGCTTTAAGTGTGGACTTGTGTCATATGAATTTTCAATCATCATATTCATTACCGGTACCATCAGCACTGTAATAATTTTATATTTTTTCCATCTTCTTAGGCCATTATACTTCATTTTCTACCTGAAAGAGTGACCATTACTCTTTCTCTTCTTTAATTATAATTACAGTGTATGATGTCGTAGGTTATTGAAATGCTAGCTGGACTAATTGAGAGTATGTGCCAGTGTACTTCTGAACCGGCATTAAATCTCTTTATTGTTAGGGGCAGGGTTTGACATGAAAAGTCATCTGAGGACCATGTGACTTTATAAAGTTCAGGAGGACATGCAATTAACAAGTGTTCCACTTGTTGACAATTTGCATTATGGTCCAATCAGTTTCATAGATCACTGGTCTATGCATATCTGCATCATTGCTTTAAACCATATAAACATTTTCACAAGTTTTCTAAATTTGCTCACATTCTACTCGTTCAGTCAATCAATGTACTAAAAAAAAAAAAAAGTATAACTTTATGATGACAGTTACTCTTTTTTTCTTTTTTTTGGTATTTATGTTTTTATTTACTAAAACAGAAATATAAAACTAAAAAATAACAAACAAATATAATTTATGACAGTTACTCTTGCTCTACAGTGTCATCAGCAGAAATCAATGTGGAACCCTGTAACAGGGAGAGGATGAAAACAAGCATACGGCAAAATTATCTTATTTTCAAGTTCAAGTTCAAAGTTTTATTTCTACATCTGATTAAAAAAGACACAAGTACAATTTATATGCAGATATATAATAATAAACGTTAGAATGAAACATCCTCAATTGACATCATAATGTGGTGGGAAAAACAGAGGCCAATGGCCTATCAAGGTTATTCCTAAAGATAATAAAATTTACATAAAAAGTTTCTTAAATATACTAAAAACAAGATAGAAATACAAAGATTACAATTTTGGTTTATCTATTTTATTTTCCAGGGACTTCATGGATAGGACCATGGACCGTACCAAGCACATGCTCAACTACCTCTTGCCGATCATCAGAAAAGCAAATCCAAAATTGCATGATTTCATGGAAAGGTGAGTTGGAAAGACATCGTTTCTTATCTTATTCAAATTTTTCTTTGAAGTAGGAGAAATTGGTGTTGGTTTTCTATGAATAGAATAGCCTGGCATTTTCGCCATTTTGCAAGGAGGAATTGATGGGAGAAGAAAGAGGGGCAGACCAACTAGGACACGGACAGATAACACCAAGCAGTGGATGGGCATGTCATTTGAGCAGCTAATTAGAACAGCTACATTAAAGACAGGAAGTTATGGAGAACCTGTGTCTCAAGGTCTATTTCATTGTCATCCCAACGGCCTCAAAGCTATGGGACATAGATAGATAGAGAGATTTTCTATAAGCAACTTTCACTCGTTATGAAATATTGTCATTACTTTTGGCAACTTGATTCTTCCAATCATTGTTTACAATTTGTGAACTATCATCCCAGACCAATCCTTTCATCTCACTTCTCTCTGATACCCTTAAGCAGATCCGAAGTGGGTTACGTGTTTGCCCTAGCCTGGTAGCTCACAGTGCAGAGTCTTGTGCTCCATGATTTCACTGATCTAATGTTTATTTCTTAGTCATTACTTTAAAAGTGCATACTTTTAACAATATGTTTAGTAGAATATATGATAACAACATGTCTTTTCTTTTACTTTTTTATACTTTTTTTACCTTTTTTACTTTTTTACTTTGTTAACTTTTTTGTTGTTTTTTGTTGCTTTTTAATTTAATTTTTTTTAATAACTTTTTTACTTTTTTAACATTTAAAAAAACTTTTCTCCAATATCTTGCCATTTCTGAGCAGATCTGAAGTGGGTTACGTGTTTGCTCTTGCCTGGCTGATCACATGGTACGGTCATGTGCTCAATGACTTCCATAGTATCCTCAGGCTCTATGATTTCTTCCTAGCTTGCCATCCTCTCATGCCAGTCTATCTTGCTGCTGCTGTAAGTATTGCTGCTCTCTCTCTCCATCAACATTATGTGTATTCATGTCAGGCCTGATAATTTCCAGATTTAATGGTTTACCAATTATTTTTTCCCCTGATTTTTCCCAATTTTTTTGGTTGATTTTGTTGTTGATTTTTCTCCCAAAATGGGTAGTCCCTGAGATTGATGTAAATCCGGGTTAAGATTAGGGGGTGAGGTGTGGTTTTTTCATGACTTGCTTGAATGCCTCGCTCAAACTCAAGCTCTCGGCACCTCACTTCTCACAGATTTCTAAAACCTTTTTTTTTTTTAATTCTCAATAAAACTTTTTTTTTAACTCACTATCACCCCTGATTCATTTACAGATATCACTTATTAAGAAATTGCATAGTTTTTAGGTCCTCATGCTGTAAGAAGTGTTGCAGTTAAGATCAGGGCTTTTCTTTTGAAGATAACGATTTGAGCAGAATCATTTAGGAGTTAACCAATCAGTCGCAAACTTGCAGTCTGCTCTTTCTTTTTTGCAGAGTTGTGCGAATGATATTAATCTCATGTTAAGATAATATAAGGTCAATATTGATCAATGGCAACTCTGTATGAGATGCATTTCTTGTGTACTGAAACCAAGACCCAGAGGAAGGGCATTGATTACTTTCCCTATGTGGATTGTTTATGATAGTGCTATTGAAAGTCTGCTTTTCTTCTGTAAGTTGAAATATTGCAAAAAGTTGTATTCCACAGAATTCAATCTAATGTTGTTGGTTTTTTTTATAGTTTTTTTAAAGATGTAAAACAGAATAAATTAAACTGAATATATACTAGGGATTGTTTTTCTTCCATCATGAACAATTGGCTTCACCAAACATTATCATTCAATATTAATGTATACCATTCTCTGTCCACTCTCTGATCAGACTTTCTGGTAGGGAATGGCAGATGAAATATATTTGGGATTTGTTTTTTATTATTTTATTATATCTTCCATTACCAGATCAGATTGTATGAAAACTGTTTCAGGACTGGTATTCTCTCTGTATGAACGATTTTGATTTATATATATTGATAATAATAATAATAATAATACTCAGCTTTAATGTAGCGTGAATTCGATTAAGTCTCTAAGCGCTTCCAAACTTGGAGATTATTACCCTGGCTTTAGCTGTGCTGCCATTACGGCGCTCTAGCATTTCAAGGATTTAATTCCTGCCAGGTACCCATTCACATCACCTGGGTTGAGTGTGGCAAATGTAGATCAATGTCTTGGCAAAGGGCATTAGTGCCGCGGCAGGACTTGAACCACAGACCTTGTGATCGACAGTCTGGCGGCTTAACCACTCGACCACGACACCTCTACAGTATTAGAGACTGAAAATAAGAAGAAAAAAAGGCACAACCCTAAAATCCTTGTTTCATCCTTGTTCTAATGGCTACGTATACCCTTTATCATCCCGCCCCCTTCAGATTGTGCTAGAGCGTGAAGCTGATGTCCTAGCCGTGGAGTGTGACATGGCGTTCGTCCACAGTCTCCTGTCCCGGATACCTGATAACCTACCCATGGAGGAGCTGGTCATCAAGGCGGGAGATCTCTTTGTGCAATACCCACCTCACGAGATGGCCAAAGAAGCACAGCTTCAGTACAATAAGAGGTAGGAAATCAAAAACTTGCAGAATAATCCGCCACCACAATTACTAACCTTAGCCCCTAGCCTCATCCTTACCATAGCTAGGGCCTTACCTCGACTGTCACCAGAGCCATCTATACACAGAGTTTGGCCAACTTGGTTTCATTGGGTCACAACATGGCATATATTCTTTTGTTTTGTGCTTGCCCCACAAAACAGTATTTGCAATATTGTGTCCAACTCGAACCGGGTTGGCCAAACTCTGTGTATAGATGGCTCTGACTCTAGCCATAAACTGAACCCTAACCAAACCCTAAGTGTAAACCTAACCCTAGTTTCTAGCCCTTTCCCTAACATGCATGATGGGGTTATCTGCAATTATTAAGCCAAATAATTAAACTGATGGACTGAATATGCATGTGCTCTCAAATTTGAAAAAAAATAGGGAAGGAAAGGGGGAATGAGATTTGAGCCTTTGTCACTATATCCCTTATAACCTACTGATGGGGAAGCTGGGTGTTTAAAGACAGGAGAGCTCCTTATACAAATACCCACCCCCATGAAATGGCCAAAGAAACACTGCATAATCATATTCAACTTTCCAGCAACAGTTCCGCAACTTTAATTATTTAGCAATCATAATTTGTTCTTTATTTTGACATTCATGTTCAAGGATATCAAATACCGGTATCTGTGAATAAAATGTGCGCGTTTTGAATTTCTACACATTATTTTACTGGTAGTTATTTTGAAGAAAAAAAAAGAAAACTCATTGACTTGTTTTCCAGCTCCGCTATCACCAAACACAAAGAGCTAGAAGGAAACCTACGAGGTCAGCGTCCGGACACCGTTCTTCGCCGTCTCCAAGGCCAGGCCGGCGGTCAAGCCCAGGCAGGCTCAAGACAGAGCAACAGAGTGGTCAAGGTTGCCGTGTGGGCCATCTCGGCCGGTATCGGGGCGGCCGCCCTGGCCGTCCTCAACAGTGCAATGGAGTTCTGGGTATGATGGAGAGAAATGGTGGAGGTGAACAGAAATTCCCTTTTTGATAGATCAGGGGGGTGTTTCACAAAGATCCTAAGTTGAACTTATCTCTAAGTTGGACTTAACAATTATGGAAAGCCATTAGCATCTTTGAAAATATTTTGTAAAAGTTATTTTAAAAGGCATATAATGTTGACTCAAATCATTCATATTTTCTATTATCATGGGAGATTTCATGTTCTTGATGTGGAATTTATGAAAAGTCTAAAATAGTTGAGTTTTTGCTTTTGAATATGTTTTAAAATAAGGCTACAAATGGATCTCCATAATATTTAAGTCCAACTTAGAGTTAAGTTCGACTTCAAATCTTTGTGAAACACCCCCCTTAGAGTTTGTTTAATCTGTATCATGTTATCAAATTTTGATGTATTTTGGTAGTGTTATATTGTATTGTAGAAGACCAATCACCTAAAGATTAATGTGTGTATACCTCTTAAGATGTATGACTAACCTGTCGACTACTGAATTTTCTCATTCCCCCAGACTTAACACAGGGACCAGTCGGTTCCATAGCCAAGGGGTTAATTGACGTACTTTCTGTACACAATTTTGTTTTTAATAGCCGATTGGTCCCTTTTAAATGTTTGATTGTTTATATGTCTACATCATGCTCAATGTATTAAAGACAGAAGTACACCTGTTTCTGTAGGAGGGAAATTGTTGTGTTCATGTACCTGCTCTTGCAGACACTTTTTTGGGGTGTACAAACTTTTGGGGGGGTTCATAGCTGAGATCTGCCGATTCAAATAATCATAATATTGTTGACAACTTAATACAAATCTCACCGATCAACAGTTGTTATAAATTGTTTATCGTGCATTTCGACAATCTGCTGGGAATTACCACCGGAGCATCGTTTAAAAGGAGTGTAGCATGACGAAACTATGTGTCTTTCCTGTGGCCCGACTTGGGGCCAATCAGGTATAATACGACTACAGACGACGCGACCACAGCAATCACGTGCGTGCAACATACGCGAAACTGAAGCGTGTGGGGGAACTTTGGTCTGTTTTGC
Organism: Strongylocentrotus droebachiensis; assembly: GCA_035222895.1. NCBI lineage: Eukaryota > Metazoa > Echinodermata > Echinoidea > Camarodonta > Strongylocentrotidae > Strongylocentrotus > Strongylocentrotus droebachiensis. Next base: position 175,118 of record JAVYIG010003311.1, read on the forward strand.
GAACGCTAGCGCGCGCTGACCATGCAGAGATTAAGTTGCTGACTAACGTTAATCAAGTCCATTCGTTTACGTGCAGTTGTCCAAAAGAAGTCGTAGATGGTGTTAACCAGTATTTGCCAAGCTACACTCCCTTTAACTAAACTGTCAGAAGTACAAATTCACCGACATCCCATTGAAATGCATGTATTAAAATTAGAACGTAATTCAGTGGAATGTCGGTGAAAAGATGGCCCAGGAACTGTATTTTCACTATTTTGGTAACATGAGCAATTGTGTTGGCTCTCTTGCAGCCCAAATACATAGCGATATCAGAACTTTGCTGATGTACTGTCTAGGTATCGTCAAGGCATGTGACTATTTGAACTTTGAAGCAAATTGTCTTATAAGAGGAACATTGCTAAATTGTATTACCCACTGAAATGTAACAAAAGCCGCTTGACTGTGACACAAAGAGAGTACTTAATCACTGCCAAAAACACAAGTAGATTAGACATTTCTGTATATTATCATGGCACTCTGTTACTTGCAATGTCATGTTTTCAGAAACTGTATGTAATATAGAATAAAATGTTAAATTCCTTTTCAAACAACTATATGTACATGCAGTTTGAATTTTATGAACAATATAAAAGAAAACGTACATGTAGATGGTATCAAATGCTTTGGAGAGATCCATAAAAACTCCACAACAATTTTTCCTTGATCCATTAATTATAATATGCATGTCATCGCATCTTTGCCTTGTTGGCACATCCACGCAAAACAGACTGTGCCTGGGTATGTTTCTTTTGGCATTTCAGAACAAATTGGCATTATGCTTGTACTGTCAAACCTGTCTTAGTGGCCACCTCTCTATAAAAGCCACCTGTCTATAGTGGCCACTTTTTCCATTTTCCTTAGGTGGCCTTAATAGACAGGTTGGACTGTATTATTATTTGGGGTATATGATAAAAGACAGCTCAAAAGCAGTGTAGGTGTGAGAGTATTTCTGGTGACATATACGTTTGTTTCTTTAGAGAGGGTCACTGATACTTACAGTCGTCATTCCCAGTACACCAGTCAGAAACGCTGAACACAAGGTATAATAATTACCTTTTTTGATACAACAGTAAATATTATATGATTTTTCTTTTTAGGATTGGTAGATAGGTAGATGATTAATGTATTATTTGATTTATTTGCATTAGCTTAGATACAGTTCATTAATTAGGTTAAGTTAGTTGTAAAGGAATGATTTAAATCAAACATTTTAAAGATAGTACTGGAATAAATCACTTATACCACTAAGTATATAGATATACATCACATATATATTATTTTACAATGTTTTGTTTACAATATTGGTTCCTTTTTCATTGTTCATCTTGATACAATGTTTCTTAATATTTTCTGCTCAGAGCCATAAGGGCCATAACTCCTAACTTTCAAAATGGAATAAGTGCCATTTTGACTTTTCAGCAGATGATATATAACTTCACCATTCATAAAGTCATTTCTCATTTAAAAAAAGACAAGCTCATATAGTCCGAAAAAGTAAAATATTAAAATTTGGAAGGTTAAAACTGTTTACAGCGCCAAAATGAGAAATACTGATGTCAGAGTTGATAACGTTCTTTGATGGCTGTTCTTCTGTGTTTACACTGCTTCAGTGAAAAACAAATTAAGAGACTGTATTGAATCTATTTGTGTTGAATCTATTTGATTATGTGACAAAAGTAGACATTCCATATTAGTGTTGATGATCAATTTATGAATATGTTGTTGTATATTTCTTTGTTAAGATGAAGTTAGAATGATATAGAATGATATATGTTATAAGTGTGCTGTAGGTAATAATAGATCTGGGGAGTGTTTCACAAACACTAAGATCAACTTTAGGTTGAACTTAACTATGGCAGGCCTTTCATGCCACTCTTTTCTCTCACCATTTACTGGCATTGGTCTCTCAAGGGACGTAAAAATCAAGGTCCCAAATCTACAGAATTTACATTCTTTGATACTTCATTATTAAAGGAAAAAATATATTCTAAAGATCATAATAGTGCGAGCAAACAGTGGCATGAATGGCCTGCCATAGTTAAGTCCTACTTAAAGTCGATCTTAGTCTTTGTGAAACACTCCCTAGTCTATAGCTTCTATGTCATGTTGAAGTACTGTGAACTTCTACTATATGTCATATTAATGTCAGCAATTGTAAAGATTACTTCATTATTCATATGAAATTTATATCAAAAAGTGATAACTATCTTCTTATTTTGTTTTGGAGAGCTTTTTCTGATTTGTATAGAGCCTACCCGGGCTTAAATGCTCTCAGGTCCTGTGTATTTGTTTAATTAGTACAATCATTGTTTTTTTCTAAAACATAATTATTTTGATTTCTATATTTATTCATTTTAAATCATTTTCTCTCTTGATATCTTCACTGATTGATGTAAAAGGTGAATTCAATGATGTGATTTTTTAAATTATAATTGTCCTCTCTTTTATGATTTAGATTATATTATTATCATCTGTGCCACTTGATGGAAATATATAGTATAATGGGGATAAAATTGATAGAATTAGTTAGAATAAATTATATATTTGTTATGTCCTTATCTTTCCTTGCTTTCTTTCACTTACCCATCCTCCCTGTCCTCCTCTCACTCTCTCTTTCAAATTCCCAAGCATGAATTTTCTTCACTTGAGGTTCTTTCTTTTTGTCCAATTTGAAGAAACATATTCAGAGAGAAGTTAAAGTGAAACATTTGAAATTTAACCTCTGTAAGTCCTATACTGCCCTCTAAAGACAAAACTTGGTCAATGAATCATCTTTGGACTTGGATGTCTGTTTTCAAACCTGCCATCTCTACGATCTATTTCATGTTTATCTAGTCTTCTAAAGATATTTTGGCTACTTTATTTTGAAGATACGATGTTCTTTCTGATCCATCTTCTTGATTATTTTTTTTCTTCTTTCATTCAAGATCCGGTTATTCTTTTCTGGCGAGTAGGGTGATTGTGCTAACATGAATTTTCAACAAATAATTGTAAAGAGTGCATATTATATTATTTGACAAAAGTTGGCAGTTAAACTTTCTTAATAGTGGAAACAGTAATTGTACAGAGCCAGAAGGGTGTTATCTCATAAAGTTTAACACTGAATAGAGGACATGTTTTGTGTACACCTGTACTGTAATTGCTTATTGTATTCGTTATGATTGTTACATGTTGTGTGTTTTACAAATTACTGAGAAGATATGGATGTAAATATTCATATATGTGCAATCATAAATAAAAGATACAAATATAATGTTGCTTTTTCTCATTAGTTTTCATTTTATTGGCAAATGAGATTTCTTACTTTATATATCTAACTATCATTTTCGGGGGCTTAAAGTCCAAATCAAAACCTGAATGCATGTATTTGAGTATTTGAGGTACAGGGATAACCATCAATGCAAGTATCTATTTTAAAATTAAAATTAAAGGAAAAAGGGTTTAAAAAGCCAAGATCCCAAGTGCTATTTCCATTTAGTAAGGCATCAAAATTTAATTACAGAAGACTTGTAGTCAGTCCCTCAGGTAGGACTCGAAGCCGTAAAGGACACTTGGCTGCAATAAATACAAACATACACTTTCTTTCTTGTCATCCAAGGTTCGATATCAAGGGCTCCTCAGAGTGCATGGAGAGAATATAGGGAGAAGAGGAAGAAAACGTTTTCGGAGATGGATGAAAAAGGGAAAGAGGCATACATTCGGAAGAAAAATAGATAGAGAGGTAGATAAAGAATTAGGGAGGGAGAGAGAGAGAGAGAGGGGGAGAGAGAGGGAGAGAGAGAGGGGGGAGGAGGAGATAGTGTGGGGCGGAGGGGAGAAAGAGGGATAGAATGAGGAAGGGAGGGAGGGGAGGAAATGGGAGGGGATGGGGTAGACAGTCGAACAGATACAGAAAGACAGAGATAACTCGACGGAGGAAACAGTAGAGGAAAATGACTGCCATAGAACAAAATAATATACATTTACAGAGAGTACAAACCTGGGTTTCCTCAATCGAATCGAATAACATATTATTACTGTAGAAATATATTTCGAAAATATCCAATTGCAAACAATTTTTTTTTCTTCAAAGCTGCCACAGAATACGTTTCAATTAACCCGTTTACGTACCCGTTTGGGGGCCTCAAACTCTAATAATAATTATACACAACGCTAAACGTGGCGCAATTAATGGCGACCTCGCCTTCAGCACAAAGTTGCATCACTTAGCATTTCAGTAGCTTTATGAATTTCATAAAAGCCTTCGAACGCCGTGAACAGGCTGCAGGCAAATTGCATGGACATATTATGTAAAAGTAAAAATAAATCCTATCATTATAAATCAACCCCTTCGAAATTAAGAGCCTCCCTCGGTGCATTGCAAAATGTAGCCCAGAGCCACATTTCAAAACAAAACAGATAATTTCATCCCTAGCAGTAATGTTATAATGTACTTCGAAAGACGGTATCTTTCCATCGTCGCATGTCCAGTCCCCTGGTAGTGTAATCGTATTAGTAGAGCTACGAGGGAAATATTGAGAATGCATCTTTCTGTATATAAACAAGGGATCACATTACATCCTCATCATTATGCCTGCGTCAAGACGAATGATTTATTCATATCCCGGTATCCCCAGTGGTATGATTATATCGCATTTTGATATGCAAGATTCAACGGCCTTATACTTATACATAGGTTGATGAATATTGCTTATATGTTATATCAATTTCTAATATATAGATGTGATGAATGATTGATTATAATGATTATACCATGATTATGGAATCGAGTGTAGTATAGTGTTTGTATGTCTATGCGAGACGCGGTGGCATAAATTATGTATTAAATATTTATCACGTTTCCATGATCTTTAAGGATAGCGACAGTTCTTTAAAACTGAAATTTAAAGAAATAGATAAATAGAAATATGCCTATATTCCTGTCGATAATTCCATTGTATTTTAGCTAGAGGAAAACGTTTCCTTCATCACAATTGGCCTAAGCTTTGAAGTACAGGGCAGTGACTGACCCTGTTCCTTTGATCTCGTCGACAACAATGTTGTTGTCGTTAAGGAGGGTGGGATATAATAAAATGGTAACACAATCTTGGGATACAGCCTTTAAAGGTACTATGTCCCTTTTGCAGCCAACCTCAATTGCTGTAGAACTTTGCAGGAATTATGATTATGTAATGTATGTCCTATCTGTGAAATGTAAACGTTAGCAGTGTCCTCATATTCAAATTATGAACCCCGTTTACTTGCTAGACTTCACTGTCAGACACTATTGAGTGACTGACTGGCTTTTTGTTCTTCTTTGGTAATAACATACATGAAAAGAGTTGTAAAGGGTCATGAGCATTTGTCTCAATCAATAACCCACTTCTTGTGATGGCCAAGATTAAAGTGATTGAATCTTTGCGCAGTATAAAACGTATGACCATTCGGTACAATAATATATATTGTCTGAAAATCAAGACTATTACTTTTGTGCTCTATAGCCCTTAAGTCGATTTGACAACTAATAGTCGTTATTTTCCCATTTGAAGACATTTTCAAGCCCCACCTTTTTTAGGGAAGTTCTAAATTAGTATTATCTTTCAAATGCAGTTGGAATTTAACTTTTTCATTTTTTTGGCCTGCAAATGGGACATAGTCCCGGCCCCCCCACTCAGAGGTCGGAATGACCGCTTGCGTGTTGCCAAAATGTCCGGTAAAGGGGTACTTTTCGTGCGACAAAGTCCGGCCCGAGAATTGTAAAAAAAGGGGTGTATTTGACTTTTCACCCGGAGATTTCTTTAAAAAGGGGATGTTTTTCTTTTTTTCTCTCATCTCTTTGGACTCCTGAGAAATTATTCCGAATTTAGGGGGGTACATTGAGCATTTTTCCTGATTTAGGGGGGTCTCCAAAGCAGAAAAAGCCCGCGAAAAGCCCGCGAAAGGGGGGTTCGGAAATGTTGGCAGTCCTCAGATAGGGGGTGCTTTCAAAAATAGGGTACGAGCATATGCGTACCCTAAATAACATTGAGTGGGGGGGCCGGGGACATAGTACCTTTAAAGACTATGTCCCTTTTGCAGCCACCATAAAATTCTGTAGAATTTTGCAGGAATTATGATTATGTAATGTATGTCCTATCTGTGAAATGTAAACGTTAGCAGTGTCCTCATATTCAAATTATGCAAGGAACCCCGTTTACTTGCTAGACTTCACTGTCAGACACTATTGAGTGACTGACTGGCTTTTTGTTCTTCTTTGGTTATAACATACATGAAAAGAGTTGTAAAGGGTACATGAGCATTTGTCTACATCAATAACCCACTTCTTGTGATTGCCAAGCTTAAAGTGATTGAATCTTTGCGCAGTATAAAACGTATGACCATTCGGTACAATTGTCTGAAAATCAAGACTATTACTTTTGTGCTCTATAGCCCTTAAGTCGATTTGACAACTAATAGTCGTTATTTTCCCACTTGAAGACATTTTTAAGCCCCACCTTTTTTAGGGAAGATCTAAATTAGTATTATCTTTCAAATGCAGTTGGAATTTAACTTTTTAATTTTTTTGGCCTGCAAATGGGACAAAGTACCTTTAAAGACATAGTATGTCCCTTTTGCAGCCACCATAACATTCTGTAGAATTTTGCAGGAACTATGATTATGTCATGTATGTCCTATCTGTGAAATGTAAACGTTAGCAGTGTCCTAATATTCAAATTATGCAAGGAAATTCGTTTACTTGCTAGACTTCACTGTCAGACACTATTGAGTGAGTGACTGTTTTTTTTTTTTTTCTTCTTTGGTAATAACATATATAAAATGAGGGTACATGAGCATTTGTCTACATCAATAACCCACTTCTTGTAATGGCCAAAATTGAACTGATTAAATCTTTGCACGGCATAAAACGTACGACCATTCGGTACAATAGTCAGAAAATCAAAATATTATTTACTGGCTCAATAGCTCGATTAAGTCGATTCGACAATAGTCGTTATTTTCCCACTTAAAGACATTTTCAAGCCCCCCCCCCCTTTTTTTTTTAGGGAAGTTCTAAATTAGTATTATCTTTCAAGTACCGTTGGAATTTAACCTTTTCATTTTTGGGCCTGCAAATGGGACCTTTAACATCGCGTAAAAACTTGAAGTTTTACCCGATGACTTGTAGATGGGACACGCATTGCAGGATGAATATCGTATGGAGCCAGATAATGCTGACTCACTTCAGTTGTTCATGGATAGCAGGGGCGTACGCAGGGGGGGGGGGGGGGTTGGGGGTTAACCCCCCCCCCCACTGAGCGACTTTTCGGCCGGCGAGATTTTCAAATTTTCGGGATTTTCCGATTTTAAACCCCCCCCCCCTTGAAAAAATCCTGCGTACGCCCCTGATGGATAGTATATTTATTGACTTGTCTTGAGAAAGATAATTATAACACTAACAGGGAGAAAATGGATGTGTTGTCATTTTTTGCGAAGGCTTGAAAATCCTTACCCATATTCACGAATCCAATTAACTATTTAGGCTTAGGCCTACTTCTTTAAAAAGTTCCAATGCGCTTTTGCCTCAAGAAGTCAAAGCAACGAAGGTTAAAACTATAATCAGGGTCTTATCGTCTTTCTTTTAGTTCACATTGTTTAACGTAAATGTGTAATGATCTAATGTAATGCTCTATGTGACATTTGAAAGAAAGACGAATAAATATATTATTTTATCTTATCTTATATTTTAAACGCTGAAAAAAAAATCTGGAAAGTTCCATAATACTTTGAAAGAAGGGGGTAAAGGAGCTGCAGAAGAGTATCCTGCACTAAAGAAGAAAAGAAGAAGAAAAAGGGGGAAATCACCCAATAAATTGTTCAGATTGGAAAAGGAAGGATGACAGACAACCCCCCCCCCCCCCCCGTAAACTGGCTCATGGGAAAGGGGAGTTCCGCCCCCTCCTCTCCTGAGCACGCCAGACAATTAGGGCATAATTATTGACTAAAACGAACTTTGTTACACATACTTTCCCGCTTTAGCAAAACAAAATTAACATACAATAATACAGTAAAAGGGAAACAAACAAACATCATTGTTGTCTCCTGGAAATTGAGAATCAAGACAAGGGCGGAACCTCCCCCCCCCCCCCCCCCTCCCACACCTCCACGAGACGACAGGGTGGCGTAATGAAGGGCTTACAGACATTTCCTTTCATAAAATGTCAACACTAGCATTAGTGTATGATGTCAAAGATCATAATATTTAAAGGTTGTTCAATGAAAGGATGAAAGTTGATATCACATTTTATCACAGCTATTTAATTTTTTTAACTCAGCCTGCCGGTTCAATCGAGAACAGTTTGCGCCTGTCTTCTTGGAATAAATTAGACACGAACAAACAAACTGAATGATTCTTTTCCTTTCGAATTAATCTCGAGTTTTATCAAGAAGCTTCATAGTTCGTACAATGCCTCATTGTCCAACCAGGCCACCAACACACGACCACTACGCGGATCTCTGAACTTCTCGAAATCCACTTTTCAGGGGTACATTATTTCCCCTCTAGGGGTAATGGTATGATACCGGAAGCGTTGCTCGCTCACTGTTATTCATTCCGTATGCAACATGTACAGTTACATGCAAATACACACTACCATTCTCGCCAGCCGCTGCTCCGTGTGACGACGAACGCTCAACGGACGACGGCATCGCTCGCGTACGAAATTCTATTGTTGTCTATGCGGGCACGCTCCCGTCGATCGCATGCAGACAACAACTCGATCGGTATAAATGAGTCAGTCAGCTGTCTGATGAGCAGTGAAGTTGTTTTCCGTACCATGACACGAGCTCGGAAAGGGAAAGGGATGGATTTCCTAGAACCAGACACTGGTTCCCGAATCCTCGAGAAGTTGAGGATGCAGAGAGCAGACGAGAAATACTGTGACATCGTCCTCAATGTGGAAGGAAAGGTGTTCAAAGCACACCGAAATGTTTTGGCTGCCTGCAGCCCGTACTTCGATACTATGTGCAATAGTGGGCTGGAGGAGGACAAAGTGGATACAGCAGTAGCGACGATTGAGTGTACGTCCGCTGAAGCGATGGATGAGATTTTGAACTACATGTATACAGGAAAAATCTCTATTAATGCCACCAACGTGGAGTCAATTTTGAGAGGGGCCGACCCATTTCTGATGACTGCTTTGAAGGAATATTGCTACCAGTTCATGTGGCAAAATATGGATGCCTCGAATGTCTTGGCAGTGAGGCAGTTGTCAGATTTGTACGGCTTTGCGGATTTGTACGGAAGATCACAGCAGTTCATTCGAAATCAGTTCATGCAGGTTATTCAACATTCCATGGAAGATGTTCTCAGGCTTAGCTATGAAGATATCCTTGAACTCATTACTGATGAAAAAATCAGGGTAGAAAAGGAGGAGTGCATCTATGACATTGTCGTTCAGTGGGTCAAGTTCGACCTAGCTTTCCGCAAGCCTCTCTTTCCACGTTTGTTGCCTCACGTGCGCATGCCCCATCTTGGGCGAGAGTTTCTCATGACTATCGTTGAGAAAGAGGAACTTGTTTCTGCTTTTGGTGAGTGCAGGAACATGTTGGCTGAAGCAAAGCATCAGACGGATACCACGAGACGAAGTTACTGTAGTGACAGTCCGGTGCTGAAGCCACGCAAAGGACGTTTGACGGATGTAGTCGTCATGATCGGTGGTGTCTCGGAGCAGGGTCCTTTGGCTGATTGCTTTGCCTACCTCATCAATGAAAACCGGTGGAGCTCACTTCCACCGCTTCCCAATGAGCTGCGATTCCATGCAACAACCATTATGAACAACTGTATGTATGTGGCCGGTGGAACAAGCAACCAGCTTACAACGAGTAAGGTGCATTGTTACGACCCTATCACCAACTGCTGGAATGAAGTGGCCTACCTACAAACTCCTCGTGAATACCTCTCTCTTGTGCCTTGTGATGGTCATCTCTATGCTCTTGGTGGTCTGCGCTGGGATCGCGTCCAGCAGAGTGTTGAACGTTACGATCCCGACGCTGACAAGTGGTGCTGCGTCTCCCAGATGCCTACAAAGCGCTACAACATGCAAGTGGTGTCTGTCGGCAACAGGTACGTCTACGCTATTGCCGGGAGAGACTCCTCCCGCAGATCGACTCCTATCGTTGAACGCTACGACACAAAGACAGACGAGTGGTCTTCGGTGGCACCTATCCCTACCAAAGATGGCCTCTGGGAATGTCCCGTCGTGGAAGTTTACAAAGGCCAAATATACGTCACCGACCTCTCGACCAAAGCGTACAGACTAAACGTCGAGCGCAATGCATGGGTTGAGGCCCAGTGCAAGTTTGCACGGATACCGGAGAGAACTTGTTTCCAGTACTGTGCCATTAATCGCAATGTCTTCATCTTTGGTGGATGGGGTAGCGAGCGATCCAACAATTCTCCCATCTCCGATGCCTGTATATTCAACCAGGAGCTGGGCTTATGGAGCAACATAGCTCCGCCTCCTGCCTCGACCTTAGCCTCTGCTTGCTGCTTTCTCCAGGTGCCATATGAGTTCCTCTCAGAAAATGGAACATGATAATCACATTCCAGGGAAAAGACCCCTGAAAAGAAAGGTGAGTACAAACTGAGACCGAACAGCATTATAAATCTGCTAAGGCCATCGATGGCAGTAACGTACTTTACATAACATTTCACAAGTTAATGCCATTTTAGCTCTCACAGTTGAAATAATAGTTGCATTCATGAGTCACTTTTATCCTGAGGATATCCTGAAAACTAAAATGAATTACATGTTCTTTGTATGAAACCTACTGTAACACAATTTATACTGTAATAATTATAATGATGTAAAGTTACCAATAAATTTATCAACAACATAAGGTGAAGAAAATAAAATTCCCAATGTCGCCAATTGGAGAACTGTTTTTGCAAATATATAAATCACAGACACACAAAACCAAAATACACTGCTCAGCAATGCATGTCAATTTCTCGACTGAAAGCAGGAATCTCCTCTTTTTTTTAAATTTCATTGTGCAGTTCAGTGGTTTTGTCAATATATCCAAACTAAAGTTCTGATTAATTAGACTTTATTAGGATGCTGATCATAGGGTTTTGTGTACTTGTAAATTGTAATAATACAAACATTACTCTCTGGTTTGCACTTTGCAGGGCTTTATTTGTGACATAATTTATAATCGACCGTTTATGGCTAGGTTGCTGTGCACTGCATTGAATAAGGCTTTAGTCTGTGGGTGGGAATGGATGTGTATTTATCATTGAACACACATGAATGAAGAACTCCCCAAGACAGTGTGGATAACAACACACACCCCCTCATATTTTGACAGGATAAGAAGCTAAATCATCCATCCACATCATACCCTTTCCTAATGGGAATTAATGGGGCTTAAAACTGGGCATGAGCTTCCACCCATTATAAGATAACCACATAATCCCATAAGACAAGGGTTGCTCCTAAGAGACTACCGGTAGGTATAATTTAAGGGGTGTAACTGCAATTACAGTAGGATTGAGAAAAGGCAATTGAGTTGGCAATATACCCATCATGAATATAAAGTACTGGTATATGATTTTTTTAAATATTATTTTAATTTTTTTTGTTAGTGCCCAAATTATATTTTACAAGCAATTTATGTAAGAATCTGTGTGTGTGCACTCCATCTGTTTTCCCTCTTTAAAATATCTGCAATTACTGGGTGTTCAATACTGCACATGTATTGGCTTGATCTACATAATATATTATTAAAATTTTCCCGACACAATCTTATTTCATGTTGGCCTACAATGTATGCCCATTTCAATAAAAAATAAAAATGAGCATAATGATATATAATTAGCAATGTGTGGATAAAGACACACAGAAAACATGTTTGTATCAATTGTATGGTATACCATCATCTACATGTAATTTGACTTGTAAAGCTGTATACACCCTGTACATACACGTACAGTACATGTACACAAGTAGAAAAGACTAATAACTTGGAATGCTGCATTTTATGTAGAACTTGTACAGTGTAAATCAATGTGCTGACCTGTAATATACATAGGGCATGTTCAGCTATTGGAGCTATCTCCAATTTTCCATAGTTTTTTTTTTTTTTTTTAGGGGGGGGGGGGGGGGGGGGGAGTGAGGTGGGGGTTGCAGTTCATAATGTAGGATTTTTTCCAAAAGCAACCAACATATTATATCAAATAATTGAGGTCTGCCTGTGTCTGGTCACTTGTCTGTTCAGCGACACCAAGAAGTTATTGGCAACACTAGATATAGTACATATTTACAAATACTGTGTGCCTTGTCTGGGTGGACAGCCGTGAGTAATTTGTGGTAATACAGAAGTGGAGCGCATCTAAAAGATTTGACTACACATGGACTTGACAAGCATGATTGTACTCAAGCTTGTCTATCTCCCAAATAGTACATCCTCCTCCCTCCCACCTTACTCTTTACTACAGCCTTTTCACACACAGCTAAAATTCTATAAACATGACTAGTATAAACATGTTTCGAACGTGTTTAAACTAATCACGAGCCTTTCACACACAGAAATTTCGGTGCGATCGTTAATCGTTTCGTGATTAACTACTGCTCGTAAAATGCGCAGTAGTGCCATTGCGCATTGAAGGTCATGTCACATCAATCAAAGCGCACGCTCCATTCAGTTTAAACACGTCTGAAACACGTTTAAACACGAATAACCTTTCACACACAAAATGTCAAGCTCACTAGATACGAACTTCGTATCTGCAGCCTGCTTTTAGGGGCGTATGGATCGCGACTTCGTATCTATCCCAACATCGTATAAACGATGTTCACACTGGGAAATTTTGTCTATAAACATGTTTAAAACTTTACGATGATTCTAATCATCTCTAGATACGATGAATTTTAGCTGTGTGTGAAAAGGCTGTCAGTCTCATCTGATGTGCTCATTTGAAAGAGCTCATCGTCATCTATCCTTCTCTTTTCCATCTCCTTTCTTTCTACTCTGTTTCTGTATAGATCTGTCTGTATGCCTGTCTCCCTCTCTTTCTCTCTATATCCTTTCTCTTTCCCTCTCATCCTCACATCTCTTACCACCTCTTTTTCTTCTTTTTTCTTTCTCTCCTTTTTGTCTTACTCTCCATTTCATATTTTCACTCATTCTCTCCTCTCTCTCTCTCTCTCCTCTCTCTCTCCTCTCTGTCTCTCTGTCTGTCTTTTTCTCTCTCTCTTCATATCTCCATCTTCCTCTTTTCCTGTCATCTCGATCTCTCCTCTACATTTCCGCTCGACCTCCTTTCTGTCCATTGCCTTCTCCTGTCTCCCTTCTCTTTCCCTCTCCCTCACTACCCCTCCCCCCTCTCTCTCTCTCTCTCTCTTTCTCTCTCTCTCTCTTTCTCCCCCCCCCCCCCTCCCATTGGAGCTCTACTTCTGACACCCTGTCTGTCCATCTTAGAAATTGTATTTCATTTATTTTATGTACCGGGCGAAAGGCAAACAGCCATCGTGCCTGCCGTCTTCTCCGCATCACTTTACCGAAATCAGAGGCAAAAGAAGGATAAGAATCTTATCTCGTGTCCTCACGGGTATCCTTCCAACTCCTCTCATTTCTGGAGAAATCCTTTCTTTCTCCTTCACAGTTATCTCATTGACATGCAGATCAAGTTTCAAGAGCAAATAACTGTCCAGACTTACTCACACAGTGAATCTTCCTTTCAATTCTCATCGGGTTTGCTATGCCAGTCTCCATTTGAGGCTCTCCTTTTCATTCTTTAGATTAAGAAAACATCAATTGCAAATGAAAATGTGTTAAGGCCAATCTTCTCCCATGGCCTTGTCATTTTTAACTTGATTCTTGAAAAGAAAGTGGGTCTGAGAGTCTTTGAACAATGAGAAACTCCCCGAATTAGTTTTCAAATTTCGTCTGAGAACTTGTAATGAGACTACTTCTATAGAGACATCAAGGTCTCCTAAAAGGCCAAAAGAGTGCATCTACTACTTACGAGACCATGCCCTTATGGGGTTATTTCCTGACGACAACCGCGATGACAACTTGGGCTGGAGTGTGAGAGGAAATTAAAGTGGATAATGGGGTTATGAGCTATTTGGAGATAAATGCTTGACTGGCAGTACAATGTTCTTCTTTGCAGCCCAAGGAATGATTGTAATGTACAAATGTATGTGCTGAGGACACATGGTCGGATGGCCCCCTTGATGGAATATCTCAATTTTCTTTCTCCCCTCTCCCTCCTCATCAGTAAAATATTGTACGATATGTTTTTTATCAAGCAAACTAAAAGGTTCATCAAAATGTTGATATTAGTGTTTGTTTTGAATTTGAATTTGAATTCAAATGTAAAGAAGCTCTGCTTTGAAAAACATTGGTGAAAATGGATATTTTCTTTTTATTGTAATTTACCTACGATGAGCTTTTTGCACAGGATTTTGAAAATGAGGTATTTTAAGATTTACACAAAATATTAAAATGAAGACATTATAGCATTTCAGAATTTCTCATGTTACCAATCATTATGCATGCAGGTAACTTCTTGAGGAAACGAAGCATCCATAATTTTGAATTCATTTGTGAACAAATTCCATTTTCAGGTTCATTAGACAAATGGAAAGGGAATAGAAATAATGCATTAGCAAAGATCATTTTTCAAGATAAACCCAATCAGGCCTTTAGTTGGAACATCGTGTGTACCCTGCATGCTCGATGATGATCGTACGTGTGCCGCCCCAGAAGGCATCCCTCAGAGGGTGATTTAGGTGATGGAGATGCGCTCAGCAGAATGGGATTGAGGGGGAGAGGGTTTCAGACAAATGACATGAAGTAATGACATTGAGCTTGAGGCATTTGGGAAGGAGGTGGAATTGAAGGGAGCGCTTGAAGCATGAAATGAAAGAAGCAGTTGCATCTCTGTCTAGATTTGATCAGAAAATGACATTCAGCTCTGGGCTGTGCTCATACACATTGTTGGGTAGATATCATGTGATTCAGGCATTTCTGATATCCAGAAAAGAGATTGAATTGCTCCCAGTGTGTTTTGAACCCTGGATGAATAATGTTTTTGGTTCGTTTTTTTAGATGAAGCAAGTTGATGGGAACATTGCTGGGTTTTGACAAGGTCTCTCTCTCCCAGCAGACAAAGGATTTTTGTTTGTCCCGTAGGGCAAAACATCTTCTATTCTATGGAGGTTGTCGTAGATGACCTGGAAAATGTATTGCATTTGTCTCGTTCAAGCGTGGTTCAAGTAAATCAAGTCATTATAAATTGTGCTGGAGTGGAAAGATACAATGAACGTATTTGCATTTTGTCCTTGATCGTTTTGATATTCCATTTTCGTTTCTCCTTGTTCTTTTCCAGGGACTCAAAAAAACTCTTGTGTGACAACAGTAATTTCTGTAAGCTGCTGAGAGGAAAAATAAACTCCAAATAGCATGCGACAGATGCTCTTTTCTTGTTGCAAAACATTTCATTTCCAGTCATCAACAATTGTCTCCAATTCAGCGAGAAGAAATGCAATTATTCACGGCAAATCGCTCGTTTTTAGTCCTTGCCCCTCACTCCTCCAAGGCAAGTTGATGTGCCGTGGTGCTGCTCTTTCAGTTTCGACATCACAACTTGTTATGCTCGTTCATGCAAACATATTTTCAATTTGTAGCTCAAAAGAAATGAAATACAGTGTGAATGATTAGATTCTAAAATTACATCCTTTTGTGATGAGCTTGGACATGTATGTCGAAGTGCATGTTATCCTGCATCCTACCCTCGGAAGAGTTCACACGCCGTCATTACAACCCCTCGGGTTAATCAGTAAAAATGTGTAATGGGGGCCAGGTAATACGCATCAATTCTCTTTATGAATACGACAAGTTACTTTTTGGAGGAATCATTTTCCATCTCGCTTGATGCGTTCTAGCGAGCGGTAACATGAAGTGCAGCCCCGAAAAATAGAAAGCGAGTCTGACAAAATATGTGTCGCTCTGTCGCCAAGATCCCAGTGTGGAGTAAATATGGGTGATTGAAACCCAGCATGATGCAAATGTTTGGTATGTTCAGGTTCTGTCTGGGGAAGGGATTGAGAGGGTCTACCTCCAAAATAGGCCTGTTTTCATCAGCTCGAGATTGCCAAATATCCTGATTGCAAATTATCCAGTTAATTTGCGTCTTCATCAGCCCGCAGTTGCAACTAGTGGGATATTTGGTCGAGATAATCATCCCAAGATATCTTGGGCTAGTTTGCAAAATATCCCGCTATTTGTCCAGTGCGTTTTTCACCAGCCCGAAGACTCACACTATGCGCAAACGCTGAGCAAAAGATCTCCAGCTAATTTCTCGAGCTCGATTTTTGAGCCATTTGTATTAAACTTCAGGCTTATTTCCCAAACAGATATAGCGGGCTATTTGGCTATCTGGAGCTGATGATGACATCCCTAATGTGTTTCTTCTGATCAGTCCTGTTTCCATTGTCCAAAACTTCAGATGCTTTTGCTTACTCTGTGATGATGGAAACACTCCTTTGAAAACAAAATCTAGAGTTACTTTGGGAAATTGAAAGGCAAAACGAGAAGACATTTACGCTTCCTTTCATCTTTCGTGCGAGGGGGCAATTTTCACAGTTGTACATGTACACTGTACAAGCCTCTGCACCCCGAGAGGACACTGCATTGTTGTGATATTGCGTATCACTTCTGCAATTTGATCTTTTGCCTTGGTCTCTTTGCTTTCATCTGTCAGCTCTCAAAAGTGTTTTCCTCTTTTCCCCTTACATTCTTTTGCCTTGTAAACTTGTACAAAAAGTAACTTGTAGTAAAGGAATAAATGGAAAGTTGGAGATCTACATGTTCAACATACACGTACCATGCTATCAACTTCACTTTCTTAATTTCATTGATATACCGGTATTTACCGGTAATATATTTACAGTTTATTATTCATCGTTCATATTGATTAGTTTCAACAAATTTTTCTTGTTTTTTTAAAGTGCACAATTGGTTGGTGATCTTGAAAATTTGGATCATGTTTCTACAGTATACTATACATGTAATAACTGCCATTCTGTGTAGTGTATTCAGCCTCACCACATTTTAAAAAAAGAGTTATAAAAAACATGCAGAGTATACAAAATTGTACAAAGAATTCACTCCCTGAAATAAAATTGGCAACTACAGTGTACATGTACATTGTACATATTATACTCTGGCCCGAGACTGGGTGTGTACACTGTATTGTAGAGCTAGACAGTCCCTGCTGTGTGTTTATCAACCCCAGTAAACGATGGTCATTTCATATAAAGCCCTCCTGTCATACGAGTATGTATTGGCTTGACCAGCTAGATGCCCATTAGCTGTGACAACCGAGAGGTATTGTTCTGCTGACCCAGATAACAGCATGTTTTTTTTGTAGTAATATCCCTGAGAAAAGATGCATTGTGAATGGGAACTGGATATATGCAATTACATGTTAAGGCTATATTTTTTCAAACATATATACAAGGGCTCTACATGAATATGGTGTACACATGTACCTCATTCTGTATTGCTTGAAAAAATACATACAATATTGACAATAAATGCAATGTTTTCTTCCTGTTTTTTGTATGTACATGTCTACCAGTCAAGGTATATTGAAGGTGCTCAGATATGATACAGTGTGAAACTCTCCAGGATTGAATTCCATCTCCAAAATCAGGGGGGGGGGGGGGGAGTGGTATTTATTTGACCTGCCTCAATCCCAATAAAGCCCACATAAAATAAAAGATAGGCATGCATCAAAATCATTTTACAGTTTTACAAAATGTTATTGATTTGTGTGGTCAAGCGAAGACTTGTAATTGAGAGCTGTTATCATCTGAAAGGTGAACAGCATTGGCTTGTAACGAGGTGACGCCTTGGAAGTAATAAGGTTCATTTGCTGATGGTGTTAAGATATTGATGACCATCGATAGAATGACCAGTTCATTGCTCCGCTCTGGTCATTCTTCCACCGGTCAGTGACCCAATGGTGTGTGAGGAAAAGGAGAGCATTGATTGCTGATTCGTATGTCTTCTCAAATTAGCATACACCTGTACACTAGGATGAACTGCCTACTACAGATCAATTTGTTTGTTGTTTTATACATGTAAATTAAATGTAGACCTATTATACATTTGTAAACTGCTCAAGAAACTGACCTGCTACATGTTGTACATGTATGTGAACCTTGATGCTACCCAAATTAATACCCAAATACAGTGTACAGCCTTTATGCTAATAGGCATGCAATAGAATCCAGCTGGAATACTTTGAATTTTACAGTATAGGGAGAAATTATGAAGTTCATCAAAATCTCTTTTTTTCTTCACATTCGTACGAAATTGAACTATGAAAAAATGAACAGAACCAAATATTCCTGATCATCAAAAAGATTGAGATATTGAGCTGTACGTGTCACTATGTATGGATTTGTGCCATTCATGTATTTTCATAACATGCTCACAGTCTTAATTGCATTCTGGCGCTAGCAAAATTAAAGTGAGAATTTATTTAGATACAGTAGGCTACCCCCGGAGGGTATTTCAATTTATGAGGCCTGCACATTTTGATTCATCAAATTTAAATGTGATATTTGTTCATACGTGCAAAGTCTTTCAAGATGTACTGTAATGTTGATTGACCGGGGACAGGATATATGGTACTCCATGTACTGTATTATATCTATACCCTTGCAGCCAATATGGCGGCGAGGGGGGGGGGGGGGGGTGGAATCTGTTGTAGGAATGGCAATTTTGTTTCTTCGTATATTTGTGGTGAGAAGAAACACAGAAGATGTTCCATTGATATTTTTATCCACATGTCTTGAAACTTCTCTCTCTTTGTTAGATGGTTTGTGGAAAATTGAATTAGAACACCAATGTAGTAATAAGCTATCATGAAATACAATTACTTAATAAACTGATGAAGACTCTCTTGAAAAGTGATATGGTTATGTTTTTGATTAGCAGGTACAGAGTGGGAAATTACTAGCTTGTAGATTGTTTTGGAATTGTGAAATGCAAAAATTGAAAAATAGCTGAAATTTCCATTCTCTGTGTTCATTCAGAAATGTTTTGATGATTTACAATATTACATATGAGATTATCATATTATCTTTCGGTCCCTAAATTTTTGTTTGTAAACACAAAGAGCTTATACATTTAGGCATACACATGTACCCCGTAATAGCTTTTTGCTCGAGTGTAAGGAGATTCTAGCCTATAGTTAGTTACATTCATGTGGGAAAAAAATAGAATACATGTGCATGTAATTTATGTGGTATTCCTATTTCTGGCCCTGCAGATTGCTCTTGTGGGGATTTTTAGAGACGCTGGTGTCAATTTCATATTTTTCTCTCGCTCCAAGAATGCAGACATTCCATGGAGATTTCTACAATGGATTTTTTTCTCGAAAACATTCATATTCAAGAATCAAGATGCATAAGAGCAACTCCAGCTGTGCTTGTACATGGATTTTATTTCCAGAGAGAATTCATGAATGTGAATTAATCCCTTGAATATTTTTGGTATTACAACCCATTTTTATATCCCATAGATGTACAACTGTAGTTGGATGGTGATTATAGGCATACAACATGTACATGTATCTCAGGCAATGATTCAGGCTATTGTACAATTGTAAATAGTAATTCTTGTCATCGTACTATTTTCTGTCATTTATGAGTACCCGGTATATGGCTTCAGAATATACATGTATGACTATGTAATATTTTATTTCAGTCTTCAATAAGTTCAGTTTACTTTATTTGATGGATTTTTAAATTTTTTTTTATTAATTTTTTTTTTTTTTTTTTTTTTTTGGGGGGGGGGGGGGGGGGAGGGGCTGTTGTTGTTGGTGGGTTTTTTTTTTTGGGGGGGGGGGGGGGTAGAAAGTGGGTTCCTACAGTGTAATGAGATTTTGACATTTTTCATCAAGCTTTCAATTTGTTTCAGAGGCACTGTTTATAGAGGTTACAATCATTATGATCAACTCAAACAGTTCATAAAGTCTAAGAGGACCAACATTTCCATGAGTGTGTTCATTTTATATTTATTGGAAAGCAAGTATTAAATACAGTTATGATTACTTGCCAGTTGCAATCTCACTGTAATAGAAGTTCATTTGTGACAAGAAAGAAAATAATCACTTCAGTGTACTTGAAATTCAGTCGATGTCCTTGCAAGCCAACCGCCCACTGAATTTAAAATGCAATGAATTTTTAACATGCAATGAATTTTTAACAAGTTATTGACATTGAAATTCAGTCAATGTCCTTGCAACTCCACTGAAGAAAGAGAAAAAAAGGAAAAAAAGGGAAAAAATAAAGAAGAAAAAAAAAATCCAGTTTAAAATGCAATGCAGTTTTAACAAACCATTGGCATTGAAAGCGAGGTGGAACACTGCGGCTGTTCTTTGATAAAGGTGTGTCGAACGAACGAACGGTAGAGTCAGAGAGAGGCCTTGTTGTTGGTGTAATTCAGTATCATTGTGTACATGTAGACAAACAACACTGGGCTTGTTCTGCAATGGAAAAGAATGAAACAACGATGATGATTCATAGCGGCATTCATACCCGAAACAAAACATGTACATGTATAGTTAATCACAAGCTATTGCACACGTACAGGTATTTGGTTGTTTGGATGTAATTGTTTATTGTATTGCACATGTGTGATAATGCATTGAAATATTTTGTGAATAATTTGTTAATTTTTAGTCATATGTACGATTACAGCTTTATTATTTTGTGTACCATATGTACATGTACAACTACACATGTATACCTCAGAACATCAATAATCCAAGATTCAGTCAGCTGCGCCTATATAATGAAATAGTCATGTACATGTACAACACTGTACTTGTTGATACACTAAAATACTGAACCATGCCATACAAGGTATTATCGCAGGCAGATGATGAATTACATTTTTGTCACTTTTAGATCTTTAATGTTATCAAAATAATGTTAAATTCTACTACCGGTACATTTTATTTATAATTGTGTAACCAACATAATCCATGCAGTCAAACTGAATTGCTGTTCTACATAATTAAGGTGATAGAGAAACTCTTATCAACAGATGTAGTGCCAAACGATTCTCTTGTAAATTTGATTTGATTTGATTTACCACTCAACAGCAATACATTTCATACAAGAAGAGAAACTATTGGTCGGTTAAAGGGGCCAGATAATAGCACACATTGTGCTAGTTGAGCCTGAATTATTAAATACTTGAGCACTGTCATCGCTGAACCTGCCTTAATTCTGAAACACCACTAGACTGAACTGAACCACTCAAGTCAATGTCACATCTCAATTAGTGAATGTCACATCTAAATTAGTCATGCAATCGAACCATATGCATTATGCAGTACACCGTCATCTCATCAAAATACAGCATTGAACACGCACACATCTTTAAAATTTACTCATTTTTTTCTTCTCAAAAGTCAATTGATATTTCATGGCCACTTTGCTCATCGATTAACCTAATGGATTTTAAATATTCATCCACAAATTGACCTTGATGTTGTCGTACAGTTGATGGAGGATGCTTGTTCTTTTATCGATTTGTGGATGAGCATGTCCATAACCGGTTCGCCTCATTCGCCTCTGGCTCGGCACATCCACCTGCAATAAACCGCAGCGAAAGGAATAGATGGGACAGGGTAGGGTGATTTACTGAAAGCTCAAAATAGCTCGGGAAATCTCCAAAAGAGCAGCCTAGAATATATCAGAGGGAAAATCGATACAATGGAGTTCTAGAGAAAATGGAAGGGAAGGGTGATTTTACAGGTACATGTATATTATGTAGCATGAGCATTGACTTAATGAGAAAGCTTTGAAAGAGCTTTTGAAGGCTTCATAAATGCAGCAAGATGTACATGTATGTAAATGTATGAATGGAAAAATCAATATATATACTAACTGCTCAAGAATTACTAGAAAACCCTGTATGAGCTGCAGAGAGATCTAAAAGAGCCTGTAAGAGCAGCGAATATAACATAAATATGGCTTTGGAGGGAAGGACAACTAATTCACCTTAGTCTTAGCTGGAGAGATGTCCAAAATGCTCAGAAAATCTCACAATGATCAATGAAAAAAAGAAAAATATGAAATTTTCCAAAGTAAAGTTTTTATTCTTGATAAGGTAGCTCTTATTATTTTGATCAGAGTGAACTTGGGAGGAAAAAAGCAAAATCAAGTCTGTTCTGTAGCAGATAATTAATCACTTCTCCAGGCAAATATATTTGGAACATAATAAACCAATTAAGGTAAAGCAAGGCTTTTGACAACACAACAGAACTGACAAAATTGCTTCACTATAGATTTGACAGAAGTTTTTGACTGGAATCAAAGTTATGAGGTACGATTATTGCCCCACTCGGCGCCTCGCTAAGCCGTTTGCATGGATGCTATACTTAGTGGCATTCAGTCAATCCAGTGAATCCACCTACACATATTGACAATAGGTGTATAAGCCTGAAGCTGTCGGAAATATGCTTCATAAATGCCATATTTGGAATGTCATGGAAGACGAGACTCTTTGAAAGATTTTGTTAAAGCCTTTAGAAGGTGTTACCACCGTGTGCCAATGACCTGTTATATGCAGAGGGGAATAGGGACGATTTTGAAATGGTTTAGAAAAATGAACACCAATAAATTCTAGCAAATGAAGGCATAAATGTTTAAGTACTCTCTCACTATCATTTTTATTATCTGCACACATTATCTTCTTTATACCTAACAGGTATGTACAGCCCAAGTGAATGTACTGTGAATAGTTTTAGTGTTTAACAAACAAATAGTAAATTTTAAAATATTTCAATGCTTTAAATGAAACCCTAACTGAAATAACAAATAATCAAGGGGTTCAATGAAGAAATACAATCTTCATCTATGGGTCACCAACAATATGCTATTGGTTTAGATTTACATTTATGATACCCCCCCCCCCTCCCAAAAGAATCAATTGATTAATTTTATAAATAGATTTAATCCAAAAAAAGAAAAATTATATAATAAGTTTCATGAGTGAATAATTTCTAGCTGATGGATATTTAACCTGTTTGCTTATTGTAAGACTGAAACAATAAAAGCAACTCACCCGAATTTGCACCTGATCCAATATGACATTTGTATCTCTCAATGGCTAACAACAATTTAACTGATAACCTGTATATTTGTAAGTGATAAATTTGTGTACATTAATTAAAAACAAGTTACCCCCTACATTGTATTAAACTAGAAGTAAATGCACTGTGAAAGACTATCTTGTTTTTGCACCTCGGACATGTTTAATGTCAATACTATTTAATCAGCTAGGTCTAATCCAATAATTGGTAAACGTGTTAATCTCTCAGAGTGGCAGTAATGTGCTATCGGTATTGATTACTTTACCCATGGTTTGCCATTAGATTCGAGGGCACATGCTGTCATTACTCGCCTCCTTCCAGACTTACATGTACTTTGAAATGCGATTATTAGAGCTGTTAAAGGTAGATCAATAATGTTCATGCATTCATGGTGTATCTGCATCGGGGCATTCCATGAGCATATTTTGTTGTTGTTTCCCGAACCCCTGCCTAAAATGTTCAGTTATGTACATACCGGTCGGTATACTGTACGTGTACTGTAATTGATGTGTAAAATAGAAATAAAAATGTTTACCCACGTACTATACATTATTTTGTCTGTTCAGATCAAAAGGGCATAACTACACCTGTATGTGTTAAGTATATACACCCTTTTGGCTCTAAACAGGTTATATCGAGATGTACCCTTTTTGCTTTTAATTTGTACATGTATGATGGCAATTTATTATGGTATGGAATTTTGTATTGTTAATGTTAACTCCCTTTATCCATAGGAAAAATGATGGATAAGAGTTGGGAATAACAATTCATTAGCTTTCACAATTCCAAGAAATCAAATTAATTTTTTTTCTCCAGGGGGGGGGGGGGGAGGGGGGCTACTGGTGGGGAGCCTTGATTGGATTACATGAGAGTAATGCATGTCATAACCATTTCTCTTTCTAATTTGAAACTTCCAGAAAATAATCTTGGCAATCTGTCCACCCCTGTAGCATGCCTTTAGACTAAAAGCTGAAGTGAAGGAAAAACAATAATAAGATGGTTGGTGGGGGGGGGGGGGAGGGGGTGGTGGAGTCACTCTGAAAACATGAATGAGTCAAGAGCCAAGGCAAGGCCACCACCAGTAGCACAGGGCGAGACGATTAACCCCTTGAGGGTAGTGGTCCCAAACCATGCATGGCGCAACTCACGGCATGATCGCTGGAGAGGTCATTGACATGGTTACATGTTCTCTGCTGCTGATTTCATGTGGAGGGAGGGTGCATTTCCATAGCCAGAGTACATGTATCTGCATTATTACTGTTCCTGATACAAAGATACATGGTAGGGGATGTTCCCATTGTCAGATGATAATGTTATCATAATCTGTCTCATACTGTTGCCAGCTAACATTGGTATCTTTCTGCTGCCTTCAATGTGTTGGAAACATTCTCACCGTCAACCAGAATAGTAGTTGAGTCATTGTGTTGATAGGATATTTCTCTGAATTGATTGCGAATGATTAAAAGAATGAGTCAATCGATCAACTCTGATGTTATGCTTGTGTAATATTTTGTTGCCAACCTAAGAGTAAGTGATTTATGATTGACATTTATGATGACAGAAAAGACAATGTGGCATCTCTCTCCCAAGTGGTACATTTTACATGTATATTCACTGTTTCATACACATGTATTGTAGAGGATGTTTCCATGGCCAGATTGTGTGGTGCTAGTTTATCATGGAATGGACTTTTCATTGGCATCGCTTTGTGGTGCACACACACAGTACATGTATGCAGTTTCTTAGACCTTTCTTTGGCCGTGATTTTCATGATGGCAACTACAGTACATGTTGTCCTATGGCAACATATGGCAATATTTTGTGAGTTTTTCTGAAAAGTCCAGATGTGCCACATGTTTTCGCTCAACTTTTCATACATGTATGCAGATGTATTAATGAACAAATTTCTAGAAAACAGATGTTCTCAATACATACATCTATAGGCAAACCTTCCAGTGCATTTAATACATGAGCAAATTGACAGAAGCATCATGGCATTGACGGTGACCTATATGCGTATCACTCTCTCAGTAGGTCTGTCTTCATCAGCTCAAGATTGCCAAATATCCCGCTATTTGAACTATCCCGATCGCAAATTATCCAGTTAATTTAACAGTGTTCATCAGGCCAAAGTAACAATTAGCGGGATACTTGGTCGAGATAATAATCCCAAGATATCGTCCGGCTAGTTCGCAAAATATCCTGCTTTTTGTCTGGTGCGACTTCACCAGCCAGAAGACTCGCACTATGCGCGAACGCTGAGCAAAAATCTCGAACTAATTTCTCGAGCACGAGTTTCAAGTTTCTAGGTCAAATCTCGAGTTGATGAGGACGCGATTTGTAACTTCTGGATTATTTCCCAAATCAGAAATAGCGGGCTATTTGGCAATCTTGAGATGATGAAAACAGGCCTTCTGAGTAGCAGCAGTTCTTCCAAAGTCAGAATTCAAGAAACCCCCAATGAATATGGCAGCCCGAAATGAATCAATACCAAGCCGACAGAGGCCTGACATCATCGACTTCGATATCAATGCCAGGGAAATCTACATGTAAACGTATATTGGAGTACGTGTTGCGGTGGTTGGCAGTTCACAACAAGCCTTTCCATTAAGCATGGAAAGTATTGCGCTGCTTGCTTTGACGACTTTCTGCCTTGCTTGGCGACTCTCTTTTTCATTTTTCCTTGACAACTGCATGCACGTTTCGTCTCGTTTAGGTCACAAATCAAAGAGACTTCGCTCTGTCATGAAATGGTACATTTAATGGTACTCTAAGCAAATATGTATGGTAATGACTATTGAGAGAAGAAAAAGCAATATCTAGACACTAGCCAAATATCTGCGCAGATATAAATTGTTTGTACTGGTTAAAAGGTTGGTGTGTCATTTTAGAAATTGATATATCACAATTTCAGGCAGGCCGTTCAGTCCTTTTTTGACATTGAATAATAAGAATTATAGTCAACATTAACATGTCAATGTCAGGAGCTCATGTGTCTTAAAATTTTGAATTTTTCAAAAGACTTTACTTTTATCCTGCCAAGATCTGCTTTAATCTCCATGTACATAATCTTGTGTACCGAGAATGTAAAAAGAAAATCATTACATATTTTGACTTTGAATATGGATTAATTCCTCTTCAAAAATTATGTGATGAAGTATTGGCCCTTTTTCAAGTTTTTATTTCAGAACAAATCTTCTGTAAGAGAAGAAGGGTACATGTATACAACTCCTACCATTGCACACAGGCCTAATGCCCTCCTGTCTCCAACAGACAATTCAATATTTGTCTTGACTGATATTATAGACCTTTTATCACAACATACTCATCAAGGATTATCATTGAATCATTACACTCAGTCCCATATATTCTTTTTGATGTTTGGACAATTCACTGAGAGCTTGGATCACCGTATCCCAATACCTCAATGCTATACTGTTGGATTCAAGAATGCCCTTCTGAGCATCTTCGTTCCTCCCTCACAAAAATCAATCTTGTCATATAT
>JAVYIG010003312.1:0-201775 GCA_035222895.1 Strongylocentrotus droebachiensis
GCACCCTAATGTACTGCCCACAGAAATTAAGATTGAATAATGTCATTGTAATGTTTGTAATTGTCTCTGGCTGATTTCTTGAAAGTCTTTGTGAGCATGCTGAATATACTTTAAAAAAAAAGATAAATCAAACATTATACTCCCAAACAATAATATGGAAATTCTAGAGAGGCAGCATAGGAAAACATTAGTACTTTTAAGAATAATTATAGTACAACAATGGTGTACAAACCAGGAAAAGCATAAAGATTATATATTCCTACCACAGATAGAATAGCACTAAAATTAAAATGACAAGTAGTCTGCATATCATATCTTTGCACCTTGGAACCATTAAAAGAAATGAACATTCTTATCATAAATCAGCATATTACTTACATTAATGGAAAACGTTACACTTTTGCATGTTGTCATGAACTAACAAGACAGTGTAAAGTATCCGAAGCCCTCGTTTTTACCGCTCAGCGAAATATGAAAGCCTGATGAACACTCCTGTTCATCATAAACTCATTAAAGTCAATCACAATAAACAATGGATTGAACAGGTAATGATCATATTTCAAAATGATAAAAATTCATGGCACAGTAAAAAGCATTAGAAAATAAAATGAAAAGAATAAAGATTTCTTCTGTTTCAAAGGTTCATGAGTAATGAAATAAAAAAGGCATTATAGAAGCATTTTTTAATGAAGACTGCTTAAATGGTTTGCTGAACTACACAGAGAGAAAGTTCTGAATTCAATATGCCACCCACAATAGCATTAACCACAATCCATCTTCCTACTGTACACCAAAATGTATGAACATTACATTCATGAATCTATGCAAACAAGCTTAAATATTATTGTTTTGAATTGAATCCTTTCTCCAAATAATTTTACATAGCTAAAGTACACTGTTCGGGCATAATGTTTATGCTAAAATTAGCCACTTGAATGGCCTTTCCTTGATTACCATTTGACAGCTGGAATGAACATCTGTTATGAAAATCATATTCTGAAGGCTATGGGTGGGGGGGGGGGGGAGAGGCTGGTAATGTACAGATACTGGAATACTGCCTTTCCTACATTTCTGGAAGAATTTACTTTCCTTTCACTCAGCGTCTTGTATCCTCTGGAAAGGCGCTATATAAATCCAATTATCATTATTAGTGATATTTTTTATGGTTGTTGTTGTTATTACTTTATTATAATATCAGGACAATAAAACTTTAATCTTGGTTACTTGCAATGACCCCTTATCCCACATAATTATAAGCATTTCAGATCCAGCTTGAGCAGAAGACTGCATTCATACTACGCCATGCCACACCGTCGTCAAAAACACCCTTCATATTAAAAAATAAAAATAAATTCACTAATTTCTTATAAACCTAAAGCTGGATTTGGTGGTGCATGGATGCAGTCTGTTTTGCATATCAAGGTTGGAAATAAGTGTTAGCATGTCTGGTTTTATCATCTGTTCAGAGACAGTAGGACGTTAACTCTGTGATCAAGTGTGTCAGTTCAGAGACAGTAGGGTGTAACTCTACGTTCAAGTGTGTCAGTTCAGAGACAGTGGGGCGTTAACCCTGCGTTCAGGTGTGTCAGTTCAGAGACAGTAGAACGCTGATATAATCATTGCGTATCTATATAATTACATACTGTGCCTGCAGATTTGTGAGACATATGGAACACTCAAAGAAGAGATTGCTTCATAATTCATTAATGCACGACTGAAAAGTGCAAATATACATATTGTAATCTAATACCCAGCGATGCCACAATCAATGTTTGGCATAATACATGCACATGGCAGCACAGTCTACTGAATTTCTGTTTTTTTCAATATACATGTAGATAAAATTAGTGTTTTCGAGTCAGAATGTGAAATACACTTGAACCTTACATGTGCAGTGTTCATCACTATAGGCAGTTCTATACTACTACACCTCAACCTATGAAACAGATTAAAACTTGAGATAAAAAGAGAGGGAAATACGATGCTCAAATGTGGCAGATCAACGCCTATCTACTGAGTATTGTTTGAATCCTCATAGCCGTACTTTCATTGAATAAAACCATTTTCAATGTGTATAATAAATATAGTTTTGTGATCAGTGGCTAGTGTATAGTCTAATTATAATGTCAAAGAGGAATTTACACAATTACAAAGTTAAGCATATAAACTATTCTCAACAGCGACCATGCTTCTTGAAGTAAACTTTCATCAACTAAATTCCAATACCACTCTTCATTATGACTTTTGTTAAAAATGGGTTAAAATTAAAATGGATATAGCAATAAAATAAAAAAAGAAGATTAAGAACTGGACTACAAATGATACTATCATATCAATGGTCATTTAGCTAAATCATAAAGATATTTTAGAATATTAACAGACTTACTTCTTTCATTTTTGTTAACACTATCCTATTTCAAAAGAGATAGTTTGACTTTCTTTGATAAAAACAAGAAAATACCACTGCTTTGCAAGAAGTAAAGAAAACGTGAGCTACATGTACATTTACATTCATAGACTAAACATGCAAAATTAAATATTGCAGTGGAACATAATGATTTTGTACATACATAACACAACTGATTGTAATAGCAAGAGATATAGTACTAGCAAGTTATTTATCAAATGTGAGTAAAGCATTGTAACACACAAAACATAATAAACACACAAGACAGCAACAATTCACACATGATAAAATATAATCACTTTGCAGTTCATCTTCATTTTCATGCACATGCATACTATATCCGAATTCAGTGTCATAGCAAAAATATCAAGATACAATTGTGCATGAGTGAAAGATTTTAAGTACTGAAGTACAAATTGCAATGGCTGGTTCTCTAAATCATGCCTTGCGTAACTAATAACACTGGATTAAACGGTTAAGTAAGTTGATTAAGATAAACACACAGAACTGAGTTGAAAGAAATTTGGTACATAGCCTTTTTATACACATTTTTTTTTAATACAAGGTGCATTTCACTCAACTTCCACAAAGTCAACAGAAAAAGTAATGTGATTTCTGTTTCATGCCTTGACAATCGCGAATACAGAACACATTATGTACTACTAACTAATTGAAATCCACAATTCATATAATTTCATTTATATTCTAGCCCTACAAAGAAACATACAATGTGCAAAGTATGAAAGAATAAGAATAAATAGAAAGCATACATCATTCAGTATTTACTTTAATCTATTACCAAATAATAAAAAACATGATCGCGACTATTAAAAAGTACTTGAGAATTCTTAAAGTAATCAAAATATCCCCCACAGAAGCAAAGGACGAAAAGAAATATCTTGGTTAAAAGTATATCATAGGTGTTTCAATATAACAGGTAGTATCAACAAATTACAGTAACTTCTTATCCTAACACAATTCAGATAGCAATTATGAGGGACAATAATAAACAGGAACTAGTTGGTAAAAGCAAGTTTAGGATGTTAAAACATTGCTGGATCAGGATGGTTACTGTAAAAGCATAATTTTGTTTAAACATTCTAAATGACAGTTCTGAACCAACAATGAAACTCACAGTACCTGATCTGACAAACAGAGTGTCTACAATTTGTAAATACTACCTTCAAGAACTTGATTTTCAGTTAAAAAAATGAATTCTCTCAGTACGTTCCATTCAGTTTATGTCACTTGATGAAATTAAAAAACTGTCAAAGAAAATTATATATTTCTGAAAAATTATATTGTAAAAAGACAATGGAACTGAAAAACACATTACATATCCGATATCGCCGATGCATAAAAGTACATATGATTTTGCTTTGAAAGTGATGAAAAGTTTTTGAAAGTAAATAAGACCTGGCAGAAAGAAGAAAGAAATCTGAATGTCTACAGAGCAAAGGCCATCATGACACCTTAGAACTACAAGATGTACTTTAGGAGACATTTATATCCTGCGAATGTATACTACTGTATAGAATAAGATAACTACCTGCTAAATATACATATCACATGGCTAGCTCATTGAATATTCATAATTTATAGTTCATTCGTATTAGTCAAAATCACAATTCTTCCACACTTTGAAATTCTCTTTCACCATACCCAACTCTGAAATCTTAGGCACAAAAAAACGCTGACACTAACTATATTAAAACTTTCACGGTGGATCATTCACAAAAAACACATTATTTTACAAAAACTCATTCTTTGTCACGATAATTGAATTCTCCACAGAGAAGTATACATATAATACAATGACCGTTTTAGCTGTGCTGTATATTTGTGTTTATCTGAGAGACAGTTTGTCATATGACATGCCTGTATTGTCAGGTGACTGCAACATGTTCATCAGCTGGTCACATGACATGCCCATGTTGATCAATATACACATTCAGCCACTGTAACCAGACATACATGCGTATTTGAAATCTGAATTATAGAGACAATATACAGGTGGGTAGCTGGATTCTCTTTGCGACAGAGAAAATACTTAACTACGAGTCCAGAGCCTGTGACTGTGGCAATACACTGGCCCCACTCATTTCTGCATCCATCAATATCTTACAAATTCAACATCCTTTTTACTACAAACACTCTGGGTTATGACCAAGCACGAACAAGGTGTGGTACCTGGTGACAATGACACAACTTCTGGGATCATCAAAGACAACAATGCTGCACACATTTTTTGGTCACAAGAACAAGATTGGCAAGTCATTTTGTTTTTTTCAATGGTTTTACAGAAGAACAAGGTTTTCTCAATTTCAATTCACAAGGCAGTTGTACACTGTTCCGTTGTATCCTGGTGATTCACATGGACACGCATCTCCGTGGTGATACCGGGAACCACATCATTATCTTACTTTTTGCTCCAGCTTCACCATCAGTCTCCTGCAATTCAGCATATAGCGTATCCTCAATGTGGCAGTTGTATTGATCTCTCTGGATAATAGGAAATCTGCTCTTGGCCCTGGGCTGGCCCTGGGGTAAGCCCTGTTCATCTAGTCTTCACCCTGGGCTAACATCTGTCCTATCTGCTCCAGCTTGTATCCCATGTTGGCTCTCTGACATTGTTCATCCTCTTCCAAAGCATCTATCAGCTGCAAGCATCAAACAAAGAAAATTGATTGGGGCTTTGTAAAAGAGTAAAACTAATCAGACACTTCATGTAGAAAGAACAACAACAAAAATTGGATATTGCACCACCAAAGTCTTCTCAACTTTCGTGTATGCTTCTGATTTATAAAAACATCATGCTTCAAAATTTTGCAATAAAAAACTTGTATATTTGTACCTATATTAGTAATTAAGGCCATTAAAGTTTCAAAGAATCTGGCTTTACAGAAGTTGATTTCTACTGTTAACTAGTTCAATAAGAAGATACTGATACCTCAGTCACACTGCCAAACCACCTCCACATCAACGTCACCCTAACCAACATTGGCCATTTGAGGTAATGTCACTTTGTTCAGTCTGGTGTCGGTTGCGTTAGTGTGACTAAGGTATTAGCAACTTACAGATGTTATTTTTTTTTAACGTACATAAGTGTAGAAAAGCTGAAATACTGACTTACCGTGTCATTCCTTCTGCTAGCATACTCATAGAGTTGGTGTAGGACGCCAATTTTACTAAATGTTCCTTGGAATGTCTAGTAAGAAAAGAAACAAACAAAGTTAGAATACAGATGAGTGGAATGTAAACATGGTAGATTCTGAGACACCTTCTGATTGAAAAATTATTAACAATAATAATTTGTGCACTGGCTACCAAGCAATAATAACAGATTTCTTTCAATATCACACTGCATTTACCATTACTCTTGTGCCCACTGTTAATCTTCAAATTTCTTGAACTATTTCCGTGTTTGAGTAACTAAGATTATACAACGCCTACCAAGATTCTTGCAACCTCATTGGTCAATTCTTGATCACATGACATGCGCTAAAAGTACTGTTGAACGGCATCATGACGTCAGAGTGCACTTCCGTTTGATCCTTTCGCACCATTGCACTCTGACGTCACTAACGATGTACAAAGTATATGGTAGCTAAGTGACGTCAGAGTGCAAAGGTGCGAAAGGATCAAACGAAATTGCACTCCGCGTAACAATAAACATAAAGATTTGTACGCGCGGCGCATGGTACGCGCGTGGTTTGCTGCCTGCTTAATAGTGCGCGCTCACTATCAGCAATTTCATAAATTGAAAACAAACACAAATCGCTGAGATTTAGGCCTAGGGAAACTGTTTTAAGCCCGTTAACGTCCGAGGTGTTGTATAAAACAAATAGTGAATGGTCTTTATTCGTGCAATGGAACAATATTTTGCAATCGGTGAAAGATGAGACGCTCCATTCAACTCGGCTGCGCCTCGTTGAATATTGCGTCTCTTATCTTTCACCTCGTGCAAAATCTTGTACCATTGCACTCATGACCATTCACTATTTGTATAATATGAATCGAAGATCTCCACTGATATCATCTTCTTTTGCACGATGTAGAGATTAGAAGAAGTTCTGTATATGTGATTATTATTCCTCATAAACCAATCATCTATTGTCGGTTTCTTGGAGCTATTGCAGGATATACAAAGGAACAGATGCCTTACCTCACAAACATCTGCAAACTCCTCATCCACCTCCTCCTGCCTGACTCTGGGTTGTTCTTTGATCTCGTTGTAGAACTCTGGAATCATGTCGATGTAGCCTGGCAATTCACTGGCATACAGCACACGGCTAGGGGACGTCTCCTAAATGGTTCAATAGAAAACAAAGAGAAGAGAGGAAGAGAAGAGAGGAAGAGATGAGAGTAAGCAAGAGAGGGAGATACGAAAGAAAAAAGAAAAGAAGTGTTATTGTAGAAGTCACGATGGCTCAGTATGGCAGCAGTGGTCTTGTTATAAAGAGGGCTTGAATGGGCACTTCTGTTATCAAGTCCCTCAGATAGGACTTGAAGCTGTAGTTTCACTGGTTCCTGATGTGTATATGTACCTGCATTCTTTGTACTCAGGACTGTAATATACATCATCATCATCATCATCATCGTTGTAACCACTGTTATCCTCGTCATCATTGATTAGAGAAATTAACAAGAAAATCCTTTAAAAATAAAATATGACTGAAAATAGTTGCATTACCGGTACAGGCTTTACTAGTACAAAAAAAAATTGTAGAGAAACAAATGTGAAGAACAAGTTCTATCAACTTCATATACTTTTGTTAAATGGATGGTATATAGTACTTACAAAGTTGTACTTGGGTACGATTCCCTTGCAGGCATTGTCGAGCATCTGTGTGAGTACATTGAGACAGGCATCCACAGTCCTGGTTTGACTCATATCAAACACGTACGATGGATGGTTCAGGACTGTCACCCAGAATCTCAAAGGAAGACTGGAGAAGAGGGGAGGGGGGCAAGAATGATTAATTGAGGATCAATTTCAATAACAATTTTCTAGCTAGATTGTTGTCATGCATAAAAGGGAACAATGTAGAATTCATTAGAAAATGGCAAAACAGTGATGGATAATTATTCAATGATAAAAATCATTTTTTAGCTAGATTGTTTTCATGCATTTAAGGGAACAATCTGGAATTCATTAGAAAGATGCAAACAGTGATAGATTATTATTCAAAATAAAAACACCCTGAAGATGAATCTAGAAACAGCAAGGTGCTCAAGGCGCTCCAATATTACCCCAGCTCTGCTAGGCTTCAGATTTTGGTGCTCACAGCATTCAAGGAATTCCTTCCTACTGATATCCATTGAGTGGCAAATCCAAATTAATGTCTTGCCAAAGGATATTAGTGCTGCGGCAGGATTCGAACCGCGAACCATGTGATCTACAGTCCAACACATATCCACTAGACCACGACACCTCTACTACTTTTTGTTAAAGGATGGATGGTCAATTATCAAGGATAAATACTGAGCATTTACATTCTTTACCAATCAGACCTTAGACTTCAAGCAAAACATAGAAAAGGTTGAAGGTAGTGTCTACAAATATCTGATTTCTAAGTCTAACAGGCATGTCTACCAATTATTTGGTATTTATTATATTAACATATTTCACAACCATATGGTCTATTACATGAATACTTCAATGCACTTTACAATATTACAGTCAAACCTGTCTAGAGCGACCGCCCAAGGGAAACACAAAAAGTGGCCTTTGTAGACATGTGGTCTTTGTAGACAGGTTCCTTTAGTACATGATTCAGTAAGAAACTGTTTTCAAGGGAAACAACAAATGTGGCCTTTGTAGACAGGTGGTCACTAAAGAAGGTTTGACTATCATTATTACTCCTAGTCACTGGATTTTAAGCCTGCACACCAACTGTGCACCATCTCCACTCCCTACTGACTACTCCTACTTACCAGCTAGTCTTCCAGAGCTCAGCAGTGTCTGATTTCAGGTTATGTCTGCTTGCCTGTCGATCTAGGAAGTCAAACAGGTACTTGAGGGACTTGGGGAGGGGTCTCTCGTCAGAAACTGATAACATCACCTGCAAGGCCTCGTCTACAAACGTTTGGATGGATTTCTATTGGTTTAGAAACAATGATAAGTCATCATCACATGCCACTTTTAATAAAATGTAAAAAAATTCATGATGATAAAAGCATTATATGGTAAGTAAGCACGCTTCAGTGATCTATTAATTATCTTTCAGCATGTAACAACCTATATACCCCTTACTTAAGATTTTGTTAACATTATGTACTTTAACAGAGAAGATGCTGTAGAGAAAGAGGTATGGACCAACTCTTTCACAGCTCTGAGATGTATGAAAAGCATAGTAGGCCTTGGATATAATGTAACTGACAGCAAAATTACAATTTTGCAATTACAAGTTCTTATTGCGGTTTTGAAAACCACTCGCATAAAGATTTTTAAATAGAAGTCTTCACACCTGTACACATCTTGCCCAATCATAAATAGCATGAACACAAAGATTGTGACAAAAAATCTCTAAAATTTGTCTATGACTGAGTCTTTGCTCTTCAATATCCCCATAAGAATGCATTTGAGGTTCTCCAAGTGTTCTCCAACATCTTCAATCAGATTGTTTCATTCTTTGAAAATGGCTTCATATCAATACCACCTTCATCTTGAATGCTTAGCCACATGGACAAAATTGCACCATTAGCATATGACAATATTTGTGTTTGTATGCGACCACTTTGTATAGGAACACAACCCACCTTTGTGGAGACTAATCTCCTAAGATAGATCTCTCTAATCTTCCTATGTTTGATTCTTGTGCTGCTAGATGATCTGCCTCTGCGACCAATCGTCTTTTTCGTTGCATCGTCTTCGTACAGATTGGACTGAAATGTTCAAAAACCCAAGATAAAGATTAGTGAAATCTTAGACCATTTCAAAGATACTGGAGCAAGGCAATAGGACAAGTAAAAATATTTTGAATATCAAATTGTGTGGGCAAATTAAGACTTTCTGTTAACAAAACACAAATACAGTTTCACATACAATATTTTCATTATGAAGTAGCTTAATCATCCTTGATAGAGGTTACATTTTTAAGGAAAAGAGCTCAGTTTCTTGGTTGATCAAAAGTGTATAACAATTGCAAAAAAAATACCAAAGCTTGATAGCAATATAAAGGAGGGATGGGGCATAGAAATATATGTTTGTTTGTCTTACTATATGATAGAATTGGAACCCTTCTTCTAGATCACTCTCTACATTGGTGTTGAACCTCTGAAGAGCTACAGGGAACCGCTTCGGACTGGCTGCAGCTGAAAAGAGACAAATATTGGGTAAGTTGCAAGAATTATGCTCTTTCCTTAACACTGCAAGGTTAATAACATTTGAACATGGTTAATCTATGACTATCAACAAATTTTCAAGCACAAATTGAATGAATATGTTAGACACAGTTGTTTATCTAAACCTGAAAGCATAGTCTCTATTGAAGCTGACATGCAGTACATAATCTGTAACAAAAATTATGTGAACCTTTGATCTATGAGTCTTGCAGTATTTTTGATGTTTAAGAATCCTAGTAAAACCATATATTCCTCTCCTGAAGGAAATAATATAGTCTAAAATTGTCACAATTGGTAAGACATGAATGCAACCCTTTCCACTGCAAACTTTGATCTTAGCACATTTGTGGGTTCAATTTCTCATTCATCATCAAAATGGGAAAACAAAAATGAAATCATCCCAATCAGATTTTGTATCTTACAACTGTTGTGTTTGCAATTACAAGTATGAGAAATTGAAGTTTGAAACTTACGACTCGGGGCGAGTAATTCTGTTTCCTCATCCAGGGGAGTAGCAAGACTTGCATTGGGATTGTCCTGCTTGTAAACTAGACCTACTACGGCACCATCAGTTATCTGAAACAATCATGAAACAACAAATTACAAATCATCTGATGGCGATAATTAATTGAGAAATAGCAGAGCCTTGCCTGAGCTTTAGAGAGCTATTGATAGGAAATATAGATAAAAAGCTCTTGTATCACACAATGTTCTTCTCTGCTATATATTGATGCTTAAATGTGTGAATTGAATACACCTTAATGTATGAATCTTGAGAATTCATTAAAAAAAATTATATAATAGGAATCTCTAGAGATAATACACTGAAGTTAAAAGAATTGCAATCAGATAACAGAATAATATTGGATTCTTACCCTGTAATGTTGAATTGTATTGACTTTAGCCCATCTAGGGACATCTGGCTTCTCTGTGGTGTTATCGGTATCTCTCAGTACCAGCTGGCCAAGTTTGCCACTCCTCAATACTGCAAATCAAAGAGATGTGTATAACAAAGCTATAAGCATCAATGAAAATCATATCTTACGAGTACAAATGGAACCTGCATTTGGCGATAGTGTTAATATGAATGCATTCTCTTGTAATTCTGGAACAGGAAAAATGAACTGAAAACAAGTAAGGTGAGGGTGATTTTTAGCAAGATTTACACCTATCATGTAATACTGCATGATTGAACAGATGCCTTCAAAGTGTTCACTATTTGTAATTGCACGAGTTAAGTACATAGAAAGCCACTTGAAAGGCAGCTGCAGTACAAAGGAGTTTTAAATATGAAGTTAAACTTTACAAATCAAAATTGCATGAAAAATACATAACTTCTGATCAATTTTTTTAAATTACTAATTTGGCCCCACTAAATAAAAAAGGAGGTATCAACACAATAACAGATATTCAACAAACCCTGGTTAGACGTCTCCCATATACTAAACACACTGTAATTATGAAGTTAAGAATGCTTTTTGTGACGCTACTGGCATACATAGGAGGAAGCTAGATTGCTTCTTGACTGCATGATAAAAGTAACATAAAGCCACTTAAAGCCCCACTGCACTACTTATAGCTACTTGCGCCCTCTATATAGCAAACAATGCCTAATCGGTGCCTGTTGGTCCCCCATGATCCTCTTTTTCTTATGTTAATTGAGAGCTGCTACGATGAGATAACCACCTGTCAGTAACCTTGCAGGGAGGTATAATCCCCCTGGCCAAACTAGTACAGACGGGCTTTAAAAGTTCGGGTTATCATCCTTATGTATTTACCTAGATCCACTTCTGCTGCAATTTTTCTCTCTGACTGAGGCTTGTTGAGGAACACAGCGTCCAAGACCTTCTCCTTGACCTGTGTGATGGTATCTACATCCAGGACCTTCACCGTGTTGGTCTCTCCCTTCTGTACTTGATTCTCAACTTCAAGACCCTGATCATATAACGTAAAAGAACAAAATCATTAACGAATTGAAATAAATTCTGTTCGCACTCGTAATGCATTCATAACGTATACACTTTCTAAGTTTTATATTTTTTGTACTCTCATACTCGCTTTTTCTTCTTCTTGGGAGAGGGGCCGAGAGTCTGTAGAACTTACCCTATTAATTAACAACTTTATGGAAACTGATATAATTAATGCACGATTACAACTGTTTAAAATTATCTTTTCTAGAAATATATTTCAACCAAATGGTCCAAGCTATTTTACAATGGAGCTACTGCACCAGTTTTCCACCCCTTCCTTCGACATAAAGCCCCCTTCAATCATTCCTGTAAACAAATGTTTGAATGAAATTTGTACAGACACCTGAGAGAAAAATAGGGCCCCGTTTCACATAACTTGTCATCAGTGACAAATGACAGTTTTTGTTGTAAGCTACTGAAATCCTTGCTTCTGATTGGTTATCAGCAGATTTTTCACTGATTTTTGTCATTAGTCATTGAAAAAAGGCTCTGTGAAATGGGTCCCAGGTCATATTGGGAGAGGCACATGAGTAAACTGATCATCCAGCAATCTTTCTACCCATCATGTAAGGAGAGAACCACAACTGTAATCAAAAGGTTTTCAACTTTAATAAATAAACAAACTAAACAAACAATAAAATGCATAGAATGTGTTTTGATTTACCACTTCAGCAAAGGTTACATCCTCATCCAAGAGGTACTCATAGTTGAGTGAGAAGTGGGCGTGTCCAGTGATGATATCAATGGGACCCTTCTCCACTTGGAACTTGATGGCTTGGTACAGCATGTAGAGGGGATAGGCAACATGTTTCTGTAGCGAAAAGAAAAGCATGTTAGTGAAAGATTAGGGAAGTGAAAGATGGTTAGGAAGATATGAAAGGCGATAAGACAGAGAGCAAGGTAAAAAGAGACAGGAAAGATTAGAAGAAGCATCAGGTAAATTGATATTTCATATGATAAACATTTTATTAACTGATCAACTTTCACATGTTTATGGGGGTTTTCTTAAATAAATGTAATGACCAAAAGGCATAATATCGTATCGCATCAAAGAAAGAATGGAAAAAGAAACAATCTGAAATTGTACATGTGTTAATATCTTAAATAAATAAGGTTCCATTAATCACTATTTCTAATAAACATGAAAGATACTTGGCTCTTCAAAGAAATATCAAACAAATGTCCAGGGTAAAAACCATGCAAACTTACCTGTATATATTTGTACATACAGAGAGCCATCCAGTTGGCCAGAATCTTCTCAACAATGCTTTCAACACTGTGAATCAAATACACACAAACAATAATATTAGCTTTTTGTTTCATATTACCAGGAGAAGAAAAAAATTGTTCTTCATTGAGCAATCATCTTTCCTTTTCACTTATTTCT
Source organism: Strongylocentrotus droebachiensis (assembly GCA_035222895.1). NCBI lineage: Eukaryota > Metazoa > Echinodermata > Echinoidea > Camarodonta > Strongylocentrotidae > Strongylocentrotus > Strongylocentrotus droebachiensis. The sequence goes on from JAVYIG010003312.1 coordinate 13,112, forward strand.
TTTCCCTTCCTACCAGTCTATTCTTCTGATCTCCTCCCAATTGATTTTAATTGATAAGTTTTATGTTTTTAAAAAAAATGACTGCTAAGAAAACATGTGTATGTTAAAGTAAGCTGGTTTTAAGTCCTCTCTGAGGGACTTGGTAATGAAGATTGATGCCTTACTAAACAGAGGGCACTAACGCATTGACTTGGTTTCGAACCAGGGATCTCCTGATTAAGGGAAGGCAACTTTATTATCACTCGCGTTCGTCCGGGTTAGGGACGCCTACTTATCTCTTAATCCCCCGTTCCCGGACGCGTATTGTACGCTGGCGGTCCCTTGGCGTCCCTTGCTCGCGTCTATTGTTGTCTGTTGGACAATAGAGCAGGCAGCCAGAAAAGAAGCCATCACGTCCGCTAGGACCGCTGTCAATCAACCTCACCGCTATCCAGCCCCTCTCTGGCCCTTTCTAATCTGGCGTCCCCTGACAATAGCTGACCCGTCTAGAACGCGTTAATCTAGTGTTCCCTGACAAATGTTGCACCCGTCTAGCTCGCGTTTAGAATACGATAGTAGATTTTCATAGACGAATTTTCAGTCTTGAAAGCAGAGCTAGAGCTGCAATCCCCCGGGTTGATTGATAATAATTTGTCCCAAAAATGTGTCGCGCGCTAAAATAATAAACCTAACCAGCAACGCCTCAAGTATACAGCTGCATATGAGTAAAAGCTTCTTGTGCGACACTGCAAATATATAAATCATATTTAGTAGTGTCTGTATTCCCCCAACCTATAAATCAGTACTGCATTGCGTGGATCAGCAATTCGCGCAAATCACAACATGTGGATAGCCCAACGAACTCAAATTGAGTTCGATGGGATAGCCCCCTAAAATGCGGTCACGTGATCTGAGCCCGACAGCGCTGGTAAAGACGCACCACACTCGAAGGCCCTCGAAGGGCGCTTGCGATAAGCGAAAAAAATCGTTACAAAATCTCTGATTTCTTGATTTTAAGCGCTTTTTTTGGCGAAGCCGTGTTTAAAACTTGGCTCAGCCACCTCATGCTTTGGAAATATGGCTCCGATTCCGCACTTTTGACAGCAAAATTTGGCTTTTGGGGTGGATTTTTGGAAGTGACATCGGGATTTCCTTGTACTAGTGAGTGACGCTGTGTGTAGTGCAGTGCACTGATATGTAATTTGCGTGTGTTGCGGATGCTGGTTTGATATCACGATCGGATGCATGTGTGTGTGTATGCATAGCCTGGGGTAATGCGCACGTCTTTGAGTGGTGTACATCCCCTGTGTTGTGTGTAATGTGCATGCGTGCGCGCCACAGGAATTACCAACACGAAACATTGGCACAACTATGCATACGCTCGTTCTCACAGCCAACCTGTAGCCACGTTCGCACAGCCAAACTTAAAAAACCCGTATAAATACGTTAAAAACGTTCTGCTTGGCAGCTCTGTGAAGTCTGAGTTTTATGTAAAATCACAGCAGAAAATTCAGTGTTTTTACAAAATAAATATAGAAATCAAAATTAGGATTTACATTGCATGTACTACTTACAAGTGAAGATGTAGATGTAACTTTGCCTCCCTGTTGTTTTACTTTTCCCTTTTGTTGATTTTTTTTATTCTATGCATAATCAGGCCTCTCGCCAAGAAATTAAAAAGGCGTGGCGCGACACTAGGGAAAATTTGACCCCGCCCCCCTAAAAAAAAAAAAAAAAAAAAAAAAAGTATTAAGAGTAATTTGATTAATTGTTATCCCTTTATTATGTTCCGGGTCATTGTCATATTTACCCTTGCACTAAATAATCTAAATTATCAATATTTATAGTATGTTGGAATTTGTGAAATTTGTTATCCAATGTTACGAAGAAAAAAAAAAGTATATGATCATAGTTTGGATTTTTATCGAGCTAGACCAAGTCATGTATTTAAAGCTGTAATTATTTTTTCTTATATTAAAAACAATATTGCATTTTCTTATTTTCACAAAATTGCAGTACTCAAATTCTCTGTCTCAAAATGACATATACACCCGTCGACTCCGAGACACCAAAAATAAGAAGAGCTGTTGACGTGTTTGTACGCCCGTGTCATTAACATGGCCAGTTCATATTTTTAATTTGCTGGAAATTGTTCTTTAAAAATGAGAAATTCACGAGTTTGAGTAGGATCTCACTATATGATTGTTAAATATCAAAATTTTGAGCTTTTTTTATTGCCCGATATGAAAACATGCAGCCACAAATGAATTTGAACATTTTGATTGACTGCATAGTTGCTTAGTAACCAGGCATACTGGTCAGTTTATTCATGACTTATGAAGCCGCCTCTGAGCTAATGTAAACAAAAACAAAGCCATTTATGGGCCGAGTGAATGAACTCGAGTGAATGTGACAGAGAAGAGAGCGAGAGAGAGGTTTTCCCACGCTCATCTTTTCAGGGGGAGGGGGGGGGGGGAGGAGGAGGAAATAACTTCACGATAGAGACAGCGCGCTCAAGAGAGAGAGAGAGAAAGAGAGGGAAATGTATGATGGAGAGCGCGCAAACATGAAAGGGCTAGGCCGCCAAGAAGGGATCGGAGCTGAACAAAGGGGAGACATTTAACATTTTGATAAGATTAGATCATCGACCAAGGCCACGTGATGAGTGATGGCTCACTCGATTGTAGTTGGTAGTTGTAGTTGGTTTCTCAAATAAATAACAGATAGTAAGTGAAGTTGTGGATCTATCTTTGCCTTCCTGTTGGTTTTACTTTTCCCTTTTCTTGAATTTTATTTTGTACAACGCATTTTCGTATTTATTTAGTCGCCCTTTTTACCTGCGGCTGCCATCTTTCCGTCTCCCGATCCTTTCTTTCTTCTTGAACTCTAATATTTCTTTATTTATATCTTCTTCACCAGGCGCGTACGCAGTGAGGGGGAAGGGGGAACCCCCCCCCCCCTCATTTTTGTGTGTGTGCTTATGGGTGACCCCAAAAACATCATTTCCTGGACCAAAACAAAAAGTGCTCTTACCCCCTCCCCTGCCTGTCAGTACAAAATTTTCGGCGCAATTTAACCCCCCCCCCCCCCTGCGAAAAAAATCCTGCGTACGCCCCTGTTCATCACTTACTTCATCTAATTTTGTAATTCCATCTCTTAGATTTTGTTTTCAATGATTAATAATGATAACGTTATTATATCGTTTTTCAGAATTTCATCGAAATTAAAAATTTGAATTGTGTTAAAGACTGCGAATTCATTCTTTAATACGTCTCCCGATTTCTTTATCTTGAAATTCAATATTTTCTCCTTCACCTACTTTATCTGCCCCCTCTAATTTTTTAATTCCATCTAGTCTTTTAAATAATGTTTTTTTTGTTCTTCTTTTTTTCTTCAATTAAATACAAACTTAATTTTATCATATATTTTTTTCTCGGAATTGGGAGAGAGAAAGACCGAGTGAGAGGGGAATTGGAGAGAACGAGGGAAAGAAAGAGGATGCAAGAGATGATGGATGTTGAAATTCTTATTTTAATCCTCTGTATATTTACGAGAAGTAAAAAAGAGTTCTATTTCTTATTTTCAATCTAAATGGTCCGTACATGCTCTAATAATTGAACAATGCTGTTCTCATGCCACATGGCATTGCTATTCATCGTAGTCTAGTCACAACGGGAAACAAAGAATGACAGATTTATTATGACATTCCCGCTCTCAGAACAAAGGCGCGTAACAATGTTAAATATACGCGATGTTTTGGAACTTTGGTGTTGATTGACATGACGCCTCATTTCAGATAAGCAATCGACAATAGTTATAATGAATAAATGACACATATTTGTAAAGCTTAGATCCTCTTCTTTCATTTGATGCAACTCATATAATGCATATTTCACGAATGAGCAATTAAAAAACAATTTGAAGACATGATCCTTTGGTAAGTTCACTTTCTGCCCTTTCATAAATTAAACCTCGGCTCAATCAGGAAAAATGAGCCAGGAATAACAAATTTCTGTTTGTTTAAAGTAATGCTTGCACTTCCATAATTTGATTAAACGAATTGGTTTTCACTGGCTGCCTGCCGTAGCAACAGAGTTATGGAAATTATGGAAATGCAAGCATTACTTTAAACAAACAGAACTTTGTTATTCCTGTACAAATATGTGTCTTATATTTATTATAATTTTGATTAAGTTATCATAAAACATCGATAATTCTCCGTTTCGTTTTCTCATGGGACGCACTAGCTAAAGAAAGTGTTGATTAAAGAAAGAGAGATAGTGGTAAGAGGTAGAGAGATAGTGGTAGAGAGAGATTAGAAAGGTGACTGGATGAGAGAGAGGGAGAGAGGGCTAAAAAAAAAAAAGGTCGTAGAGAGGGCCTGGAGAGAAAGATAACAGATAAGAAAGGAAATAGTGTTGATTTGAGATACAGATGGATTTACTACTATCGAGAGAGAGTTTCAAGGTGTATACCCGAATTAAAAAGGGGAATTGTTGGATCTGTTTTTGTTATCGGAACAAAAATTCTCCTCACCATTGTCCAGTCGCAACAACGACATACAAATAATGACAGATTTATTATGACATTCCCGCCACAAGTCGGCGCTCTCAGAACAAAGGCGTAGGCTGACAATCGTAAATATCGCGGTCTGTCTGAACTTGGGTGTTGATTACAACATTTCCAAGATACGGTTATCAATCCAATTTTCTACTTCATTTGTGCCTTTTCATTGCACCCACGAAAAGATCGATAGAAATGTCAGAATGTCTATTACCCTTCCCAGCTCAATGGGCGGCACAGGGTATGCAAATTAGAAATTGTTCTAGCGCTGCTGGTCGCTACAAGGCGGCCGCGGCGTAGTATCATTCATTCAAAATCAGTTTTCATAAGACCAAACGTCCAAAATAAATGACATATAAAAATACATAACAGTCTCTTAGAGTAAATATTTCAAAGAACAAAACATGCATGTCTACGTCCCTCTAACCACTCTCTCCCTCTCTCTCTCAACCTCAAACAACGGACCTCTGCATTGATTGCGATTCACACAATTTTCATTTCATTTACATTTCATTTAAAATGGGGAAAGCCTTCCGATCGCTGGAAGGAAGGAATTTTACTGGCAAGGTGATTAAACGAGTTCTTGCCCCTCTTAGCGCGACAAATAGAAACCCTATTCCTCTCAAGAATTATGTAATATTATGTAAGATAATCCCCCTATTCTTGCCCCTTTCATTGGGTACGCGTTTGGGACGCTCGCGTTCTCTAAACAAAGGAGGGTACGCGATGAATGGAGAAGGTTTTAATCCCCCATACCTTACGCGTTAAGGACTGTCGCGTTCTGCTAACAAAGGAGGGGACGCGATCGTCCTTAACCCGGACGAACGCGAGTGATAATAAAGTTGCCTTCCCTAAGTCACCACTGCTCTAAACACTGAGCCATCGTGCCTCCATTCTGGAATTGCCTTCAAGCAATCGACTTCCTGCCCCTTCAATCGCCATTGAGCAAGTGTTTCTCTTTCCCACCCATTTGACTTATTCTCAAATCCATCTCTCTTTCCCCCTCTCTTTCGTTCTCATTCCCCATGTAATTATCATATCATTTGCTTAATAGTGCTATATCCTTACTTTCTGAAGAGTTGTCTGTATCTGTCCACATCAGCAGCATTGGTAATCTGCTCTGACATCATGGTTAGCATCACACTAGGGAGAAAAAGAGGAAAAAAAAGAAAGATATCAAATGGATGGATCACACTCAAGAGCATATGACCATCTATTCTGACATTTGTTTTCATTAATAAAGATTTTCTCTTCATAAAGCCAGAGCTGCCAACCTTGTGCGACCACAAAAAGGAATCATGATGGCAAAAAAAAGTAATTCATAAAAACGAAACGCGCGACACACTTCCAATGCAGAAATGTTCATTCATCATGCTGTTTTTTCCATACAAGCAGGAATTTTTTTTGGTGGTTATTTTGGTATTATCGGCATTTCATTCTTTTTGAGAATATTTTTCTTTTCAAGTATGTTTTAAATTTATTTTTCTATTGAATTTGTGATCAAATCACCATTTTAGGGCAGTTGTTTGACGTGCGGTATTTAAAAAAAAGTATTTTATGAAGAAAAAACATAATACCGTAATTTGGAGGAAAAAACGGAGTAATTCCGGCAAAAACAGAATGGTTGGCAGCTCTGTAAAGCTCTTTACATTGAAGTTAAAGTTTGATGTTGTTGTTGTTATTATTGCTGTTGTTGTGAGATAGTAAGAAGTTTGAAAAATTCTCCTGGACTCTCTATAATTATAGTCTATAATAAAAGGCAGTATGGAAAATTTGAAGCACCATCTCATTATCTTTCTTCTTTTTTTTTTTTTTGGGGGGGGGGGGTGGCAGGCAAGATCAAAACCTGAAGAAATGCTGACAGTTATGAACAACTTTTTTTCTAGATTCTCTGTCTGTAGTACATAGTGACAAGACCAGTAAAAATTCCTACAATTCAAAATTTCATCATGCATGCACAATACATGTACATAAACTCCAAGACAAATGAACTTTGTATTAACATAAAGTCATATACTTACTCGGACAGATAAGACAGCTTGCCTTCAAGAACCATACAGACTGTCAAAAGGGAAGCGATGTTATTCCTGGGTGGAAAGATAAAAATGAAGTAACGTGACACTTCCAAAAAGAGAGCAATATTCAACCTTCCTTGAGATCTATTACACAATCAAATTCTTTTTAAATGCAGTATAAATGGAAATCACACTTGATGGAGGCTTTTCTCTATAAAACAATATACATGTACACTGTTTTGTGAGAGTCATAAGGAAGTTAACTCATATTATTTTACAGTGTTAACACCCTTCTGGCTCTCAACAGATGATACCTTCATTATAAGAGAGACATGATATTGTACAAGATAAATGTATCAAGCAAAATATTAGTCCCTTAATTTGAAAGTTGTTTATTCTCTACGGTCACAGCCCATGTGATTATCAAACGGACTGTAACACTATGTCATTTAGATGAAAGCAGTAAAGTAAATCAGACAAATACATGTGGCAGAATTGGTCGCTCAATTTAGATACTTTTATTCTCTACATTTTCAATCACATTGTCAAGAAACTAATGTTTTCAAATAAGTATTAGCAGTATCGCAGTAACGTCATGATAGCAGTGAAGTAGATACCTGTCTCTCATGGCGAGTTTCTTATCCTCATCTAGAGAGCGAATGAAGACTAGAAGGAAGTCCTTGTTCATAAGAAGTTTGGAGAAGTCCGTCATGGCTCTGGTCAAGTTTTCTTCGGGGCGCTACATTAAGCAATGAAAAAATGACATAATTAACAGAGTTCCCTCCAATCACTCATGAATCATTCACAAAATGTTCTCTTACAATGGGCTGTTACATTTCCAAATGAACATACATTCAGCTATAATTTGTGATTCAACATATTTCTGCAAAAATAGGATTCCCCATTTGACTCATTTAAAGCTCACATATATCTAGAGAAATACAAATAGAAAGCTAGTGCGGCGCTGAAGTATATAGTCACTACAATGTAGTGAAAGATCTTTCCTAGCTTTAGATATCTTAAAATATCTTAGTAAAATTACAGGCATTGATCTTCCTTAGAATGACATCTAATGATGACCCACACCTAACTAACAACAACCATTACATTGCTATTTCCCATAATCATTTCCATCATTTCCATCATTGCTATCACCATCGTCCTCATCCTCATCCTCATCACTATCATTGTCATCATCATCATCATTGATATTACTATGACTACATCTAATACACCAATTCAACTCAATAATTAATTTGCTGGACACCAACCTGTGGGTCTATAATCATGGGCTGTACATCCAGTCCTACAAAGAGCATGTTCCTGATATAATCTTGGCCTGTGACGAAGGGCATACCACCGAGGTCTTGCAGCTGGTCCTTGATGCCAGACATGTCTTGCTGGATGTCAAAGAATGCTGTCAAAAGAAGAATAAGACATGCTTAATTGGACATAATCAGGAGTGCCAGAAGTGTCAAGTCTGACAGACATAAGCGCTATACAAGAACCCACTGTTATTATTATTATCATGATCATGAATCTGAAATTAGCGTCCCTAATTGCGCAATGTACGCTTTTGTATGTATGATGTACACTTTTTTATGTATACACAACAACCACTAACTTTAAATTTGCAGAATGATGAACAAAATAAAAAAATAACATGATTTGATGTACTTAGGAGAAAGATAATATATTTTGTTCAGGGCCACATCTAATGCAGGGCAGCGACACAGAACATTAAAGGCAAGGATAGGGAAAGAAGGATTGAGAAATCTTACAAAGAGAAAGAGAGAGAGCATAGAGGAAGAGTAAGGCAAGAACCATTTACATTTTTTATAGTTGTAACATATCATAAAAGAGAGAGTATGCAAGAAAGCCACACTGAGCATATCCAACAGTAGCTCCTTCTCCGAGGAAAGAGTTACCCTATCTAATCAAATTGCAGATATCCTTCAAACATTCAAAACCAAGCAGAAAACTTGCCTAATTTTTAAAAACACTTACAATTTCCCTTGGACAGTATATAACAAAAATGTCCATCGATTTCATATATCTACCTTTAGTCGCCTCATTCTTGACGGCATCCTCCAGCTCTGTCATCTCCAGCTTGACCTGCTCAAGCTGGTTCTTGTAGCGCTTGCGAGAGGACGCATAGCACATCACCAGGATGAACACGACGATGACGATCAGACATCCCACACCACTCAGGATGGCGATCAACATCATATTACCGTTCGCCACAGCAGAGTAGTCTATCCATCCGATCCTGGTGACAAGGTGGCCATGCTTGACCTAAAAGAGAAAGAATTCCAGCAGGGTAAGGATTGCGACAGGGTTTTCAGCATTTCATGGAAATGAAATTCAGTGATTTGTTTTCCTTATTTCACCTGAAAATTTTGAAAAATTGGCCTTTATTTCAAGAAAAATCCCCTCAAATGACCCTTAAAAATGGGTAGGGGTTTCAAGGATTGAGCAGCACACCCCCATCCAAACCAAATTTGAGTACACTCATCCTCTACCATTTGATTACATCCAAGGTCAAACTTTGAACAGGCTATACACTGTTGACAACTACTCGAGTACGATTTGACGTACTTGTATACACGGCCGCTATTTTTTATTTATTTTAAGTGCCGATTTTTGCCCTCCACCTGGCACTGTGCCGGCGGAAGCTCACCCGTGCCCGGAAGAGCACCGGCATGGTATCGGAGTAAAAATGTTTCCCAGCTCAATCATACATGGGGTGTCACTGTTAACTCACCACTCGGAAACTAGCTGCCAATGTCTAAATTTCTGTCTGGACTCTGAGGAAAATTTGTCTGTCATCTTTAGTTTTAAAAACAACATTGTTAAGTTATTTGTGACAAGCACAAATCGGCGCCTTCAACTGCAACTCGCAATCAAATCACATAGATTTTTTAAGACGGATCTGGGGTGCAGTCTACAACGTCGACAATACAAATTAGTTATAAAAGAAATGTGAGCAGCAGGAGGGGTTACTTAGGGGCCTTGTAGTATTCTCCTTACCACTACAAGAGGCATGCCTTTGCTGCTGTTATCCATGGTTCCTAAGCCTGGTTTAACCTTGGGCGGGCTGAAGATGAGCAATTCTTGAGCCAAAGATCTGACTGTCCCATTCTGGTCTCCTACCATCACCTCAACGTCAGCCTTGGTGCTGGCCAAATCCAGATTCATACCCTGTGTGAAAAGGAAGATTCAATGATTAAATCATGATCGTTAGGCGCAAAGCATGGAAAGGTATTTTTGATTGCTTTACAATTGCACTATTGAACCACACTGTATTTTGATAAACTCAAAATGAAATTCTAACACATGGAATGGCTACAGCATAATGATAAAAACATGTAGAACGCAAAGATTTATTTTCAAAAATGCAATATTTTCAGAAAGTATGTTCAAAATAATGCAATGCAAATGAAGACAACATTACTTGAGGAAAATGCAAAAGAAAAATAACTCAAAAGCACCAATTGAAGTATTTCCATAAAAATAATAATAATATGTAGAGACTAGAGAAAATTTGCAGTTTCTTATAGTTTCTCATGTCATAGAAAAATCAACATATAATAAAAGGAGGAATTTGTATTCCAGTAAAATTGTGACGATCACTTGCCTCAAACTTAAACAACTTTTTTTAAACATAAAGTAAATTCAGGCACCATTTAATAATCATGCAATTAACATAAATGTAACATAAAGCATGTCAATAAAAGATGTTTGTTTTGTCTATGGGGAGGGAAAGGAAACCCCTACTAAACGAGAAATTAGACTCACCGCGATGATAATGTCCTCTTCATACTTGCGCACATTATCTTCATCACTGAACTTTTCGTACACAGGGTTGGGGTAGTAGACCAGCTCCTCTCCATAGGTGAAGTTGTATCCATCCAAGATGAACGAGAGCGTAGCAGAAGCCAGTGGATCGGTATTGGAGGCTCTCCTCTTCCTGCTATTCACTGGGGAGTAGGGGAGGACTCCTGCTGGGAGGGTGGGAGACGTACAGCTGATGGTGGTATCATCCCTCTTCATGCAAGACTGATGGAGGAGGCAAGTAGAAGAGATTAAGACAAATAATGATTGGTATTTCACTGTGTAGATGGGAGTGTCGTGGTCGAGTGGTTTAAGGCGCTTGACTGGAGATGTGAAGGTCGAGGGTTCGAATCCCGACACAACACTAATATCTCTTGGCAAGATATTAACCTGCACTTGCTACTCTCCACCAAGGTGTTAAATGGGTATCCGGTAGGATGCGACCGTCATTGTTGGTCAAACAGTTTTTGAGCATCAAGTAACGCCTGGCTGAAATGCTCCCCAGAGAGTGGAGATTGTGCACACATTGTGTGCGGGCAAGCACTGAATCCAATGACAGGGGTAATAGTATATTTGTAAAGCGCTTAGAGACATTGTATTAAGCGCTATATAAAAGCTAAATATTATTATTATTATTATTATATGATAGGAAAATAGAGGGATACAAAGCATAAACAAGAAAAAGGGACAGAGAAATATTGTAAGAGGCTCAAACAAACATCCTAGGAGAGAAATAGCTGATGGTCATATCATCCCTCTTCATGCAAGACGGATGGGGAAAGTATCAGAGATTAAGAAACACTGATGATTACTACTAATGATTTCACTGTTTACATGTTTATGATAGGAAAATAGCGGGTACATGTACGTCACCTGTTGTGTGCAGCGCATATCTACTATGACGTCACTCGTAAAATAATTATTAAAAAAAGCCAATCAAAACATTATGCTAATAGAATTACCTCACTCTTTACCATTCCACCAATCAAATACAAGTAAAAAAAAATATGGAAAGGAAGGGGTCCCTACCCCCAAATGAATATTCATATTGTCAATTTGATACATAGTTTTCAAATGACATTGAAGATAACTTGACGTATATTCAAATTTTAATGGACCATAATTTTGGCAAAAAATCATGAAAGTAAGGTTGTAGAAAATAGATTATAAACTCTTCATCTCAAAGGTTCATATTTTTAAAAGCATATGAATGAGGATGTTTTCATAATAACCACAGTCTAACCAAAATCTACAATAACAATGCCAGGAAACCTCCCACACAAAGGTCAACCAACAAGGTTAATTAATCCTAAAGTTGGTTTCATATTAAAAAGATGAAGAGTACAAAATTGAACTGTACAACCCACTATTTCATCTGAATTTTCATATACAACATAGACATGGGACGCAAATTTGTTAAAACCGACCTTCACCATTGCTAACATGATGGCAATTCATTCATTGATATATATTCAGATCATCACCCAAATTTCTGGTTGGCAATTTTGCCAGTACGAAAAAACAATTGTTCAAAATTCACCCATAATTTCAGTATATGCTTGTATAAATCTCATGCAGAAATAAAAATGTATAATGTCTTAAATGGACAATAGAACAAAAATGAGAGAAAAAAAAAATCACCTCTTGGTCAGATTGCCCGTCACTGAAGGTCGCTTTCATGACAGGAGACTGAATGACATCAAAACCCGATCCTGTAACTTCAATACGAGAGCCTCCACTGTCAGAGAGAAGGCAAAGAAAGAAAGAAAAATCATATAATCATAAAGTGATAATAAAAACACAAAATATCTCAAATAAAATTGGAACTGGAAGATTGAAAAAAAAAAAAAATTATTTTTTGATTTTTTTTGCCACCACCATACCACTGGTGCAGTATCCCAGTATGGCCTGGACTTTTTTTTTTTTTTTTTTTGCGCCCGAATATTGTTGTCAACCGTGCGGGTACTCGAGCATTCGACTACCCGTCGCAGCCTTATTGAATGTGCTCTTCAGGTTTATTATAACAAAGGTATAAAGGATTCATATCAACAATACTGTTTGATAAACATGAGCTTTATTAAAACCAAGGTGCATAGTAAATTCATGCTTAGATTCTGGCACAGCAATACAGAGAGATTTCTTCAACTTCAGCCCTTTCATATGTAATAGTATGGGCAATAATAAAATAATAGTACAAATACATGTATTTTACTGCCCTTTAAAATCTCATGTAAGAAATCAATTTGTTTGATTTACATTCAAATTTCATAACAATTGAAGTGAAATTTTCTTATTAGTACAAGCAGCATTACTTGCCCTTTTAACATTACACACAAAAACCAACCAAAAACAAAATAGGTATCACTGAGTAACTGACCCAAATACCTTTTGGGTCACTTTTGATGGCTCTTTGTCAAAGAGAAACTACAACTCACTAAGCACTCATATTTATGAAGTGGTTGGAAAAGCTGTTTATCTGACAGTAGAAAGGAAGTGAGCCAGGGGAAGAGGAAATAATCACTGGGACACTCAGGAAGGCTATAGAGCTAAAGGAGAAACAGTAGCGTTTAAAATAACTAACACCACACAACCCTTTCTTGCATATGCTGTCCAACTTTCATGTGTGTTTCCACACAATGTGTTTGACTTAAAGTCCTCCTATAATACAAAGGGCAATCATTTGTGATTAAAAATAATATTCATGTTTAATATAACTTATAAAAATTACTCCCCCCTCTACTTCTTCATAAATTTCAACACATTAATGAACATTTAAATCTTATACTCATGAACAAATGAAAAAGAAAGAAAAAAAAATCAAATCCTCCCTCCCTCCCTCCCTCCCTCTCTCTCACATTTCCCACTACTTACGCCTTGATGGTCTTCAGTGTAGAGAGTGTGGTGATCTCAGGGTTTGGCAAGAAGTGGAAAAGCTGTTCGGAATACCTGGTTGCCCCATCAAAGACCATGGTAAGATTGACCATCTCAGGTCGAGATGCACTTGTGGTGGTACACACTCCCTGCATACTTGTGGGAGGACTAAAAATGGATGAGAAAGTCAAGAAAGACACTATGTTATTTGGGGATTGTCACTTTACTAGTACAGTCAAACCTGTCTATAGCAACCGCCTAAGGGAAACAAAAAAAGTGGTCTTTGTAGACAGGTTCCTTTAGTACATATTTCAATGAGAAACCATTTTCAAGGGAAACAAAAAAAAGTGGTCTTTGTAGACAGGTGGTCACTAAAGCATGTTTGACTGTATTAGAAGTAGTAGACTTTATTGGATAACTTTATAGCACACGTCTAGTAATCTGCCTCAAGTTCCATGATAAAGATAACAGATACTTTGAAAGAGACGATGACAGTTGTCCGACTAGGTGATCACCAAAATGTTATCTTCTGGCAACTGTATAAAAGTTGTAGCTAACTTCAGTTTGCAACTACTCATCTGAAAGAAAATGTCTGAACCACAGTGAAACTATATTAGATAAATACCTTGTGGAGGAGTCATAGAACTAAATCCTAGTGATAAATGATAGTTGTTACCAATGTCATGGGGAAATTGTCCAATGTGTCATTGTTGAGGGGGAGGGGGGAGAGGAAGGGGCGGGGAGGGGGGGGGGGGGAGGGGAAGGGGCAGGGGAGGGGGAGGGGGATAAGAAGGGGGCTGGGTTGTTGTCTTGGAGGATGCTTGTGTAGGGTAGTAGGGCAAGGGATGGTTGTCAAGAGGGTAGTAGTTTTGGAATCATTTCTTCTCATAATATTGACATGAACAACAGTTAGGGAATAACGTACAGGTAGATTCCATTTCCACAGGCCAATCAAATTTAAAAAAAATGATCAAAGAAGCTTAAAATAGATTAAAATTTAGGAAAAAGGAAATACAACTTATTGGAGAAAAAAAAAGTAAAGAATTCAGAATGAGCTTAAAGACACATCATTGAGGCACCAATTATACACATTTATCTTTACTAAAGACAGGGGTTTTGCTATATTTTGGACTGCGTTGTTTTGGTAGAGAAGACACAAACCCTGCAAAAACCACAAGCCAGCACTAAAGAGCTGAAAAACTCCATGCATACCATAAAGAGCGACAGCAAGGTGTAATCATCTGCATTGCAGAAACTTACCTCTTGAAGATGCATGGGGAATCCCCGAACATGGCAGTGATAGAACTACCGGTATTGAGAAACTGGCCAGTCACTGTCACTTGGGTACCACCCGCCTCAAGGCCCTCTGTTGGGAAGATGCTAGTGATTGAGGGGTCCTGAAATGAAAGTAATATCAAGACAAATACAATTCAATTATTCAACAATCATTTCAACGTACTCTACAGAAGGAGACTTGTCTTCATATTGTCATGAAATAACTGCGCCAATGAAACACAGCAACCTTTCTGCATGAAATTTGTAATAAAACAGATCAATATAAATACAACCCATACCTTTGCAACGTTTGCTCTGCCGTCTATTAATTAGTTATTAAGCAATAACTAATTGAATTCTTATTTCTACCAATACATGTTACCACAACCCAAACCCTGGACCTATATCTGTGATGAAATAAAAATAAAAGCAGATATTGAATCACTTTTTTTTTCTGCTGAATTTTTAAAATATGAACATAATTTATTATCAAACAAGTATCAAAAGAACCATAAGTTGCGATTTAAACCTGGAAACTATACATACCTCATAGTTGAATTTCAGCCCACCTGTTCCATTCACTCTTACGCCATTCAGCAATATGACAATTACAGCACTGGCCGGTCCAACAGGACCTGCAGATGTTCTACAACTTACACTGATAGAAAGTATCAAAAAAGAAATAACAATCCATTCATGAATCAAACCATCAACCTCAAATATATAACAATGTCATCAATATAAAAAGCATTTATAAGACAAAATCAAAGGTATTCTTAAATTCAGGCAGTGGAATTGGGCTTTTAAGATAATCTAGCGCTAGGTAATTCTGTATAAACTTGGTTGTTTGGACCAGTAGACTATAAACAGGCTAACCTGCTTTATCATTTATACTGAAAAACACAACTCACATCTGCACAGTTGAGATTGCACATTATGTTCAGGACTACCGTAATTAATGTTTTATAAACCGCCCTTGTGTATCAACCGCCCCCTTTCTTCCGCCCGCGGGAAAAAGAACAAAAAACTCTGTTAAAATCGTTGATGTTACTGGCTTTTATGACAAAAAGTAAGCCGATGGAACGAAAGAAATGAAGGAAGAAAATGAATGGCAATATCCCCTGCCCTTGAGACAGATTGCGGGAGAGAGAGAAGCGAAAACAATTAAATAGCGCTGATGTTACTAGCTTTTATGACAATAAGTAAGCAGACGGAACGAAAGAAACCCCCTTCTGCTTGGCTCTACAGGGAACTCAGTGAACAGGCAACATTCAGACAACATTAGAATGTTTTACTCACCTCCTTCCTGGGTCGTATGACTCCTTCATGTCTGTAAAATTGCAATTAGATTCACCAAGTGTCACCGAGACCAGGTCTTCAATCGACTGGCCAATGTCTGTACCAGAAATTGTCACAATCGTCTTGCCTTCTATTGGTCCACTAGTTGGAGAAATCTGATCAATTGGAATCACAAGATGAAATGTTGATGTTGACGAATGTATATATCTTGTGCATCTTACTCATACTCATTAACTTTATTGTGGGTTCACACTAGTACAGCTTGCAGATTTAAACAGGCAAAGGGGATTTGAAATCAACTCTTTGATGAGAGTAGACACCTTCGGTAAAAGAAAAAATTTGGTAACATCCAATGAAAAAATGGAATTGCATAGAGACTTGTCATATGTGATGAGCACTATTTGAATATAATAATTGAATGTTTCATTGAGCAACTTTGTTTTGACAGATTCGATGAAGTACCATACATTTCCACATTATTTAACAAACAATATTGGTTCTGCAGTTGTCTGCTTGGAGAGATATCAACAGAAGTTGAGCAGATTTTCAACAAAATAATGTGATATAAAGTGAAAAAAGTCATTAACTGATGACAATAAATGTTCATCTCTGTTCTCCGTGAAAATAACCGTAAATACCTCTGACAGAATATCTTTTCATTTAATAACTGAATGTCAAGGAAGATCTTACGCCAATTTCATTTGTAGCATTGTATGTTAAAGTGTGTGCGACTCCAGTTGTATTTCCACAAGAGGATACTTGAGCTAAAAGATTAGGTAGCTAATAACTCATGATGATAATTGATACATCCAGTATAAGGACTTACATCGGTGATTCTTGGATTAGCGCAAACTCCTGAACCCTGCAACTTAGGCGTAACACCTGGGGCAGTGCACAAGCTGCTGTTCATCACAGCGCACGTGCTTCCACACCACTGACATGACAGGTTGGAGTCGGTGAAGTCGGGAGACAAGCAACGACTGCAGCTGTCCCGGTCCACCGAACAGTTGTACAACGTCACTGTATGGTAAATAAGAATCAAGGACAATGTTACAACATATGTGTCAATGGATCAGTTTAAGCATGTTTGTGTATTAAAATGAACCATGATGACTGACCCATTGAAAATGATTAACGGTGCAGGGCGATTCTAAGGGATTTTGCACCATATCCAGCACTTTATATTAAGTTCTTTCATAAAGGGTCTAGGTTGAAATTTTTGGGTTGAGTATGCATGAGCCCCCTGTTAAAATTTAGAAACTGTGGGAGACCGCAGCTACTATTTGGAGGCCCACTTGTTCCGGGCACCTGTTAGTGTTGAGCCTGCCATACGTACTAAAATAATCATAGTCCTTATTAGAGCTTTGATCAGACCAATTCACAAGGAAATATGCACTTGCAACGCTAGGTTTAGTTAAAGTTTTCTTTGTGTGTGGTAATATATGGGAAAAAAAAATGACCAATAGTGACCCAGTACAGAGCACTCTTGAAAGCCCCACTGTACTACTTGTAGCTACTTGCTCCTTCTATAAAGAAAACAGTGCCTAAGCGGTGAGCGTTGGTCCCCCATGATCCTCTTTTTCTTATGTTAATTGAGAGCTGAGCTGCCAGTGACCATGCTGGGTGGTCTAATCTCTTCTGGCCAAAATAGTACAGAGGGGCTTTAATAAGATCAGGCATGTCCCATTTGATTGTGGAGGCAGTTTCTGTCAGCCTTTACAAATGACCCGAGGTGTGACAATGACATCCTTGTCCGTAAGCACTGTATAACAGGTTCAGCCAGTGGTTCAATCTCATTAACCTCTTGTTTCTACTTGAGTCATAACAGAATGGAGGTCAGTCCTATACCATCACTGTTGTGAATACTTTCGCTTAATGGTGGTCTATATCAGGTAGCTAATGATCAACTTGATGGTATAATTGTAATCATAAAGAGCTCTGTCACATACTTGGTTCTTTTGCAACTACAGAATCAGAGTTAACATGTACAGACATTCTTTTAAGTAAAATACAGAAAGGAGTTAGACCTTCTAGAGAAATGTTAAGTGGTAGAAATACATTTCCATGAAGACACTAAAAAGAGAACTTTTGTATTCTTCTTGTCCATTGTTAAATACTTCTTCTATCTATAAAATGTCTTTAAATCTCATACTTATAAGGATTTCCGCGTAGCAAATATGTTTCGATCCTTTATTCCACTGACAGCAATGCACTTTTCCTGTTGCATATCCTGAACGCTGCACTTCGATTAAAAGTGTATTCCTTCCATGCAAGTCATTATGACGTGGGCAGTTGTGGTTTCTATTACACAATACCTGTATTAACCCATCCTGCTCAAGCCACAGACAATAACATATGATGGATACAGCAAGCATGTGATGTTGGAACCATACCCATGTTTCACATCATAATGCATATACATTTAACTAACCACAACAAGGTTAATGTTCAATAGAGCATTGCTTTTAACACGGGCATTGCACATACATTGTAGGAACAAATGCTGCCCACATTTTTACAAAAAATCATCATAATCACAATCAGTAATTTAGGATTACAAAAATAAAGCACAATGCAAAAACTAATGAGATCTGCAATGATAATGATAAAATAGTAAAACAGGAGAAAACTTATGGTAAAGAAAACAACCAAACACATAAACAAAAGACAAAATTTGAAGAAGTTTTTGCTAACCTGTAATGTTATCGTCGTCTATAACATTTAATCCATTCCACCGCACAGATACGCTCGCTTTAATATCTCGTGAGTTGGTGGTATACATATACTGTAATAGTTGCAAAAGTAGACATAAAAAGGAAAGAATTTGTTTAAAATATTGCCATATTCTCACTTCAGTATAGCTTTACATAAAAAAACATAAACAACACATTTAATAACAAGACATGCATAATCTAATAAAAAATGGGAATTATTAAGATTTGAACAATTTTGG
Organism: Strongylocentrotus droebachiensis; assembly: GCA_035222895.1. Taxonomy (NCBI): domain Eukaryota; kingdom Metazoa; phylum Echinodermata; class Echinoidea; order Camarodonta; family Strongylocentrotidae; genus Strongylocentrotus; species Strongylocentrotus droebachiensis. The sequence goes on from JAVYIG010003312.1 coordinate 31,901, forward strand.
ATGAGTAACCTTGCATAGAATCCAGAGCCTTTCCATGGCCACTGCTACATGTAATAATGCAAAATGATATACAATGATAGTATGTACACATTCATGTACGTATTATCTGAAAGATAATTATTTTATCTTAGGTACGATCTTTCTCCCGGTCTGATAAAAGAGGAAGGAAAGAGGAAGGATTAGACGTGTGTATGTCATAATCAGAGTGATATAGGAAGTTATCATTTACGATAGTAATAACAATGCTACAATGATGGCTACCAGTTTTCATAGATCTCAGGTCAACACATTTGTCAAGATCTCTTCATTGCCCAGACATGTTGCGAGAGCTCCCTGGATTACTTCTTGTAATCCATGCTGCCCTTCTGCAGCTATTGCATTGTTTCCCTATTCAGGTATTGTGTGAGGTATGGTGAATATATCCAACATGAAACATCAATAAAGGGGGAGGGGGGGGAGGGGAGAGAGATAGGAACATAATACAATATGTAATCTATGGTAAAATGGATGGAAGTATTGCTATATTTTTCTTCCAAAAAAAAAATATTAGAATACAAGGATGGTTTATGCAATATAAACATATATGGCCCAGGAATATTCAACCATTTTTCAAAAATCCCACCCCCAAGTTTTAAAGAGGATATGACTTGAACACTAAAAAAGCTCAATTATGAACAATATTCTGTTATTGCTGATATTGTTTAGGATTTATAAGCACAGTCAAACATTTCTAATAAGGTTACCCAGTGAAAACAGACAAATTGGCCACTAAGGCAGGTTTCACTGTAAATATATTGGCCTATATTCTACTAAAATTTAAACCTGATGCTGGGATTTAACTTTTGTTCATCATATGATTTAACAAACAAAGTTAGTCTGAGGCCTAAATTTTCCTTTGTGAAATGTGATTTTAGACTTAGGGTCAGGTTTAACCGATTTAGCAGAACACAGACCATTTTATGTACATAAAATTTGTCAGTCCATATACATTGTGCATTAACAAAAATGAAATCAAGAATATTTTAGACAAACCTGGTAAGACAAACCTGGTAAGACAGAAAAACTAGTTGGGCATAGCACTTACCATATTACTCTCACATGTGACTAGTGTGGGTGAAGTAACAGTGGCTATTGTAGAATGCTGTCTCCCCTCATACTCCAATACACACTCGTATCCCATTACCTTCAAGAAGATATAAGTATGAGAGATGTTCAAGCATGTGCATCAACTTAAGATCATACTGGACATTATACATAAGTATCACATAACTCAAAATAGAAGGAAAAACAAGAAAAATGCGATGATGAAATTAATGCTTTTTAAGCATGTGCTGAGAAGAAGAGATGCCAGGGCCTTGTATTGGTTCATTAGACCTTTGAGCATTCTTTACATCGTCATGAATATACATGTGTTCATTTAATGATATAGAGCATTGATGTTGCATCCACATTACCTTATGCCACCCAACCTAAATAATCATGCAAACACTAATACCAATGATTAAACTTGACCCATGGGTTACAGGCTAATGTAGGAAACCTCTACAGCCCAGAAAATTCATGATGAAAAAGCGCGCTAAGGCACAACAAGTACATGATTGGGATTTTGACAATTGGGGATAAGGTGATGGCTACTTCGAAGACGTACTTCTCCAGACCCCCTTTCAAAAAGCAAAACAAAAAATTGAAAATAAACCTATTTAAACAAGCAAGTCAACTTTGAATCACTATGCACATTTTTAATTTATACCTTCAATTTTGTCGTCTAGAGATATATATTTTTAAAAATACATCTCTGGCTTACCTTGGTAGGATCAAAGGGAAGATTCCTGGCGGCAAATTGAAAACTCTTCTCTATTCCTACCGAAAGGAGTAGACTTGGCTCAGGAGCGATGATGGCAGGACATTGCTGAATTGCATCGGCCTGATATGACAAAAGGAAACAAGAAAGAAAAAAAACATGTTCAGTACATGAAATTCAAATTCAATGATCAACCAATCATGAAAATGCATATTGAAACAAAAATTAATAGAATTGGTCATTTCTAACGCAATGTCAAGGGGTTTTGTCTAATATATATAAAATACACGCATAATGTACAAAGGAGAGACAATCAATTCTTGGCACTGGGAACAACACAACTACATGTATGCAAAAAGTCAGAAAGTATTTCTGTATGAATACCAGAAAGTTATTATCTTATTTTATAGTCATGGACCAATTTTGTTATGTTTAAAAAAATACTTTTTTTCATACTTTTATATCTTCCTTTGATCAAATAGAAACATATGTTGTATGGTAGTACAATGTACCAATCTTAGTAATTAATTGTTCATGACAGATGGAAAGCCTTCATATGGCTCTCGCTCTCGCGTGGTCTCTCTCTCCCTTATTCTCTTCCTCCCTCTCCTTCCCCTTCTCTCTTTCTCTCCCCTCTCTCTTCATCTATTCCCCTCTCTCGTTCTCTTTCCTCTCTCTCTTTCTCTCTCCCTCTATCTTTCTCTTTCATGCATACACTCACAAACACACCCATCCAGTAAAAAAGCACCATGCATTTTCCTCTCACAAACGGAATGAAACACACCACACAATCAACACACACACACACACAGTGGGTTTACACTACAGGCAAATGCATTACATCCTCTTTCTGTGAAGTCATAAATATTCGGTCGATCGGTCGGGTTAGGGCGGGCGTCTTGTATGTGGGCAAACACTTGGGATGGTTTATGCTTGACAGACAGAGCATCACTGGAGACTCGTCTCAAAAGGTCTGCACGATTAATCATATCAATCACATTTGCCTTATCCGAGGAGGAGGTGGTAGGGTATCATGTTTATTATTTGCCTACAGTGAGTCCTCTCCTCCCCCTAATATGTAGAACATGTTGATTTTGTACGCCACCTTTCATCCCATATCTTATCAAGAATATTGATAGATATTTGAACATATCTGATCTTTATCACAAAGAAAAAGAAAAGAATAGGAGCATATGATGACCATTATTAAACTCCCTATATTGTAGACCACTTCACAATGAAGAGCTAGCAAGGAGTTAACACTAGTAAGAGAATCTAACTGTATCTCTAACTACAAAAAAATGTCCCCCCCCCCTCCCCAATTTAGGTAATGACTGTACATTTACATGTACATTGTAGGTCACCATTCAGGTCATCATTTGGGGCACTGAAACAATGCATTATATATGGAGAGTGGTCAGCAATTAAAAGATACCTCCCTCCTCTTATGCTCTCACATCAAAGAAACTCTACAAGGCCAAAGCTTTTTACCTGACCTTTTATAGGGACTCTGCTACATACATGTGTATCTTTAGACCCCGTTCTCACTCACTTTGAGAGCGCTCCAAGTTAGACCGCTCCAGACCGCTCCAGAGGAACGGGTCTTGAGGAACGGTTTGCGAGCGTTCACACTCCGAGCAGTTTTTAAACTCAAACCGCTCCACGAGTCAAAGTGGTCTTGTTGCTATGGCAGCTCAGGTAGGCGGGTCAATTTTTTCGCGCGCGGAATCCAAACCGTATGTACCGTACTACATGTTTCGCACGCAACGTCACTAGCTCACTTCCGCTCAAAGTACGCTTTCCGTTCACATTGCACGTTAGAGCGCTCTGGAGCGCTCTTAATAAGACCCGCTCCTCAAGACCACCTCGGAAGGTGGACTTCTGGAGCGGTCCAGAAGTCCGCTTCCTGGACCACTTTGAGCGTTCTCACTCACCTAAGAACCGCTCCTGAGGAGCGGGTCTTAGTTAGAGCGCTCCAGAGCGCTCCAACGAAGTGAGTGAGAACGGGGTCTTAGACAACATAGGTATTCATGTATCTAAAGCTTACAAAAATTTATGCAAAAAATATGAAGTGCCAATCATAAGCATGTAATATCCATAAATAAATATAACAAGATGGATTCAACTACTACAATTAGACACCATCCAAAGTTTACGATGTTCATCTTGATGATTGGCTGTCTAATGAAAATTATAAAAAAATGTGCGCATCTACATTCATCACAACACAAGGCTTCCATTATTGTGGTTGTATTATAGTGCTTGTATTGCTGAACTCTTGGCTGTAGATTGGCTAGTGCTCACCAAGTGTTATCATCAAGTCTTGAAATGAAGGGATTATCAATTATGCCTTATGGCTTGAGACGAGAGCAAGTTACCATGGGTTCACCTCAGTCAAAAGCCATCTGTCCAGTCAATATCATTTTCAAGAGAGATTCAGCAGCTCTTCCTACATGGCATGTTTTGATTCATACACTGTAGTGATGGACATTGGTTGATAACGTCTAGCTTATAAATGTATTGAAAATATTTATGCTCATAAGTGAGCCTACATCATATGCACATGATATATTACAAGTACATGTAGGATTACATACATATCTTATCTGATTTAAAACTCTAAGGAGGCAATTTCTACAAGCTATATCTACACACATGTAATGACAAAATAGGTAACCTGGCGCAAATCAATGCCACCACATACACATACATGTACATAAGGACAGAAGGATGCAGACACCTGTCAAATAACAAGTTCATATGTACAGTTTATGTGCGTTAACACCCCTACCAAATATCATGCACGAATATGAAGTCAAAATGACTTTTTAACTCTCTTCATTAGACATTCACTGAACTGAATAGAGGCCCTTATGAATCATCAAATGATTTGAGAATGGAGGGCCCTGTAATCAATGCATGCAGCTTGTGTTGTATCTCCCGTCAAGTCATACATTGTATCTTTAAAAAAAATGTCATTCTCATGAAATGTGGCACAAGTAAATGCATTTCAGAAGAAGATTTTAAGAAAATAGATACTATTGTATGACTTTCATACCTAAACTGGGCTTTCTTGGGTGTTGGTATTATGAACATTTCAATCTTCGTTCAATTTAGTAGACATGCGGGCATGGGTGTATGTAGTATGTACAGTATGTATTTATGCTGTCTTGGATCGAGGCAGACTGATTACCCATAAAATTTGTGGCGAGGAGGAAAGATGCCCTGGAGATGTACTAGATAATGAGATCATCACTACTTCACATCACTCCTCATATCTCCTCAGACTCGCACCCTACCCTCCATTCAGACAAACAGAATTCACCGTATAGCTACAGGAGAACCGTACATATAGCAGACCTGCCAACCTCTGGAGTTCAAAAATTGTATTCTTTAATCCCAAAAGTTGTATTTTACTGACAAAAATTGTATTAAAAAAACAAACACGAATCAATGCCTCTTACAGTTCCTACATACAGGAAGATTTTTTTTTATTTTTATGGATCATTGGTTGAATATGTACAGTATGATTTCATCATGACTGGTGTGTTCGATGAACTAAAGAGCATCCCCAAATTGCTGATGTGAGATGCTTGTACTATACTTAACAGGACAGAATGGACATTTTGCCATTGAAAATGGCACACACAAAAAAAAAAAAAAAAAAAAAAAAAAAAAAAAAAAAAAGAATTGTGGGGATATTGCATTTTATTGAGGAAAATCGTACTGTCGTATTTACTTCTAATAATCGTATGAAATGTGATTTAATCGTACTGGTCAGGTTGGCAGGTCTGATGTAGGTAGTTACCTTTTTCTTTAGTCTGAACAAAGTTTGTATACAGAAATATTGTATAATAAAACGTTGTATTGCGAAACACATGTTTGAGCACTGTTTCGATCGTTTCAATAAAGAACCAGGGTCACCTTCTAGTTTCAAACTGTACAAAAATCACAAAACTGGGCGGGGCTTATCGTGAACGCGCACTGATGACTGGCCAGCATGTTAATTACCTCTTCAAAAATAGTTTCTTCATACAACGTTTCTTCATATGATATTGTAATCTAAGAGTACTGTATGTCCCTTTCATTATACAAAGATTCTTTACACCTTTCTTTCAACGAGTTTCATATCAATTTGTTTATAGTCTGAACAGTCTACATGTACTATACACACGCATACATGTTATGATGCATTCAACACTCCCTTTCAACCTGTCAGCATCGGACCTCTATGCAATGATCTATCAACATGTGTCATGCTTTCAATGGCACTTACTTCAGTGGATCGAGTCTTTTCATATATTCAATGTTCCTTTTACAGGTGTAATGTACTTGACGCTCTCTAATGTTATGTTGCAATTCACCAACATATTTAATCCCAGCAAAATAATGTAAATTTTGAAAATTACAATTTCATAATGTACGAGGAATGACCTTGTTTATTAATCTTGTATGTTTGATGAAGGCCATTTTTTACACATCCTATTTTAATTGATATTGCTTTGATAATGCTTTGAAACTAAATGTTTAAATGATCAATTTAGAAAATGTGATGTAAATTTTATAAAATTAATGGGGATCAAACCCAAAATTATTACTATGAGGGTGTTGAATTATTAAGAACTGAGACTGCTATCAATTAAGGTTAATGAATTAACATCATACACCTAATTAAACAGGTACAATTTACTTGTAGTTGAGTTCTCATACACCCACCTGTACACGAAACCTTGTCACAACATCTTTACTTTCCTTGTGAGTAAATAGTCGATACAATAGGCAAATCAAAATAACCTTCAGAAAATGCAGATGATTAACTGGCATAAAACGAAACTCATTTACAGATCATTATGATTAGCCTTCTAAACTGTAATACACATGAACTAGTACTTTATCAAGAGCAAAAACTGAAAGCAATCATTTATACTATCATCAATCATCAACTATAATATAAACACACAACCAGTTTATAACAATGAGGATTTAATAGATTATAACTGAAAGTAAATTTATTACATCATCAATCAGGTAGCTCAAGTGATATATCATTTGTGGCTTAATGTTCTGTGGCCTTATTTACCACTTCATAAGGGTTTAATCACCCTATAAAGCATGTGGGTTGTGACTGGAGACACTAATCACTTTCATTCTTTTTATTTATGAGTAGAATTGAAATTGAAATCTGTGTACGAGACACATTAAAAGACAACAAACAGAGACGATACACAAAGAAAGGTTTATTAAGACAGGCAGGCAGGCTTCATAAACGGACACTAACAAACACACACTATCCAACGATTTACAGAAGAAAAAAAAATAATATAGTAACAACAAAAAGAAAAAAAAAGAAGAAAAAAAAGGTATAAATTGTAGCTCTGGACAGTACCTAAACAAGTGATAAAAAACTATTGTGGCGTTGCAAGAAAGTTGCAATCAATTGCAAATCCCCCGAATCAAGCGTAAGTCTTGCGATTAACTGACAATTTGCAATTGGTCACAACTCAACTTTTTTGCAAGGCCCCATTAGTAAAAGAGGGAGAGAGAGAGGGGGGGGGGAGAATAAAAGCTGGATCTAGTTAACTTAATTTAAATGTTAAAACTTTAATCCTAACAAAGTCATGGGAAGTTTTGGAGACTAGTGGTGCGTTGCAAGAAAGTTGAATTGCAATCGTAACTTGCAATCAATCGCAACTACAGGAAAATTTGTAAACTTCATTAGTCACTATATTTCAAAACATTCAGACTTATTCTGGGATATATTTTGTTAGAAATAATACTACTAATCTTATAAAAGTAAATGATTAGAAAAAAACTATTCTTAATCCTGGGGGCTTTGAAGATGCAAATGCAAGAAAAGACAAATAATGTGTATTTCCACTTACATCATTTGAAGATATGATGGTGTCGTCTTGCTGGCATGTCGTTTGGTCATGAGTACACTTGTTGTCATAGATACACCAATCACAGGCCCAGGGGCTTGTCATGCATTCGGAACAGCTGGAAAGGAGAGAATGATACTGGTCATTTTCGTTCCCTTACATGGATGGATAACCTTGCAATCAGTATGTCCTCCTCAAATATCATACCTCCAGAAGTTTGAAGGTAACCTCTTATGACAAACAATATAAAAAATAATCTCTTGAGAGCTGAAAGGACATTGTTTAGTATCCTTCAACACAGACTCAACAACCTTCTGGCTCTAAATAAGACCATGTGAACATACATGTAAATAGGAAATATTGAAGTGCATAACGAGGAAGTGTGCAAATATCTGAGACGTCTGAAACCCTGAATTTAACTGATTCTTTAAAGGTATTACAAAGTTTTGGTATGGGGTCATGAATTCTGTTCAAATTAAAATATTGGAAGCATATGCGTTCCTACAATATTCATTGATCGTTGTCGCGGTTGAAATCGAGTCTGAAGTTATGAAATTATAAATACTAAACTCTTTATATTGTATAGCTCCCTCTCAAGGTCAAGATATTAATTTAGCTATGAAACAATGTTCTTGACTAAAATCGACCGATTAGCTATTCCCGTTTGGAAATTATATATCACAATTACATATTCTGAGATTTTCATGGTCGCAACTACCATTGTACGGCCATAGGCGCTATTTGAAATTTATCAAAATTTACCGGGAGCACCGGTAAATTTTTATATCCAATTTTTCTCGAGAACAGAAGTGTTTTAGGGGCTAATTTTTGTAGTGCTTATAATATATCCACAAGGGCATCCAAATATCTCAAAATTGTAAAGATTCACTATCCACCCAATTTTCAAAATTTCCCAAAACTTTGTATTACCTTTAAGAATTACATTATTCGTATATTCAATTCTTGAAAAATGAAATTCTTGAAAAAATGAAATGTTGCATCGCATTCTAGTATTTAACGAGCAAACACATAATATGTCATTTCAATGACTACATAAAACTTGTATCAGAGCTTTGTGATCGGAAAAAAAATAAAAAATTAGTAGCTAAATTAATTGAATTTGAAGTATGCTCTTTCAATCTTTTGTATGAGTTCCTTAATCCAGGAAGCCCCTAAAGTGCTATTATTCTAAGCCAAACACTCACTATGAACATGACTGACAAAGAAAGCGGACAAAAAATTATACAGTTCATCAGGTAGACAAAGGAACATCCCTTCACTGCTATTATGTAAAAAGGTGAATATGCATGTGACACCTGTTCTACACATTTTTACATAATAGCAGTGAAGGGATGTTCCTTTGTCTACCTGAGGAACTGTATATTTTGTCCGCTTACTTTGTCAGTCATGTTCATAGTGACTAACAACCACAAAATTACTTTCAACATGATTGAAGAATGATGAATGTGATCAAGTGATTTTGATGTGCCAAGAGGAAGGATACTTGCGGTCTTCTGAAAATCTGATGTTGATTAACAAGTACAGACAGTTTATTCAAACACATGGGTAATGGTTAATTAATTTCCCCCCTTTCAAGATTTTCTTACCAATTCCTTCCGTCTGACAAAACTTGAATTTTATTCGAAGGGTGCAGCAGACAACAAATGCTGAGTTTGGGTTTGAAATAATTTCCTTCCTTTTGGAAGAGGAATATGTTACAGAAATCATGTCTACAGTCTAGCCCTAAGTTTTTTTTCTCCAACAATTGGTAAATAGATATAAATAAAATGTAAGATATATTTTTGCAACAGTTTTTAATTCCAACCACACCTTGGAAAAGTTTATTTTGCCGTGTTGAGGTTCATGAATAAGCAGTGTGCAATGATACATACATATTATCATTTTTCTCCACAGCTACATGTACATGTATGAATAAAACTTGGTAACTCTAAATAGAAGTCCTTACTCCTTACAAAGCAAGTGAAATACATATACAATGTAGCTGTGTCAAACTTGCCACATTATAAGGTCCGCTGTAGAAAGTAATAAATATTCTTTATTCATCTTTATACAACGTTTTACAAAATATCTATGTTTTTAGTAATCAGGGGCACGGTCTTCATTAAAATATATGTGAATATTCAAGGTGCATTAGATCTCTAATGCTCTGCTAACAAAATCTACACCTCCACCCCCTTTCCCCCCAGAATCAAGACTCATAAAACAAGGATTTCACTCCATGCCCATGGGCCAGTGCAAAGATTCAAGCAAATGATTTGGATATGGAGAAGAAAAAAAAAAATTCTGGAAAATGTGCATGAATGTATCTTCATTTTGTAACGAAAGTAAACTTGAACATTCTTATATAAAAAAAAATTATTTGTCAATTTATATTTAGTGCACAATTTCTATACAAATTAAACTGATATAATTTTTTAGAGAGAAAAAAAGTGTTCTATGAAAAGAAAATATTCAAAAAGACATTGAAATTCGATATTAAGGTATCAAATATGCCTAAAGAGTTCTCCTCACAAATGCTTTGTTTTTTATTCCTTCCTCTTGCAATAGTGCAAACTACAAGTTTGTTAATTATTTGTTTGATATGTTTTCCTTCCTTATGGCAAGAAAACATGCAAGTCCTGTGCTACTTTTACGCTATTGAAAATGGACACACTTCTCACACTAACGAAAGGAACTGCCATATATTATATTTCCATACCCCTCAAACTAAATTTGATTATCCAACCTTCTACATGAATTCCTCTAATGTTGAGGTAGAGCAATGAATACAAATTCAAGCAGTTGAAAAACAAGTCAGGGTTACTGAAAATATTTCAATCATTTGTACATGTATGCAGGCACCATAATTGCTACTTGAATTATACAAGATATTGAATTTTTACCAAATAAAAAAAGAGGCAGGGTAATAAGAGGAATCTGACAAAGCCAATTTTCATTAATGAACAGCACAAATCAATATGAGAAGTAATGATTGAATTTGAATACATATGGCACCATGTGGAACTGTAGCCTTAAAATAGATGTTGGTTTAAAATGAAGAATTAAACAAAAATCCATTCTTAGGATCATAGTGGAAGAAAGGGAGAACAAAAGAAATGTTTTAAAATTATATCAAATGGTGAAACAAAAAGATAAAAGGCGAAAAATGAGTGAGTAGTAAAAGAGTCAGCTACATTTGAGCATGTCATAAGACAGCTCTAAAAACTACTGTTGTAAAGAACCACCAGTATAATACCACACATAATTCATCTGTGTCTAGTTTTGAAAAGGAAGTATTCTTCTGGTGAAACAAAAAGAATGCACGCCAAGTCTGATATCCCCTCTTCATCTTATCACAAATAACTGGGAAATTCAAATTCTTTCACCTCTAATGATCTAAATTGTGCTTTATTTTCTGTACATGTGTTGACACTGTTTCATTTAAAGACAAACTATACGATAATAATAGAGAGAGAAAAATATAAATAATCCTCACCTTGAAATAAGAGAGCAATCATTGAAATCATTTCATTTAAAGACAAACTATATAATAATAATAATGATAATAATAGAGAGAGAAAAATATAAATAATCCTCACCTTGAAATGAGAGAGCAATCATAGAAATTGAAGTCCTTCTTGACAAAGACTACTCTGGTCTCATTGGAGTAGATGCTCAAGGCAACTGTTACAGCAGCTGCAATCAATACAAGCCCAGGCCAGGCACAAACAAACGGTAGAAAATTATATGAAAGGCCAATTGAGGGGAACGAAGACATTAAAATGAATCTTGAGTTGTGGTAATGGAATTCCATTTAGACAGAAACGGGTTCAAAGTAACTCTCACTTGGTCATCATTCAGTACTAGGTTTAGAAAAGCAAATCATGAGTAAAGAAAGATAAAAACTTGCAGGAAATTTTTTTTTTTTGCAAATAGAAGGCCACTTCTTGTTTGTTCATTGCCAGAAGGGCATTAACCCATAAAAGCTCAATTAATGTCATTCTGGCTCCAGACAATGTTATTTACATATCTGCAGTGTATGAGTTTGGAAGACCACATATTGTACTTCAATATTCTATCTTTGTTGCTCATCTAAAGTATTTTTAATTAAATCGTTTAGAAAATATCTTTAAAAAAAAAGGTTTTGTTTCATTCAGTGAGAATTCACTTTTCATTATTACCACAAACTCAATTTCACATTTAAGTGTCTATATGTCATAGACATGAAGAATGACAAGTTCATTCAGGATACACTTATGGATGCTTCTAATTCAGTTTACAAGTGGTAGGGTACTTGAGAATTTGATCTCAAGCTCTTGTCTGTGGTTGAGCCTTGAGGCTTGAGGCTTTCCCCCATCCATCTGAACTTGGAATGTGATGCACATCATTTAGGAATGACAGGGGGGCAGGGAAAAAATACTCTAACAAATTTGGGGGGCTACTTTTCAAGCTTGCTTGCATGAAAAAATCACTCTTTAATTTGTTTTGTATTGAACTCTATGCAAATTTTTGGGGGCTCTTTTATGACTTTCGGGGGCTTTTTTAAGCATTTCGGGGGCTAATTCGCCCCGAGCCCCCGTGTATTTTTTTCACTGCAGAGGGTCTGCCCTTGGAAATATAAATAAAATGGTATATATATATTTCTGTATATTTCTCTATCCCCTCCTACTGCACTCGATCAGGTTAGTGTCAGAAGGGCAGGACAGGTATTTGACTCTTCTGGCTCTCAGAGGCCAATTGCATGTACTTAAAGACATTTATTTACTTTCTCTTGACAGTAAAGTATAGATACTTCATGGATATTTAATCCATCTAAAAAATGCAAATCCAAAAGTGAAGAGTAAATGCACTTCATTTTGGATGATAATATCGAACAGGAAATACCACACTTCCAACAAATACATATTTACTTCATGGGATATCGAAAAAACAGGAAATACCACAATTACAACAACTACTTTACATAATGAATATTTCTGAGGATTTATCAAGGCTATGGATTGTATCTATTATTATGGTAAACTACATGCAAATGCAATGGAATGAATTTAAATACAATGTAAGATAAAATGTGATTCCTCATTCAAATACGGTATATACCAACATGTACATGTACATTGCAACAATTTACACATTAACAAAAAAGAAGAAGATGAAGAAGCCAGTATGTGAGTTATTTTTTTTCATAAAATCATAGTACTGTTCCACAGCCTACATGATGACGTAGTATACACATCTATAGATACAAGCCATCTATAATTCATAAATTGTTCTGGAAAACAATGTGCTGTTTAATGTATAAATGTGTAAATAGAATAACACCCAGAATCGTTCATGACAGATTTATACTCGTCGACGATGTTTCAAAACGAATAACTCGCAACACAGATAAGAAAATGTTGCCATTGCCAAAATGTAAAACAGAATTGTACAGGAAGTCATTCATTTATTCAGGGAGTGAAATTTGGAATGATCTTACACTTGAACTTAAAGAAGCACAGAGCCTAGCAGTCTTTAATAGAGCTCTAAAAGAAAATCTCACATGATAAGGTGTTCTTCTGCGTAGTTGATTTTTATCATGTTACTTGACTCCATTTTACAATGCTTACAATGTATTACCATTAATTATAAACTGTTGTTCTTTTGTGCAATATTATACTCAGTTAATGTATTCCTATGTTTTGGTTTAATTTATTTTCATAGTTGATTTTATCATTATCTATTCAGTTTTTGTCATGTTACTTGACTCCATTACCATACAATGCTTACAATTATCATTAATGAACTGTTGTTCCTTTGTGTAATATTATATTCAATTAATGTATTCCCATGTTTTTGTTTAACTTATTTTCATAGTTGATTTTATCATTATTTATTATGATTCAGTTTTTGTCATGTTGCTTGACTCCATTACCATACAATGCTTACAATTATCAGTAATGAACAGTTGTTCTTTTGTGTAATATTATATTCAGTTAATGTATTTCTATGTTTTTGTTTAACTTATTTCATAGTTGATTTTATCATTATCTATTATGATTCACTAGTTTTGTCATGTTACTTGACTCCATTACCATACAATGCCTATATACAATTATCATTAATGAACTGTTTTTCTGTTGTGTAATCTTATACTCAGTTAATGTATTCCCATGTTTTTGTTTAACTTATTTTGTAGTTGTTTTTTATTATTATCTAAACCATGCATACATTGTGTTAAATGTTTAATAATCTGATATTGTACAGTTCTAATTGTCATTTATGTAATTGTTTAATGTGCTGTTTTTATAATCAGGGCTCTGTTGAAGACCAGGTTTTTATTTTTTGTATACTGAACAGACTACCCTGAATAAAGAAGTGAAATAAATAAAAAAAAAAAAAATACAAACAGCAAGGGAAAAAGGATGCTCTGGAATGCTGTATAGACTCTGTACAAAATATATGAATTTAGCCAACAGAAAAAAAAATGTAATCATCATGTCTCCGTCAAAATTACATTTCCCCGAATGCAGACAGAAGTTTGTCTTATAATAAAAATGACTATAATGTGTAATGTTCCACCTGTACATCAGTAAGGTTGATCAAAATACATAAAGGATAAACATATAAATCATAAAACGGAGAGGATGGGCAAATACTTACATTGTCCAGATTCAATCTCAGGGATGATATCTTGAGGAGGGGTTTGGCATGTGATCTCATCACCATTTATGTTTGTTACTGTGGATGTGTACTGATTAAAGCGACATTCATAGCCACTGCCCATGGAGAGGGGTGGTAGCTGACTCACAGAGATGACAATCTAGAAAAAGAGGGAAAAATTTGGATGATATGTGATGCTTCAAACTATTCCAAGAGGACATAAAAGAGGGTTGAAATCTTTACTGTACAGGTAGGCTTAACTCATCTTCTTTATCATTTTCGTTTGAGAATCTCAATTTACCAAATCTAAATACTCAACTCGGATTCTTACATTTCCACGACAGAGGGAACAGAGGGAATATTCTACCAGTGTGCTATTGTAATACAAATGTTAAACCAAGGAGGATATTACAAATGTGGTTAAACAAGCAAATATGTCAGTCCATCAGATACATGTATATGATAGAAACCAGTGTAAACAAGTACTTTGTTTACAAGAGCCATGTTTACACTGTATGCTTGCTATTTATACCTTGAGTTATAACTTAATTCGTTTAATAGATTTATTCAGAGCTTTCCAGAAGTACAATGTACATCACTGACTGCTCCTGTGTATTTAATCACTGATAGAAGCATACTATATTACTATTACTGAGTTTTAGATATATCTACATATGCCTGTATCACTACAACATATTGCATACTACCACGTTTTCAAGTAGCAGCTTCTGATTTTGACAACATCCCAACAATAGCAGAACCAGATACCCCAGTGATCACTACAGGTCACCAAAAGTGTGAAAACCATTTGTTCGCCAGGAGTAATTGACTGTTCTCATAACACCGGTTTCCTGTTATTTCTCTTGTATCAATGATATGACTACTTTACTCCTGTGCACTTTCAAATTACAGTGTATGGCCTAACCACATGTTACAGTGATTGCCAAACCACTTAAAAACCATCATATGATATGATATTTATAGCTATACTTGTACTCTGCCACTACTTTTGAAGATGTGCATTGTTAATACCACAATCCTGACAAATTTGTGACCTGGGGAAGAAATAATTTGCCTGACATTTGACAATATCTGCCAAAGTTCAAGAGTTCTACCTGTCACGATGGTTTTCAATCATCCGAAATCTTGGCCATTACGAGTCCATTATCAATACAAGTACACACATGTATCTATCTCTTCATAATGAGCAGGCCTTTGCGGTAGAAGGAAAAGCATGAGAGGCATTCGCATTTGCCCGACTCCGAGAGGAGATGGCCAATAATAACACTGGCTATTCAGGGCAGACACTCCACAGGCTATTCAATTACCCGCAGTTGACATTTTACTTTTCTGGGGCTCATTAATGATTTTTCCTTGAGACAAACATCTGGTTGTTCTAGTGACAGAAGACCGTTGCTAGATTCTAAGATGATAATGAAGTTACCAGGACATGACAACACAGGTTGCCTGGGTTCTCATCTTACCACATCTTCTAATTTATTGAAGTCTTCCTTCAACATCCTCACAGTTCCCTTATCTTACTTCCCCCAGCTTCATGTACCTATGCAGGTGTTCATGTAAGTCAACATTATAAGAATACAAGTACTTGTACATGTACATGTACATGGGATATCTTTATCAAACCCCATGGCACTTTTGCTAAACACTTACAAATTTATAAAAACTTATCGGCCTACATATAATTAAACACAGGAAACATAAGTAGCAATGTTCATAAGATAACCAAAAAATTATAATGCTTAACATTTTTCTATCTGATAAAACAGAGCTCAGTCCTTTGTTTTGTGCAATTACCATTGATTTTACACATTAAAAATGTGGGGTTTTTTTGCGGCGGTTATCAGGTCACATCTAAACGAGCTCTTAAGCTTCCTGTATTGCACAACATCTAACCTACATGTATAATACTCAACACTAAACACTACCATTCACAGAGTTGGCTACATGTACATAAATGCTCCACATACTCCATAAAAAAGTACCAGCATAGTGCTTTATTTTGAAATGATCCGATATGAACACAAATGTACAGTAAATAGCTCAATCACCACTACTCAATACTAAATAGTAGAGTGACTAGATAATATAAAATGTAATAACCTCATGTGATAAATTATTTTTAAAATTGACAATTCTGAATAACATTAACTATTAAAGGGGGGTGTAAACTGACAAGACTATGTGTCTTTCCCGTAGCTTGACTCGGGGCCATCAGGTATAATACGACTACGAACGCGACTGCAGCTGCAATCACGTGCATGCGACATACGCAAAACCGAAGCACGAGGAGAACTTCGGTCTGTTTCGCGAACCCTGACCATGTAGAGATTAAGTCACTGACTACCGTTAATCAAGTCTATTAGTTTTTTGCGCAGGTGTCCAAAAGGAGACGTAGATGGCGTTCCCCTGTATTCATCAGTTTACACCGTCCCCCTTTGTTTGTTTTCTTCCAAATTGTCTTTGAGTACATGTACACACAGTAGTCATCTTCGTATCAGTAAAGTAATTTTTCTTTCTAAATAGTTATCTGATTTTTCTGCTTTTGATATTTGGCCTCAGAGGTCTCCGTTTTAAAAGAAATATTGTATAAATCAAACTCATTGTTGAATTGTTGGTAATTGGTAGTCATTCGGAACACAACGCTTGGAGTACATTTACACTGTATGTAATGTAGGCCTTCACTTGTACATGTACATTGTACTTTTATTTAATTTTCAAAGTTTTAATTTTAGTACACCGGTATGTAGGCCGATTTCAACAATTCTGCATTATTTCACAAGCAAGAAATTCATGGAAAATGAATTTTAAAAAAAAAGATTTAATTTGTTCATGTACCTAAAAATGCAACAGTTCAGCAGCAAGACAATTAACGGCATACATGTGACTTCTGGTAAGAGGTAAAGAAAATAAAATAATTCCAACCATCAACATCAATTAATTTAAATAACTGGCTGAGAGATATTCCTTTTGGTGTAATTCAGTGTTTAGTGACAAAATAGCAGATCTCATGGAGTTACCACAGCTCTTCATGATTAATACATAACAACACTCTTTCACCCTTGCCATGCAGTAAGTATGTTCTGTGTTCGCATTAGTGTTCAGGAAACATGTACACATGATTTACATGTAGACTAAGAGTGTGTATGTATTTCTTTAAATCTCAATAGAATTGTTTGATCATCAACATGTACTTTACACAACCAGGGTTGGCCAAGGTCATGAACTTTGTGGAAATGCGTTCTCCCAGTCCATGACCACAAAATGTAATAAACAGAGATAAATGGAAACCTTCATCTTCCTCATAAACCAACAGCCTTGAAACATTTATTTCAGGATGACAAAGAGTCACACGTATGTACAATACACAGTTGTAGTAGTACCAGCATCAAAATTATACATTTATGAATGGTCTATACTATATAGAGGGTTGAGTTCTGGGAAAGGTGAATGAATAATTTGTGAACTTATTCATTCTTTTCAAGTTAGGCCATTAAAAAAAAAAAACATGTTTAGCGTCCCCGCCCGCTTCCTTTTTTGGGGCCGCCTCCTATCTTCTTCTTTTTAATTGTAATTTTTTTTTTTTTTTTTTAATAATTTTTCTAAAGAAAAAAAACCTGAAAAAAACTGCTAAAATGGATCTATTTCTGATTAAAAAAGAAAAAAAAGGGCCTCCTCCTTCCTATTTTTTTTTTTGGGGGGGGGGGGCCTTTGTGTGAAAGATTATAAATCAGAGAAAATAGTGTACCCTAAAGAGGATGGCTCTATAAAATACCCTCATATTCAAAATATGACAATTAACAGCTAAAGGTTGTGGACGACACTTTCATGATGTTTGTATGGTTCTATCTACATATTTCTGGTTACAGTGCATGTGACTGCAAGACTGGGCCAATTTCTTATCATTATGATGATTCCAAAACCTCATGATATAGGCCTACACCAAAATATATCTGCTACATGATCAATAACCTTTTCCAATCACTTCCATTCAGTCTAGCTCTTTTATAATGCAATCACATCAAAGGCCCTGTCTTATCAAGAATTAGTACAGAATAGGAGACTGTAAACTTTTGATTGATTGGAGGACTTGCAATTGATCTTTATATTTAAACTTAAATTCAAGGCCCATGCAGAACTCAACTTTATCTAAACCCATGTAACCATGTGCTGAATGGATGCACGTGTAGCTTGCCACTCTGGTTTGCACATTGACCTCCCAAAATGTACTAATTTGAGTTCATGTGCGTGTTAAAAAATGCATAGAGCCAACCTTTATGTTTCAACCTTCATACATTTAAGTCTGTTTACTTCTAAAGTTGCATAATATACTGTACATACATTGCAAATGTATGCAGTTACTGTACATGCATGATTGCATGCTTACAATTATTGTCATACTCATGACATTGTAGGTGAGGCCACATAGGCATACAAGAGCATACCTAATGTGTTCTGTGGTACGTGTCTCTTGCAAATTCTATCTAACATATTTATAAATCCTAGGTCTAAAGTCAACAATATAAATCTGATGAAGCTCCTTTGTGTACATACACACTAAGGTACATGTATATACATGTACACACTAAGGTACATTTGAATTGTCAGTTCCTACATAATATATGACCACTGCACACAGACAGTGTGTCATTCAGTCATTCTGCTCATTACCAATTCATTTTACATGTCTTGCTTCAACATGTTTCATCTGCTTGTCACAACGGATTGCTCTGCGTTGCAGTGATGCATTCCAATGTATTGTTGGTTGCCAGGGATATACATGCAGTCTAGTGGAAGGATGCATAAGAAGTGTATGCCATCAATTCATGCTACACATCACATCATCTCAGACGTGTACTTCTAAGACAGTGGAGGCAGTCTGGCTGCTCGCTTCAACTAACGACACTTCTTCCAGGAGTTATAACTTTTAGAGGTCCATTTAACAATGTTAAATCTGAGATACACGGCCCTACGTGTTATCAGTGTCTGTGATATGGTGTAATATTGAAGCCCTAAAAAAATTGCGCTTCAAAATGATCAAGAAGTGCCTCAAAAAAGTACAAATCTTTGAGTGACCAGATTTACCATACTTGTTTTCCCCAATAGACTGTAGTGTTATAAAAATTGTTAGGAAAACACAAAATTTAATTTCGATTTCCAATCATAAATATCTTGATAATCAGACAGGCGATCGGCTTGTAAAAGTCATGGGGTTCCTGACTGACCTAAAGGTTTATAATTATCATTGCAGCATGAGCTATTAATTCCAGGATTTCGTTTCAGAATCTAAGGCAAAGATACCATACCCAATCCCTTTAAATTCTTTTTATTCCTGATGCTCACAGACTTGCATCAAGCTGCGACCTACATGTGCATGTGCATGCTATAATATGACACAACTGAAGATTCTGTCATTCTTATTTTCATTCCTCTCTGTTTCAAGGCAGTTAGTGTATCTTAAACTCTGTTGATTTGTACTTTTGTCCCTGCACTCTTTTAATTTGCATACATTTAGAAATCCATGCAGAACCAAGGAAGCCTACACGAGAGGACATGGTATCAGTCATCTACACTGTATAGTGCAGTACAATAAGCCTTTCACAACAATGGAAGCCTGTGCACACTTTTTCACAGTTCAGGGTCCTTTTCATTCACGAATTGGCAGCTTTTGTCATTTTTAGGAACAGACAGGATTAGGAAAGAAAAGACTTGTCTGGGATATACATGTTAACTGATACCTATCATGACTGATACTTATTGTGTCTGACATGCTCTGATTATCCACAACATCTATTGTGACTCCTCATTCAGAGTACCATTTTTAGCCAAAAGTCAAACTCAATATATAAACAATGGGGGGTTTACTACTTCATTCACAAGCAAGGCCAGACTAATTTAGTTAGTACCAGTATTGTGGCAGGGCTCCACATAAACTTTTTAGGAAGGGGATCCGGTTTGAGCTTTTTGACAGTCTGTGTGCATGAGCACGAAGTAAACAAAATTAAATCAAAATTTCAGGGCCAAGACTGGGATTTTGGGTGCCTGTTAGTGTCAAGCCCTGACTATGGTGTTGTGATTGATTGATTAATATATATATATATATATATATATATATATATATATATATATGTTCATAAGGCATGATTTTATCAACATTAATCTATTCCAAGCCCCTCCCTTCAATATTATTTAAATCAGCATCACATGAAAACAGGTCCATATTAACAACCAAAAGGAACAAAAGGAACACCTGTCTGCTACATGTACGTTGCGCACGACTGCACATGTGATAAAGAATGGCTGAGATAAATGTTTGGAAGCCAACACATACATGTAGATCTACAATGTAGTAAGCCTGTCAGAAAGATGTGCACAAACATTCTATTTGCCTCATCTGTATACACACAATAGACTTGAAACTAAAATATTTGCCCTAAAGGCTGTATTCCTATTCACATCATAGTACATCCATTCATTATACGAAAGTGCAACAAGTACGGTAGTTGTTCCTGTTCAGTACAGGCCATGTACAAAGAACCAAAAGTAAATAAAAATTGATGAATGCTTTTGAGGTGGTAATCGTTTTGTATTATCATCAAACATAGTCAAGTATGGAAGCCATTCTAATGCATGAGTGCACAAGAATAGTGCATAATACCTATATACAGCTATCAATTAATCCAACTGTTACACGTCCATTTAGATTCAATGCAGTACCAGTATCTTTATAAAAATATTATTCACAGAAATTGCAGCTGGGATCACTCAAGAAGTTGTACAACTACATGTACATGTATTCTTGTGAGTTCCAATGAATAATTAAAATTTGTTTCAGTGGAGATTATGTCATAGAATGGGTAATTTTTCAAAATAGCATACAGTTGGAACTAAAAGTTTCTTTTTCTCACAAGAAATTGAAAATGCTGTCACTTGAAGCAGTAACATGAATTACACTAGTGACTTCATTACTCTTCATATACACACACACATGAGAAGATATACATCATCAAGAATACAACCTCTAGCATGCAAAACAGAATAGAACACCAATCCAAGCTTATTCAAACTATTTTAACACAAGTTGAACTTTGGAGACCGAAGCACAAATAAGTTCCTTCATTTGACCATGATTCACATCCTAATCGAATATAAGTTTGAAGTAAGAGGGGCAATACAATGAGAACGGGGTCTCAGTTTAACCCATAGCAGTTAAGTGATGCTTTATTTTTATCTTTCAATCCAGAATGCTCTACAATTACAAATTGTATATATACACTGTATAAGAGCAGAAAGCAAAAATCATTGGAAAATATGGGCCAATTTCTGTTGCAGGACACTGTGCCATTCATGAATAAGAGTAATTTAATCAAAAGTATCAATTGAAGACTCTAAATTAGCAATGCAGAGTGAAATTTATGATCATTATATTTATTTACAAATTGGCAATTCCTTGATTTTTGTTGGTGATTTTCCTACACAAGGTATCAATCATTATACATATATATGAATAATATATGAAAATATGAATAATTTTGAGCTAATTTGAGGAGGAAATGCTGATTCATTAAAACCTTTCTAAAACTGTGAACTGCTACGTGTTAAATGACAGCTAATTCAAGATTTAATCACAATAAATTCACTGACCTGTTTTGACGGGGTGGACTTAGGGACACTAAAGCCCAAAGATGTGTCTGAGATGTCGATACACTGCTCTGAATCAAAGGGTAGCCATCGGGTGGGCACCTCCTTTTTCTCACATTCCTGGTAACGTGTACACCTGGGAGAGCGAGAGAGAGAAAAAGAGAGAGAGAGAGAGAGAGAGAGAAAGAGAGAGAGAGAGAGAGACAAAGAAAAAGGTGGCCGGAGAAAGCAAAGAAAGAAAGAGAAGACATTAATATACTTTGAAGTGTATTTCAAAAAATAATAAATGTACCATCTTTTCAATAAAATACTTATTCCTATGCAACTACTCCTCTACTTTAATAATGTATATTAATGGTATTATGGTTATTCAGACTATGGTACAAATGGAATTCTCATTATTCTTATTGAAAATGAACATTAATTTTATTTTCCTGTACACTAAATATCGATCATTGAGAAAAAAATGATAAGATAAAAAAAATTAATTGACATTTTCTTAATATATGTGAAGACTAATAACAATTCAAGGCCATGTCAAAATGTTAAAATATCAAAGTTAACTCTTGTTTGGTCAACGAATAACTAGCATGGAATGAGCAACATATTTACCTTGCTTCCAATGTACACCATCCACAGTATGGGTCCCCATCTCGCCCTCCATTTTCTCCAATGCACTTCTCACAGGTTGTGTACTGACTGCAGTTTACCACAGACAAACGTACAAGCTATTAAAATATAAAGAGGAAAAGGAAAGTACTTGGTCAATAACTTATTAAGAAGTTCAGCCAATGCATAGATACACTTCAATCGCATGTACAGATGCCTCCTGTCAATGATAAAATTGGCCGTTGTTCAATCACGTCAAGTCAAATCTTTGATAAATCATCTGCTACAAGTCAGAAGGGCATTAATTCTATATTAAAGTATTTAAGGTAATGCCCTTCTGGCTCTTAACTTTCAACAAACAAAATGTGCAGCTTTATGGTGGACCTACATGTATATACTATTCAAATTCATTTGGAATCCCCTTTGGTGCAAGAAATATAACAAGGATGTGAAGGACTGAGGAATTTAAAAATAGTGGAAAAAAGAATGAAGACATCAATAAATAGAATTGGCTCAGGATGACTCCCAATAACGAAATAAACACAACAAAATGTAGCTATATTACGCATATGCACAATTGCACATCATCATTCGGTAGACAAAACGACACCTGCATTCAACTTGTCTACTCATATTATCTACATCAGTTCAAAAGTATGTTGACTTTTTTTGTTATTGTGCTATTGAAATTCTCCTTTTTCATGTATTTTAAGTACTACTGCAGGGCTCGACTTTATCGGGAGCCCGGTGGCCATTGGCTCCCTGAAACCCCTGCGGGCTCCCTGAAAAAGTGCTTGAGGAGCCCGGCTGGCTCCCTAAGTTTTTCTAGTATCAGCCACGAAAAATGCTGTTTCTTACCAGCACTTTAATCCATGTTTTAATCCATCTAAAAACCCAAATTCCGCAGTCAAAATCATGAAATATGCGCTAGGCATTCCAAGGCACACTTGGCTCAACTCCAGCGCGAATAATGAGTTGCAAAAGAAAACACATCGAGATCAGTGCAGGAATGCCATGCATGATAACGTTATATCTCCGCACTCGTAACGAGTGCGCAATACATGCTGCATTGTATGTCGGTGCACTCAGAGAATGTACACACTAAGACAAACGCACGTGGTCGCTGCGTTGCCAGAGCTGAGTGTATGTTTACGTCGACTCGTGTTTGTGATACATGTGCGTTTGTGATCGTGAGTGCTTATTCTTCAGCGTGCGTACCTGGATGGACTTGATTATTGTTTGAACATAATTTTACGAACTACAAACTTCAAAGGCGTGTGTAAAAAGGGGTTGATTGTTGTTTTGTGAACATATGTACGAATTAGGGAGATTCGTGGCTAATCGTTAAAACGGCGTGTATAAACGGTCAAAGGGACTGAAAAGAATAAAATATGGAATAAAAAAGTTTGACTTGAATGTCGTTGGACTAACTTAACGGCAATCAATAAATGAATTTATTATTTCTTTCATATGTTTTTGCAAGGTTTGTGTACTACTATAAACTGTTGTGTTTTTTTCTTACAGTTTATGTATTTCACAAAATGTTTTTATTGTAAACTGAAAGTAATTTAGCCTTCCATGGGTTGGCTGTCATATAGTAATACGTCATTTGATTAATTAAAAAAAAAAAAGTAAGATTAATTTTTCAGTACAGTCAGTTAATCCTCATGGTCACATTTACACTTAATAATACACCCCTCCCTGGTCCCGGCGCTGATGATTATAAAAAAAGGTATCGTGACGGTGTGTTTTAATAGTTAATGACCATTATTATGACCACAAAAAAAACGTGATAAACTTGGGCTCCCTGAAACCCCTGCGGGCTCCCTGAAAAAGTGCTTGAGGAGCCCGGCTGGCTCCCTAAAAAAAAAGTAAAGGTCAGGCCCTGTACTGGTATTTCATTTCTTGTTTTGAAGAAAAAAAAGAAGGAAAAAAAAAAATCTGTATTTATTGAATAAGCCATACCAAATTAAATCCAATCCAATCTAATCCCATTTACCTTTTGTTCTGTGAGGAGATAAAGATGATCATCAGTGGCATTGAAGTAGGTATCCTGCTGCACTCTGGTATCTCCTACTTTCACGTCTTCATACATCCTAGCATGGGTGGCATTACTGATGTGAACCTTTAAACAAGAGCAAGGTACACCACCGTACAAGGTGCAAATAAAATATAAATGCAAAGATTTCTGAACTATTTAGATGGTTTGTTCATACATGACGTAAAAAACATTGGCAGTTTTTTAAATCTTATCTTTATGATTATGTATATATGAAATGCAAGTAGGCATTAAAATGAAAGTAGCTGCATACACATACTCCTACATACACATACTCACTATTTCTGTATTATAAGATATAGAAATATGAAACATATTATGTTTGCATCATTGAAAAAAAAAACACAACAGTGTTATATGTAAACAAGCTTCTAGAAAGCTACATGTAACATTAAAGAGGAAGTCCACATTGATATTAGATTGGTTTTAACCCAATGGCAACTAAACCGCCCGAAACCGCCGCTCCTTTTACTCACTGAACCGCCCGAAACCGCCCGTCCGTTTTCGTCCGTTTTCAACGCGCTATAGTATCCGTTCTAGGGTCTACCGTTATAATGTTATGCGTGCGTAATCCTTACGATGTCTACAGTAGGATTCAGCATAGAAAAATAGCGCACGTTTCATATTCTTCAGAAAAATGTCAAAAAGAGAGAAATATTGCAAGTTCTTCCAGTGAGTAATAGGCAATTTTTACAAAATTTCTAGTTGCTAATGGGTTAATAGAAGCAGACAAATAAGAGGAATAGGTCAGTGAAAGTTTGAGCTAAATACAATTAAGAAAGTTATGAATTTTTGAAGTTGCGATCAATTAAACACAAATTGGCAGCTCTGTGACATAGCTTGCGAGGTTCCCTCCCACTTGCTCTGTACTAAAAAAAAAAAAATCAGAAATTTCAATTTTCAATCATACATGCACCCTACACATAATATGATTCCATACAACCCCTGTATGAAACAAATCTATTCAGTCATCAATAACTTGAAAATGAAAGGATATGAAATTTCTGTACAAAGCAAATAGGAGAGTTACATCGGTGAGTTACCAATTTTGTGTTTCACGGTTGACTCTTTAAAATGTTATTACTTTCTTATTTTGTATCAGATTTTGCTGAAACTTTCACTGACCTGTTTCTCTCGTCTTCCAGCTTTTCTTAAAACCAACTTAAGGGTGGGCTTTTTTTTTATTTACTACTTTGATTCATCCCCATATTAATAAATGTAGGTGCTAGCCTACTATTTCCTACATGTAACTTTACTTTCGTTTCGAACAGGTTGACTATCCGTCGTCAGGACGACGGATAGTCAACCCGTTCCAAACTTCAAGCCACTCCTGCCACCCATCCTAAAGGCTAAGAAAGATAACCAACAGTCTTTTTCAAGACTACACCAAGTGCTTTTCAGGACTACACACCCTCAAGAAAGATTACAGAGAGTCCTTTTCAGGACTCCTCAATCCTCCCCCTCTCTCACATGGTGCACCCGCAAGCCTACTGTATATTAAAGAAACTTGCTTCTATGGTTTTGATTGATCTACACTGTACATGTAGGCACTTTATGCAATTTTAAAAACATGACTGAGATTTCTCTCTTTATCGGCTAACAAAAGAGTGAAAATGAATGGTAAATATCTAATTTGTATGTACACTGTAACTATAAAACATATTTTTTAATTCTCAAGCATTTCAATAGTAACGCCCTTCTGCCAGATATCTAAATGAAATAAATTTTAAAATAAAAAAAAAGCCTACCTTGAGAAGGTTTCCAGTGCTTGTACCTATGAGGGCCACTGTCTCGTTTTCCACAGTCACTGTTCTGATTGAAGTGGCCAGTACATTATCCAATGGGATAAGAGCTTCAGCTTGAAGTGGCTCGGTTCCCCTGGCATACTTGTGCCATACAACGTTACACAGATCAATGTCCAGTGAAGCCTAAATAAATGAAAGAATGAGAGACCGATCAAACACACATTCAAACTGATATACCGGTATGGAAAAATATAAAATCAACCTTTAAATACTATAAGATATAAACATGGTTAACGACTAAGAGCCTGTATGGACTAAAAAAAATAATAAGACAAATGTCATAAACACAGAAGTTTTGTCAGAGATGAATGTCATCGTCAAGTGTCCCAAATATTACACAAATTTTATGATAGATTGCTTTCACTTTTATTTATAGTCTAATTTTGGTATTGAATCTTGCAAATATTTCGTAAAGAAATAATATTTAAATTATTAGCACAGTACACTCTTACAAGCCATATAATCCAGCTCATGCTAATCATGTACATGTAGGACTACACTAATGCATTCAAACTGACCAAGAAAGCATTTTCAACTACATGTAGATGAATCTTCGACTGCTCGCAGTTGAAAATGATGCCTCCGCCATCAGCGATTTAACATACCAAAACAGAAGCAATTAAATAAATTCAAGTTTGATTCTAATTCTAATCCATTGACAGGTCCTCAGAATATCATGATTACAAGCTACATGTACATGTATGACTCTTTGATCTTTGACCTAATGACCCTAAAATCTAATCAGTTCATTGGCTCTGCAAGATACATACGTACAGGTATGTACAGGTAATAGTAATCCCTCCATTGGTTCTATCGCATTCGTTCACAAGCTATTTTTGCATACATAATGAGCCCCATGACCTTTGACTTCATGACTCTAAAATCTGATCAGTTCATTGGCTTTGCAAGATACATACGTGACCCAAGTTTGGCGGGAATCCATCAATCGGTTCTTGAGATAACGCGATCACGAGCTATTTTTGCATACATAATGAGCCCTGTAACCTTTGACCTTGTGACCCCCAAAATCTAAGCAGTTCATTGGCTCTGTAAGATACATACATGACCCAAGTTTTGCAGGAATCCATCAATTGGTTCTTGAGATAACCCGATCACAAGAACGGGAGGGACGGACGGACAACCCAAATCTTTACAGTTTTTAGGACTTTCTGCCATGCAAACTAGAAAACAGGGAACATGTGAAAAATAGAATTTCAACCTATTTATGAGAAAAAAGTTTGTTTGTTTTTTCTTGTTCTTGCAAATAAGGTAGGATTCCAAAGATACTGAAATGAACTGTACATCAAATGTAATCCTAACTACATGTACTTAAGAGTGCTCATCGAACATTGATGAACAAAGTACTTTCACTTACAATATTGCTGCATCTGGATGATTGTAAATGCCGTATTCCATGGACCTCAACCACTCCTTTACTTGTACAATCTTCCGCTGCAGTTTTAAACTTTGCCAGTAACGCAGACATCTTGTAGATACATAGCACAGAGTGAGCAGGATCAGCAGCTTTATCTGTGTACTCTGAAGACTCAGCAAAAACAGCATAGAGAAGAGGATCTTCACTGCTATTGAAAGATTCACCAAGATCTTTCCCAGGGATAGACACTTCAATGGCCTGAATGAGGTTGTAGGATCTGTCGCTGCCTAAAGAACATGTCAGCTGAACTTCTGTAAATGAATCAAAGCTGTCGCCCTCTTGGCAAACTCTGTTAATCTTTGATATGTAATAGTGATCTTGAGTTGGATCCTCATTAATTAATTGCTGCTGATTGGTGACAAAATATGTAAACCCTTCAAATTCAAATCCATTGACAAAGTTTAACGCAAACTGCGCCACACTTGCACGAGAGTTCTGAGCATTGAGCCTTTCCCGCAAAGATAGCGAATCCAGATGCAATTGGGTGACGTAGGGAGGAGAATTATCAGGAGCAGGGAACTCTGGACTAACTCCAACATACATGTAATCATCATGGAGAACTGCCACTGCCGGGGTATTTGCATTGATCACTATTCTCTGGTACTCAACAGAATCTGATATGTTCACCAGGTCCCGATACTGACACTTGCGTGAAAAGCTTCCACAGGTGATAAGCTTTTCTATAGGAGATGGTGCAACAGCAAGAATCCTGTTGTTGTTCACGCAGGTTTGTTGATCCTGGCATTCTGCAGGATCAGGCGCAGTACTTACTTCTTCCTGTAAACTGAAGTCTGAATGGAGGTGAAATAAGGAGTTTTTCGCTCCAATGTACATGTCACCAGTTCTTTCATCCACAGCTAAATTGGCAAATTGTGAATCTTCTGCTGTGCTAATGAACTCGACGGGTGCGTATGCCTCTAATGTCCCATCCACACTGTTCGGGTGATGTAAAAAGATGACAAAACATAGAAACATGCTCACAAGTGCATAAATTCTGCTAAAAGTTCTTCCATTTTGTGTTAGGAGTAAATTGCACAGCATTTTGTGCTCCTGCTCCATAGTGCCTTTTAGAATCTCCTTTGTTTCCTTGAAAATTGTTTCCTGGAATATAATAGAAAAAGGAAAGCTGTCATTACTTTGCCTGTCATGGTAATTTGAAATTACAAATAAACAAACAACAAACTTGTAGGCCTACATCAAAGAGCATATAGATTTATATCAAGTATAATGTACACAAATTGAGTCAGAGTTATTATGAATGTTTGAAATATGAGGTCACTAAATCCATGCGAATCTCAAATTAGCAATTTGGTCAGTGGATTGAGACGTAGTCATTGGACAACTCTTCCGTTTGTCATTATTATTACTTTATCTCTTTCCCCTAAGTGCCTTCTCCCTAATAGGGCACTTTCTCAAAATATATATTATGGATAGCATACATGTATAATAGGGGTTTTTTTTAAATAAAAAAACCTCCTTATTTATACATTTAAAAAAACTGATGTTTTAATAATTTCCTTTTGTTTGTCAGATTTAATTCAAACTTTTACCATTCTGCTTCTCTGATTTGTCTGATTTCTTTAGCAGTACAGTAGTTGTCTGTTAAGGTTGGATTTCCCAATGTGCTCTTTTAAAGTACTACGGTAAATGTGCAAACTGAATGTGAACAAACATTGCATTACATGTATCATGTATTAAATGTATGTACATGTAGGCCTATTGTATTGCACAACGACCAAACCATAAACTACCTGTAGTATAGAAAGGCCTACAATTTGTACTCAGTAATTCAAAATACATGTACATACAGGTTTTGGTAAATTTCATGTCATGTCTAGCGAGTGAGAGAGAGTTTTTGTTCAGAGTTGGCAAAATAAAATCTTACAAGTTAACATTCAAGAAGTCATGTGGGGAATTTTTTACATGAAACATGACATAAGAATTCTTGTAGTGTGAGACTACAGTACAAGGTACATGTACATGTACAGTATATAAAAAGAAAATTTAGAATATCACATCCACAATACAGCTGTTAATACAGTACATTAGCACCAACAATTTTGAATTCAGGATTCTCCTAAGACCTGCGCAATTCAATCAAATACAACACATACCTAGTTCACAAACATCCTGGTTTCTTGGTAAAATGTACATTCTGTTGAACAAATCACAGAACTAGGAATACCAAACAAACATACTCACAAATCTCATCTGTGTGACAGTTTGACCCTCATTCCTTGATAGTGGGTAATTTCACAAGTCAATGACAATGACCCCGTGGAGCAGGATTTAAAGTGCATTCTTTCTCTACCTTTCCACTTTCTATTTTCTACAGAAAAAAACCTTCCATTTTGGAATGTGAGAAAAATCAATGATTTTTGCTTGCAGTTTAAATGCAGCTTATGTAAAGCCAGGGTAATAATATAATTGCAGGGCCTTCCTTCCAAGGAGAACAGTATTAATACTGATAAGGCTACCCTGGGTGAACAAGGGTACATATTATTATTATAAGCATTATTTGTACACAAATGGGGCCAGTCACCACGAAATGAGTCCAGTGTCGCATTAGGCTCAATCGTAGTAATAGCGATGTATAGTGTGTATGTACTGAAAATTGACCCACCTACCACATTTAAGATTTTTTTCCAAAAATCGACTTATTAATGTCTTGTAGTTTATGTCCCCAGAGCTTAGGTCACGAAAATATCTCCTAACATTTTTTGGCAAATAATATAGGCTATGTTACGCATCATTAACTTTACACCTAATTATATCAAAACTGGGTAATCCCATTGTTTATAAAGTCCAATTAGGTTTTTGTTCATATTTCTGGATATAATTTATCAATTTTAATGAGTGACCCCTTAATTTAAAGCTTACATGTACTTAAAGATAAACTTGAGTACTGGTAAAAAAAAGAAAATTATTTCTCACAGAATCAAACGACACTTACACTGAATGTTCAAGATTACAAATAAATGACATGTGCCAAACAATTTTGGAAGAAAATGTATACTGGCTGAGTAATGAGCATAGAAAGACAAGGAATCAAGGTAGTACCAGCCCCGACACCATGCGTGTTGTCCCATACATAGCTTTCTGTGTATGTGCTTGTTACTTTACCAAGACTCGGTCAAATTTATTTTGATTTTGATGACTCCAGAACCTTGCAGTGCACACCAATACTTACATGCTACATGATCAACTGTTTCTGATCCTTTCCACACCTTTTCTTTCACAATGCAATCGCATTACCAGTACTAAAGTTTATCTTTAATGTAGATTCATATAATACTTAAAAACAGGAATACATTTTTTGACCAACTGGACTCATTTCGTGGTGACAGGCCCCAAATGTACATGAAGCAGTAAACAGCAAGACAGACTCTCCAAGGAGCACAAATACGAACACCTGCCTGTTTTCATCCTACACCCCCTCCACTCCCCCCCCCCCCCTCCTTCATTGTTTGTCTCAGCAGCTGTACATCGTACAATGCATGTGATGTTATTATCATCTTTGAAGCTTGCTTATAAAGAATGTCTGGACTTTGTGACCTCAAAATACAAAAAAGGGATTTAGAAGAGCGGCCATGGGTGTCTACACATTCATTGGATCAGCACAGGCCATTGTATGTACGTACAGTATATCATACACGCACAGTACAGTGGTACCGATTTGCACAGATTTTCTGTCAACCTTGAACTAATTGACAAGTTACTTACTTTGTGTCAAAAACAATTTACAAACACCGAAAAAATTGTTAGATTGTTAATAACTCCAAGCTTTTGTTTTGATTCAGATTAATATACCGGTAGACATGTTAGTGAAACAAACTTTGAGTAATGTGGTGTTTTTATGAAACTTGGCATCCTTTTATTGATTATTTACATGTACATGTTTACATGTACGTATACAATTTGAAATTACCAATTACATTGAATTTAAATAAATATTATGATAACTATCATTTACATTCATTATCTAAATGTTCTTTTCTACCAATTTTCTGCCACCTAGCTTGATTCAACTTGTTCAAAATTGAGTCTAGCATTTTAGTAGCAACTGGAATCTGTGAAACATGATATTTATTTTGAAATTTGAATAATAATATAAATGTTTCAGTTTATGTTTCAATATAAACAATTAAGACATTCCCTGACTATGCACTGTTCAACGTTCAAATTCTGGGGTAGGATTTACCACCTACATGTACATGGCATGGAAAGGGATGACATAAGAGGATTTAAATTCCTACCGTCTGAATCACCATGGGGCCAAATTTAGCACTGCCTTGACACTTGTAGGCCAACATGTATCTACATGTACAATGTAAATCAAGAAGTTATATATTATATGTGTACTGCAACCACTTGCATTTAAGTTATAATACATGTGTACATCCAATTCAGAGACAGCTGCTCAACTTGATTACAGATACATGTAGGTGATAGGGCTTTTTCAGTTGCCCCTAAATCCTAGAACTCTTTACCCCCTGTACTAAAGAATCTTCATACTCTCACAGCTTTCAAGAGGTGTCTCAAAACACATCTTTTCTAATGTGTTGTAATTTTCCTCTCTGTTTGTAATTAATGTACCGTAAGCTTTAATAATGTTCTCTCCCTTTGTTTGTTTGTTGAACTAAAAATACTTCTTGTTTAATGCGCTTTATAAATGTAATATTAATAGTACCATCATGTAGAAAATGGACAAACGAGAGGTAGCTAAATGGTGTAATGTAAAACTTTTTGGGGTGCAATATCAGGGCTTAATTCTTACAGGTAGTCAGGTACACAGGTCTACAATTAATGTGTATGTAGTTTCTACATGTACATGTAGATGCAGGCCTATAAACCCAAATCACACCTTCTTTTAATCGTCATATGATCTGTATGCAGAGAGTGATCAGTGATTCATCCATTTTGTTCCAATACATGACTGCGTAGATCTCATGATAGCCCTGAACTGAAGGATACAGACATACCAGAATAACATCATGGAGTCAATGAGCCAGTACGCAATGGGGATTTATTAAGAGCAAACAAGAGGGTTGCAAAAGACAAATCTGGGAAATTCTGAGCAAACCTTGATAAACAACTACATAAACAAGTGAACTTTTATCCACTCTTTCTCTGATCATCCTGATGGATTGATTGCAAAAAGCAGTCTTACAAATAATGTGCTATGTACATTTATGTTAAAGGTAAAGACCAGATTTGGAAATGCCCCAATTTCAAAAAATGAAATGGAAGATTTTATTACCAATCATGTGAAAGAATATGTTTTGACTAATACATGATGACAATTTTGCGGGGACACTGCTACTAATTGATATATTTGGTAAATTAGTTTATCTATTGGTGTGTGAGAGATATAACGCATGTTTCGCGCACGTGTGCGTAGTCCCATATACATCTTTCTGTGTTCAGTGCTTTTAACTTTACGAAGACTGGGTCAAATTTCTTATCATTTTGATGATTCCAGAACCTTGCAGTACACACCAATACTTATATATGCTAGACGATCAACCTTTTCTGATCGATTCCACAACGTTTCTTTCACCATAACTGGTCTTTATCTTTAAATATACTTGAAAAAAGTTGAAATGCGAGAAGTTGAGAATATATGATTTTACCAAGGAGTTACTCTTGATCATAAACACATGTGTACATTGTATGTAAAGTGTACAAAATGAAAGCCCTTTCCTCACTCACATAACCAGAAACTTTTGCATGTTAGAGTGAACACAGCAGGAACACAGTAAATGAAATATTCACAATTTTCGCTTGTGGTTCAGATTCAAGAAAGTTTCTTGCTGCATAATAAATGGATCACAACTGACGCTTTGTGTACATTGAGAACAAGTTTCTTGCCGTAAGAATGGTCGTCCTTGACCATTCACATATAGTTTCTGATTTTACAGTGTTAGGGGTGCTAGGCAACCCCAGCATCTTGTACAAGTAGGATCAAACCTACATGTACATGTAATATAAATGTACAGTATGTATACTGCCTGGACACTTTCCAATCCGCTGAGAGAATAACACACCTTCAATGCTTAAACGGAGACAGATTGTGGGATGCATGTGATGTATTAAGGGAAGGGGAAACGATGATTGATTACGGTAAAGAAAAGTTATTTCTTAAACAGACAGAATCTGGACTACATGTACATCAAACCCGGTCTACAAATGCAGTACCGGAACAGTAGAATAATAAAGTACACTGCCCTTCAAATGTAAGTGGACACCATCGCAATACTTCCAGGAACAGGAAATTGGGTTGGCTTAGAAGTAGGAAACAATAAAGTGATTACTAATTACATAACAGTAGGGGGCATACATGTAACTATTTAGAAGACTACAATATTTCCCAGTGGAGTGGTTGGGATTGAATAGGGGTCTATTTTGGTATGTGACATGTGGATTTGATTTTGAAATTCTTTTTCACAGTTCAAGACAGTGTTTTCGCTTACTAATATGAAATTTGTGACAAGCCTTTTTGTTTCTTTATCAATACTGAATAGTAATTTATAATTGTAAATGAAATGCTAAATATGTGTACACAGTTCATTGATTTTATAGCATGATTCTTTTTCCAAGGTTTTACACAAAGCTATTTTTTTTTTTTTTTTTTAAAAACTTAAGTATGAAGTTAACCATGCAAAGGGCAGCCTAAAATGTGATCATTATATCTACAATATACATGTACTGTAGTACCGATACATGTACTGCAGTACAGGTACAGTGTAATAAACAGGGTACCGGTACACAATTTCCACTTTCATTTTGCATAGAATACCATTGTGTCAGCATTATGCACATGAACTTTGGTCTAAGTGCAAAGTTTTATTGAACACACTAAAAAATATGTTCCAACATGGACAGTATGAATCATTGACACAACACATTTGGTTATATCAATCAAATGCGCAATGTTGCACACTATTCATGTACACCGTACATGTAGGTTGAAGACAAGGCAACTTTTCTCTACAATTTGCTAATGTAAAAAAAATGGAACACCAGAAACATTAATAATACCCATGTACATGTCACGTACAATACATGGAGAGCAGTCTCAGCAGTTGAAACACACAACAACTGTACATGTGTCGAGCACTATTGATCGCAAGAATGAACCTGAACTTTGTGAATTCTGGAGGTATCTCTCTGTACTCCTCTGAGCACTGCAGATCAATGCAGTGAACTTTGCACAAGACTCCCTGAGGAGACTGTCAGCCTACAGCCTGCGCAGTTCATGCCCCAACACTAGCAAACAATCGCATTCCCAGGCTTACTCATGAGACGCCTATTTTGGTGTAGGAATTCCTGCCCCTTTGTAAAGTACATAAAGTGTCTTTTATGCACTATCCCGGTGAGTTTCTGCATACTAATCCGCTAGAATACATGAATGTAGAACTATAAATACATTGTACATGTACATATAGTCTTTGTAGATGCTATTTTTTTGACAGACAGATTCCTTTTTGAAATTATTCTTTCTCCATGTAAACTGGGGCTTTCTCTCATAGGTGCATAGGTATGTACACATGTAGGCTTACAATGTGATGTACATGTAGGCATGTGCAATATGAACAACTCTTTTTCCATAATTTTACTTTTTTATTTGGTACCCCCACCCCCCCCCCCCCCCTCCCCCCTCCGGCCTGTACCTACGCCTCTGTGCCCCATCCTGATAATTTATT
Source organism: Strongylocentrotus droebachiensis (assembly GCA_035222895.1). Classification (NCBI taxonomy): domain Eukaryota; kingdom Metazoa; phylum Echinodermata; class Echinoidea; order Camarodonta; family Strongylocentrotidae; genus Strongylocentrotus; species Strongylocentrotus droebachiensis. The sequence continues at coordinate 67,496 of JAVYIG010003312.1, forward strand.
TGCCTTTTTCGTTGCTTATTCTGACACATCTTGACATCTGACAGTCTTCTGAACTAAAAACAACAACACTGGAGTGACAGGGACAGAAAATTAAATGTACGATTCTGCCTCCTGTCCAAATTCTAATCGGTTCATAATAACATTTACACATACATGTATACTGTCTCAATGAGGTCTACACTGAGACAAGTGTCGTCTACATATACATGTAATTCTGAGCATATTTGCACAAACAAGCAATAAATAAAAATTCATGAAAAATCAAATCATGAATTTTATTTTCAAAAATCCTACATTGTGTATTATTTTGAAGAAAAAAGACTTCCCTTTTTAATGACTTTAATACTATTAATAATAGTGTACACACACAAACAAAAAAGATCATTTCAAATACCATCAATGAATTGGATAGAGGCATTCTAGAGAAACTCAGGTGTTTTTTCTTAACATGTGTGTGTGTGTGTGACTGTGCGTGTGATCTTTTTTTAAGATTACAAAAAAAGAATGTATCAGAGGTAACACATGTAGTACATGTACAGAGGTGAATAGGGAGGAAATTATATCACAGACTCATGTGCAAGTTGCCAATTCAACCGATAAATCTAATCTCCTGAAAAAGTTGTAGTCTGCTTTTCCTCATCCTTTCTTTTTATCTGTCTCTTTTCTGTACATGTATTTATTGAAAAGTAAATCATGGTGAGACTTTTGCCTATCAGGTGCATTATGGAAGAACAAAATTTATACTGTGATTAAATTCATGCCTTACTAAAGTCGTTTCAGACTTCAGTTATAATTCTTTCAATACTTCAAATTAGAATAAATAAAAAAATTATGTCTTAATATTTTGTTATATGTTTTATTGAGTCAAACATAATCACTACAGTATGTTTGCAATATACATGTACAATGTATACAAATATAAAGGCGATTGAAGTATAAAATATGAAATATAGTGCCTGAACTAGAATAATATTTGAAAAAAGTGTTTGCTTCTGGTCTTCCATTAATTATACAAAAGGAATTGCAATTTTTCAACAAACTGAATTGGATGAAACTGAAACCACAAAATCTACTTGAAAAATTAGGTAACTAAAAAAAGATTAACAAACTCAGACAAATCCTTTTTTTTAAATGATACATTCAACAATTGAGATCACTAAAATCTAGACCCCTTTGTGAACCTCAAATGTGTAAATTGGTCATAGCACACTGATTACCTGAGATTAGACTAGTTAAGGAACAAGATATAAGTACTGTACAGTACATTGAACTCTAGACTAAATAAAAATTACCGGTATTATACAAATAATACACAGATGAGAGTGCGTTATGGTCGATGCAACACATGAGGGTGTTCGCTATGGTGCCATTGTGAATACCAGAATAGCGCTGCATCACCATAACGTTGCGAACGAAACCTGTGTATTATTTGTTTTATAAAATGGGCCGACATTCTTACTTTAATAGCTAGGCCGTAAGATGTCTCCCGAAACCTTTATCTACTGTGTTATCACCAAAATGCACCCTATGCAGATGGTACCGTGCATATACAATGTAGTAACAAATTAATGCACAGTCACATGATCCATTTTGCCGATTCTCATTGGCTACATTCTTGAACCCATTTTATAAATGTTTATAATGTACATGAAGGCTAAAGATTGCTTGACCAAAAAATCCATCTGCTTATAATAGTTTATCAAATATATATTGTCTCCTGACCAGAGCTCTCTCCTCCAAGACATGTAGGAGAGGGTTTCTGTGAAGCCAGAGGTGGTCTCGGCGGCACATATTCCTGAACGAAACAGACTGATTTTTCTGTCTAAAAATTGCAAAATATTTTTTTTGACATTCCCTAGATCTAGGGAAAACGTGAACTATTCGTTTTCCCGCCCCCCCCCCCCCAAAAAAAAAAAAACTGGCAAAATTCAAATGTCTCCAGCGGGCAACTCCCACAGTGTCACAGCATTTACGCCGTGCAATTTACGCTGAGCCGCAGTAGCTGTACTACACGTAAGTACTACACCTCTGCAGTACCTAGCGCCAGCTAAACATTTACATCCTTCAAAGTTCAATGTTTCATTTGAGCAGTGCAATTTTCTTTTTTATTTTTTTTTAATGTGATGTGAATGAAAGTACAGTACATGTTATTACAGAAGTGTCCAAGGAATCAGGGTTGCAAGGTATGATACAGGTGGAAGGGTCAGGATAGAAATATCTAGACAAGATCTACAATGACTCATTCTCGGAACAAGCTAAAACTTTTCGCACTCAGGAACATCATACTGTACTACTTGATGTTCCTTTGATCGAATAGTTTTAGCTAGACCCTTGAGTGTCATTGTATATTTGTATAGTAGTGTCTGGTACTAGTAGTACTAGCTAGGCCTACATAGATTTACACAGCCTCACAGGCCATGTACACAGTCACATGAACATGCCACAGGTCTATGGCGGGCGAAACATGCCATATACATGACAACTATACAACCATACATCCATTCGATGGATGTAAGGTCTTAACCAATCAAAACGCAGGAAACTGTACAACTATACAACCATACAACTATACGACTATACGGCTATGCATCCATCGAACGCATGTATAGTTTACAACGTGCGGGCCGAAGTGCCATAATAAACAACTATACAACTATACAACTATACAACCATACAACCATACAACTATACGACTATACGTCTATAAAGCTCGGGTTTCAACTACTGCTCGTGCAGTGGTTTCTCTCTCCCCCTCTCTCCTCACAAAACAACTGCTGCTCGTGCAGTGGTTTCTCTCTCCCCCTCTCTCCTCACAAAACAACTACTGTTCGTGCAGTGGTTTCTCTTTCCCCTCTCTCCTCTCAAAACAACTATACTGCTCGTGCAGTGGTTTCTCTCCCCCCCCCCCCCCCTCTCTCCTCACAAAACAACTACTGCTCGTGAGTAGTTTCTCTCTCCCCCTCTCTCCTCACAAAACAACTACTGCTCGTGCAGTGGTTTCTCTCTCCCTCCCCCTCTCTCTCTCTCTCCTCTCAAAACAACAACTGCTCGTGCAGTGGTTTCTCTCTCAAAACAACTACTGCTCGTGCAGTGGTTTCTCTCTCCCCCTCTCTCCTCACAAAACAAAACAACTACTGCTCGTGCAGTGGTTTCTCTCTCCCCCTCTCTCCTCACAAAACAACTACTGCTCGTGCAGTAGTTGTTTTGAGAGAGAAACCACTGCACGAGCAGTAGTTGTTTTGAGAGAGAAACCACTGCACGAGCAGTATAGTTGTTTTGAGAGGAGGGGAAAGAGAAACCACTGCACGAGCAGTAGTTGTTTTGTGAGGAGAGAGGGGAAGAGAGAAACCACTGCACGAGCAGCAGTTGAAACCCGAGCTTTATAGACGTATAGTCGTATAGTTGTATGGTTGTTGATTATGGCACTTCGGCCCGCACGCTGTAAACTATACATGCGTTCGATGGATGCATAGCCGTATAGTCGTATAGTTGTATGGTTGTATAGTTGTACAGTTTCCTGCGTTCTGATTGGTTAAAACCTTACATCCATCGAATGGATGTATAGTTGTATAGTTGTCATGTATATGGCATGTTCCGCCCGCCATACAGGTCTAGCTGTCACAGACATGCCATTGATGTCAACTCAAAAATCAAAATAAACTTTAGATAATTCACAGCATTTGCTGAGATTGTCCAGACATTATTCTCACAAGAATGTAACTCTAGAATATATAGAACTCAGTCGAACTAACGAATTTCCCAAATCAAATGAATTTCAAAGATTACTTTTTACCTTTGAAAACAAATGCGTAGACCTCTAGACTATACTGGACCGGACTGATGGTTCCCCATCACACAAAATGCGTTCGGATAGGATGTCCGTTGGACAGCCGAGCCGAGCAGCTCCCTAGTCCTCGCCTCCTCATATCACCTCAGCGTCGTCAGATCCGGAGCTGGCATCAGCATCACCCTCGCATTTTAACCTAGTCCTAGCCTGCCAATCAATCTTAAATCTTGGTTTTTGGAATAAAAATGTAAATGTGAATATAATACTTACCAGTGACGTTATAGAAATAAACACCACATCTAACCAGGCAGAGTAATTCCAAAGCGAATGCCAACACTAGAAAACGTAACCGGTGCACATATCGCGATCGGGTGGGGCTCGAGCTCGCATGCATGCAGTATACAGTAGTCGAATACGGAGCAAATTATTCCCCTCTCAGCACGTCAGCATGCATGTTGCAGTTCCATTCATATTTCAACAGCCAAAAATACTGTAACGCGCGCGGATCCAAAGAAGTGTAAATAAATAAATTTCTTTAAAAAGTTTTCAAATCCCTATCATTCAAAATAAAACTGTTAAAGGTAATACAAAGTTTTGGTATGGGGTCATGAATTTGGTTCAAATGAACATATTGGAAGCATATGCGATACTACAATATTCAGTGGTCATTGTCGCGGTAGAAATCGAGTTTAAAGTTATGCAATTGTAAATAATAATCTACTTATGTTGTATAGCTCCCTCTCAAGGTCAATATATTAATTAAGCTATAAAACAATGTTTCTTGACTAAAATCGACCGATTAGCTATTCCCGTTTGGAAATTATATATCACGACTACATATTCTGAGATTTTCATGGTCGCAGCTACCATTGTACGGCCGTAGGCGCTATTTGAAATTCATCAAAATTTACCGGGAGCACCGGTAAATTTTTATATTCCATTTTTCACGAAAGCAGAAATGTTTTAGGGACTAAATTTTCTAGTGCTTATAATACATCCACAGGGGCATCCAAATATATCAAAATTGTAAAGAACCACTATCCATCAGTTTTCAAAATTTCCCAAAACTTTGTATTACCTTTAAAGGGAAAGGTTCGCTCAAGATTTTTTCCCGCTCATGTTTGTGGCGCTGATCCTTGGGAACTGAGTCTCCCGTATCTTCCCTCGAAAATTTCAAGGGTAAAATGCCCCTCAAGATTTACTCATTAATTGCTCTTTAACTAGGCTACATCAGACTGTCAGCTCAGTATTGCTTTTTACTGTAAAGTTTCATGAATTCAATTAACTAAATCAAATTATCTCTTCAACCATATCTCTTTAACCCAGGCGCGGATACAGGGGGGAGGGGGGGGGGGGGCAGCGGGCCCTGCCCCCCCCCAAAAAAAAGGGGGGTGGGGAGGGTAAAAAGTAATTGTGACTAGAAATTTTCCTTTTTTTGGCTCAAGGGGGGGGGGGGTGGTGTTGAGCGAAATAGCGGCCGGTACGTTTTCAAATTTCTGGGGACAAAAAAGAAGGTTCGTCTTGTGAACCTTCGAAAATATTCAAGTTTCATGCCTAGGCTGTCCTTGACTCAGCCTTGTCGATGTCTTTGTCGTCACTTGCTGTCGGTCTCTTGGGATGTAGAATATCCCCGAGCAGGCTGTCCCCGAGAATATCAAATCCAAAGGAGACAACTTATTAAAGTGGTGCTCCAAAATGCGGTATTACTTGAAAAGACAGGAAAATATTCTCGCGTGCCGTGGTCGCTGAAAGGCCCCGCAGATTGATTAATAACATTCACAAGTACTGATGTGTCAGAATAAGCAACGAAAAAGGCAAATAAATTATCAAGATAGGGCACAGTGGCGTAGATACGGGCCGGAGGGGGATGTGCCTCCTCCCTCTCCCCCCAATCGAATGCCCCCCCCCCCCACAAAAAAAAAAAAATTGAGAGTGAGGGGAGAGATGAAGGAAAAGGAAAAAGACGTGAGATAATATCAAGAGAAAGATTGCTCGAAAACTCTCTTTACAAAATAACAATGTTATGTGAATCAGTAATGTGGGGACAACAATGAAATCAAATCACTTTAAAATGCAAAATTTTCTCACTCAAGGACTACATCCCCTCCCGGCCTAGTTAATTTGCCCCCTAACTTTTGACAATTATCTAGTACAGCGTTTTTCAACCGATGAGCCGCAAGAATATTTTGGAATAACGTCAACCTCATGAAAACAAAGTATTAGAAACCGCAAGATGCCCATGCAGATATATAATATCTTTTAATGAGGAAATAACATCTCAGAGACAGTAAAGGGTCTTTTTACCCTTTCTCGCTTCGCTCGCTCGCTAACTTTAGAAGCGGGATAGTTTCAGCATGGACCTGGTTACAGGCAGCGAGGGCCATGAATATTATGACAACATTCGGGCACCTCGCTGTATATTGGCTTGGTTCGGGCAGCTTGGGGCTGGAATTTAACCTTATTTATTCTAATTTTAAAATCGAAATGAAATTTATACCACAACATAATGTTTTTTTTTTTCCTCGTTTACTTCAATTCTCTCAAAATTGAAAAATCAAGATGTTTCCTAGCCAAAGATGACCTGAATATATAATTCAGTCGGTAGAGCAGTGGTCTCGTAATCCGGTGACCCGGGTTCGAAACCAAGGCGATGCGCTAGTGTCCTTTGGTAAGGCATTAATCCTCATTACCAGGTCCCTCGGAGAGGACCTAAAGCCGTCGGCCGTCTGGTTGCTTACTTACAAGCATTTATGCTTTCTTAGCAGTCAGGTAAAATAACCACCACCATCTAATGTTTATAGATGACAGAAATAACATTTTTTCCATAATGAAAGTCATCTTTTCGCTTGCTCGATCGCTTCGTTCGCTCCTATATAGTATTTGGGATCCGGATATTATATTTTCTTGCAAGAGGCCCTCACGCGAAATTGTAATCGTTTGTATGTGTACAAGGGATAATTACAAAGAAATTTTGGATTGGGGTTACGCAAAACTATAACCTCTAGAAGGGTGCAGTGACTAATAACAAAAAATTTGAAATACGCTGCTCTCAAAATATGATTGAACCCATGCAAGCTACCCACTAGCCACTGGTAGTTTATGGTTTTAACAATTTTAATTGTCAATCCACTTATAAGAAAAAAAAATGTGTGGCTTAAAGTGTGCTGACGGCATGCAGCAAACAGCAAAGCAACTGAGAAATTTGCTTTTCTAACGAGTTTTTGTTTGTTTGTAGTATAACAAGTTAAAGATTTTTTTTTTCAATCACGCGAATATCGATCATATGTTTTGGAACTGGGGCCGGGGCGACGACGTCAAACGTTATGCGAGATATTTTGGAGCAATCGGACGCTTCCTGACATCTACATTATACGATTTCACTTGGATATTTTGTTGGGGAATGTTAGCAACTTATTCCCGTCACCTCGAACCCCCTTCAGACAATGAATGCATTTTTTAAAACTCTATACCCCCCCCCCCACACACATTCTCTTATAAAGCAATAACATCACTGTGTTTTTTTATGTAATTTAAATAGATATTAAGTTTGCCAATACTTGAACAAAAAAAGCATTTTAACAAGTCATGTATAAAAAAGCCTTATTTACACATGACTCGGAAACTGCGGAATGTGATGATTTTGGGGTCATTTAAAAGAAAGACTTGGAATCTATTCCCCCCTCCCCTCCCACTTTACAAATTCCAGTATCCATTCATAATAGTACGCAGAAACTACCCTTTGTGTTGCAGATTTTTTTTTTGTTTTTTTTTGTTTGTTACTTTGGCAGTTTTATTTATATTTATATTTTGTCTTACTTTAGTTTACTGCAAGATAGGTGCTAACTTGACATGGACAGTATTTTTAGATTTAGACCCAACTTGTTAATAGACGGAGTCTGATCGAGTGATGATCTGTACGGAAGAAAAAAAATATATCTCCGAGTAGCCGAATTGTACTGTTATTGTAAACAAGAGATGGCGCCAGACCACTTGTCTCACTACAGCCATTTACGAAATGGCAACGTGTGTGACTAACGGAATTTTATGCAATCCAGCCTGTCTGCCTCCCTCTCTCTTCTGCCTGACTCTCTCACTGTCTTCGCACTCTCTTTTGTAATTCGTCAAAATACTCGCTCCAATATAATTATGTTCTACACTCAATATTATGAGCTGGCTTATATCTTTTATCCTCAATCATTCTCTCTCTCTCTCTCTCTCTCTCTCTCTCTCTCTCTCTCTCTCACCCTCTTTGTTTCTCTGTCTAGCTCTCTGTTTCTCTTTGTCTGTCTCTTTTTCTCTGTCTCCCATCTGCCCCTGTTATCTGCCTCTTCCTCATTTTTAATCTTTCTAATCTTTCTAAAAATGTTTAGGCCTACCATATCAACTCATCTTTTGACCAACTACACACACATAGAAATTGATTTGTTCAGAAGCCATAAGATTCCTCATATTTTACAAAACGATTTTATTTCCAATTTCCATATTACGCTTTTATATAGACTACACGAATACCTTCCGCTATTCATAATTTTTAAAACGAGACATTTCTAACAAATTAAAACAACATGAATGGCAGTGGCTGATGTGATCTTGATGACTAATGAAATACTTCTACATTGGTAAGAGAAATTAATCAACTGCTTGCATCTTACTCTTCGTGATATAAAAAAATCAAAGCAACCTGTTCAAAAAAATTGGGGAGCTTTCATCGTCAACATGACTCCGTTCTTGCAAACCGCAACCCAATGCAATCGGTGTAGTGCAGGTGTCGCGGAACAATCTTTTAAGTTGATGTGGGTGGCTCAATGACTGACAAAAAAATGGGGTCTAGATAATCATAAGTGACAGTTCATTTAGTGAATTTGACTTAAACATGAAGAGCTTGAGCTCATTACCGGTCTAGTTGTTAGGACCGTTTACATGAGAAAAAATATAGCACGAAAAATGGACATTATATGAAAAGCATTTACAATCTCACGAATTCAGGACATAAAGTTCAAGGGTTAGGAACGGGGGTACCAGGCGTGGTACCAGCTGGAGTACCAGCCGGGGTACCAGCCGGGGTACCAGCCGGGGTACCAGCGGCACCTGGTGCACCAGCCACAGCGCTATCGGTTACACCTGCAGCGGTTCCAGAGGTACCATCGGCACCAGTACCTGTACCCCCTTCAGCTGCATCAACGTCAACCTCCTCTGCTTCTTCCTCTTCCTCTTCATCATCTTCCTCATCATCTTCTTCGCTGCTATCCGTATCGTCACGCCTTTTTCGATTGCCTGAAGAGGAACATAATGATAGAGATAATATTATTAATAGTAATAATGATAGTAATAGGAATGATGATGATGATGATAATAATAGTACTAAAATGATAAAAAACAATGATAATGATAATAATGATAATAATAATAATAATAATAATTTAATAATAATAATAATAATGTTAATGATGATAATAATAATAATAATAATAATGATGATAATAATAATAGTAATTGTAATAATAATGATGATGAAACTTATAATAATAACACTACTAAATGAAAAGAACAGGGAGAAAAATGTGGTTACATTTACCCATAACTTTATTCAAGTGAAATAACTTTATATCCATAATTCTTTAAAGTAATCGTAACAATTTTTCTGAGTGTGTTTCGTAATTTTTATTTTAAAACACGTCAACTCACTTTGAATTTAAATGAAGTAAACAATGATCTTTTTTTTCTAAATCTTAAACAAATATCGATTTTTCACCGCATTATACTTGTAAAGAAATAAAGAGAAAAAAAAACAAGTCTCAATTTTACCTTGAGGGCGGGGGCACGTCTCCAATGTTGAAGTTACTGTAATATCCGTGTCGCACGCGATGTCCAATAATACGCAAGCAGACGTGGCCGTCACACCATCTTCCAGACAAATGAAATTGACGATGTCTGCGAGTGAATGACGAGGCCCCTTGTTTGGCAGGAGATCGTTGACGAACTCATCAGAGCATGTAGTTCGTTCGACCTCCGTCGCGGCGTTGTACTCCTCGCAAATTACTGATCTTTGAATAATCCTCCGGAGAAAGGTGTTGATACGCCTTTTGCCGTGTCGGCCTTGGGGATGCGCTAAAAGAATGAGTTGTAATAAGAGGATGCAATGCCAATTAAATATCATTATCCGGAATATTATTGTATGAATGACATTATTCATGTTTTTTCCTGCTGAGTAATTTTAATTATGTTTTGTGTGAGAATCACATATTCATAAGATTCGATAGAATGAAGAAGAAAAAATACAAAATACATGGTACCAAACAAAAATTAAAACAAAATAAAATAAAAGAGGCAGACAAATGTTTTGTGTGAGAGTTCTATTGATGTTATAATACATTTCTATTTGTTTATTCGTGCAGCAAAAAGGCACTTACCTTCTGAAACCAGCGCTAAGAGGCCTAGCAAAATGCACGCTGTCATCACGGTATGTTGCTTCATCTGTTGAAAATTGAAACAATATCGGAACAATAATAAGAGTTTGTTTTTCTTCTGCGAAAGCAAGGATATTAGCCTTTGACAGAAAATACGACCATCCCTTTGCGAACTTACACAGAGTCACAGACCAATGTCGGAACTGTTCGATACCACAACTCCCAAGTTTTTACCTCTATAATCAATGAATCACAGTATAATAATATTTGAGGCCAAAAAACTACAAAGAGAAAGCCTGTTTATATACTGTATACCCCCATCAAATTCTAACCGAATTGCAAAATCAATCAACGTCGATCTTACATCAAGAAGAAAAAGCATTTACGGAAAATCAAAAATTCAAGATGCCTCTTATCAATATTGATTATCAATTCGGATGATATACTTACATTCAAATTTGTGTCGATACTTGTATATTCAAGCTGATGAGGTGCACAAAATTGCTGTATCGGTTCTGCGACTCCTAACTTTGAGAATTCTTTGCCAGTCAAGAGGTTTATATAGAGAAATTCGAAACACTCTGAAGTAGAATGACCTGGCGTCACATATTTTATAGAGTCATCATATAATTTTTTAGTTCCTCTATAGCGTGTTCATCATAGCAGAGGGCTTACTGAGAAATGAACCCTGCCACTGGCTGCTAGGTGTTAGTCATGGTTGCTCACAACAAACAAAACAGAACAAAACACCACAAAACGAGGGTAACAATCAGTAACTAGGGACTTGAATATTAATCCATTATAGAGGGCAATCACACCCTTGTAATAAGTTCATTTGTATGAAAGCAGAAACATAAGATAAACAGAATGGCGAAAGTTTGAAATAAATCGGACCAATAATAATTTCTTGAATATTAATCCATTAATCCATCCATTCCTTCATGGTATTCGTTCGTTCATCAATAAATTCATTCATTCATTTAATTTATCTATTCATCTATTCATTCATTCTTCCGTTCATTTATTTATTCATTCAATCAAACTGGTTTATAGTGTAGTATAGCCATAGGACTGAAATGCATATGGTTTTGAATTTTTTGAAAATCTTGAAGTTGATGAGACATAAACAAGACCGTTTTACGCAATGCCAATAACATGGCATTAAGAAAACAAACAAGAAAGAATCGCTCCAATAAGTGCTCCGGCAACAATTTTAGACCCTTAGCACCTGAAGATTGATGAGATAATCTCTTTTTTTCCTTCTTTTTTTGTGGTTATTTTTCCTTGGATTCACCACGGTAATGTTATGAGTAAGGGCTGATTTTTAAAGCCGATATATCGTGTCCAGAGATTTCTTTTATCAAGGCAAAGGCTTGATTTAATCGATATCAGTATACATGGTAAATGAGCATTTATTAATCATGGAGTTCTAAGTCTGACTTTCAGTCAGAACAAAGTATCATGCATTTTGAATGTTCATCGGAAAGTAGCTCAGTTTCTTTAGTCCAAGTGTTTCGATAGTGATTTTAGTTTACTGAGCCTGTTAAAAATGAATAAACATATTACTTAAATCAAGATTTTATGATAATGATGAAGGCAAAAATGAAATTGAGTTTAGTTGATAAGAACTATGAAATATTCAATTTAAAATGATAACTTTTACAAGTTATCAATGAAATATCATAACTTTAATTTACGAAATTATTAAACCATGAGCAGAGCCCTGATTAATCCTACTTTTAAGATTGCCTTTAGAAATTTCTTGTCAATTGATACGATTTCTCGCCTGTCCTTCCTCGAATAATTAAGCAATGACAATGACATCACAAAAAAGCGATGATGCCATTTCTCGAGAATCTGACGTATACGGGTGACACATTTTAATCGTTGTCACGGCTTTGGCACGTCTTTGGCACACCAACGACTTCGATGTTGGGATCGCGAGAATTTTGATCATCATTGGGATATTTTGAGGTTTCATGCAGCTTGATCTGCCAAAATAAATAGTCATTCGACACAAAATTGTTTTTTCTTTTGTAACGGCCGATCACACTGACCATTCAGGAGGTCTCTTAGTTTTGACCAGCCCACTTTATTTGCCATATTTGGCACCCTCGATTTGTATAATTGTCAGGTGTAACCATACATTGCAAATACAATGTAACACAAAAGTAATGTATGATTACTTGCCGTATCAAAATAAGGTGAAACACCTATTTACATTCATTATCATGTCATTAAACAAATAGGTACATGCAAAATCATGGTTCAATTAATGAATTTTTAAAATTCACAGAGAAGGGCATGGCATTTATTTAAACAAAAAAACTACAACAACAATGGTCTGTATTCAGGGCGTAAGAAGAGATTGTGATTGGTGTTGTTCTCCTTTTAAGCAAGCTGTGTATTTGTTACTTTTCTGTAGAGACGATAGTTCTGAAGAATATAAAAATGACTTTACGACATAATATTTTATGAACAGCCAAGTACAAAAATGAATTTTAACCCCTTTATAATTTGTAATTGTCTTTTTCTTCTTCTTAAATTGTGATATCCACCATTGTTTTTCATTGTCAGAATGAAGTACTTAATTCAACCTGTTTTTATATTTATTATGTTTATTTATCTAACCAATGTATCGGTTATGACAGCATTTTAAAATCACAATCATGAGCATTTAATTTCTGATGGGGCGGGGGGGGGGGGGTTGTCTTTTTGGACGGCTTTGGGTTGTTTTGCGATCTGATTTAATTTCTCTCATTACCCATTTTCGATGGTTCTCCTCATTTATTTTTTACATTAGTGCAATTATTCCCACTCATACTCAACTAAAATTGTTTGCCAAAAGTGATACTTTTGTGCAATAAGCCTAAAATTCCTGACATTGCCTAACTTAGTTTGATAACTACTTATCGACATCTTTAAAACATTCCTAAATCTGTTATAATATTGCTGTGTGATGTGACTATTGTTATTTTGTTATATTGCTTTCGTATTTTGATGTGATTTTGCATTATAATGTAAATATCTGATTACCTCGTAAAAATTGATAATATCAGCCCTGAGCTGCATGTCCAGTTTAACATAAATAAATAAACAAATTCAATTACAATTATTGTTTGTTAACCCAAAGTCGATTACTGATTCCAAAACCTCGTTAATGCCGAATACTACGGTTGGCCTACTACCAGGAGGGGCAGGCGGGCAAAACCCCCACACCGTTAGTATCTTACGAAATGTTGTCAGTGATTTTTGTATGTGTGTTTGTGTTTAATTTGATTTCTTATTTGTTTTAACTGTTTTATGTTGATTCGCGATTCATCGCCCTCAACTGAGCCAGTTTAAGATGGCTGATGACTTGCCCTCTCCTATTACAAATCATTACAAATCTTTATTCTCAGTTTTCTTATGTATAACTGATTTCTTATACAATTGAAGATATTTATGGCGTATATATTCAATACTGAATGAACGCCATTAAACTATTACCAACAACAACAACAGCAACCTCTCCTATTAAAATCCTCTTAATGCCACCAATTTTCTGGAGGCGTTGCTGGCGTTATTGGAAATAATTATTGATAGTAGAGTAGCTTCATGCAGTTGATATTACATCGATATGGTTATGTTTTATATTCTTCAGAGCGCCATATATTTACAGATAGTCCAAGTTGACCTTGAGTAGTATGTGTTTACTCTACCAAGTCTACAAGAAACCCCAAATATGTAACTATAAATTTCATCTTCTTTCTTTCTCTCTCTCTCTGCTTCATATCGATGATGCCAAATCTCGAGTCAGCAATGCCAATAGGCTGGGTATAGCATATGCCATTAAATCCTACTGCGTGCTATACTGATCCATTAATGACAACAGCCACTTGGTAAATTATCCTAATGATTACGCCCTCGAAATGAAGATTAATAATAAGACAAAAGTATTTCAGAGAAAAGAAGATCCTGAAGAAAAAAGTGAATATGGTAGTTTATGCATGTGGGATATGTGAGTTATAAGCGATGTAGTCTGAAACATACATGTACAAACGTCAAGAAATTGATAAATGAATTCCAAAGATCTATACAGACATAGAATCATGAATTCAGGTAGTCAAACTTAATGGCATAATTCTCACTATATATATATAAAAGATAATTGAAAAACAATTCTGTATTTGCACTGAACGCAAAATGATAAGCTAATTAACCTATTTCATTAATTAAATCTTGAAATCGTGAAATTTTACGTCACCTGCGTGAAGGGATTTTCCGAATCGTCCCCAATGTTCTGTAATTAATTTTGACGAACGATTCGAAAATTGAATACGACAGCAAAGCCGAGATGATACAAATCAACTCCTAGAGGAGGATTATAGTTTTTTCTATATAAGCTACGAGTTTGAAAATATTCAAAGCAAGATCGCATCGTAGCGGTAGTGGTATATCTGAGATCACTCTAAGTTTCTTATCATCCAGCAGTTTCGGAAGAACATCACTTCGTTCAAAGTAAGTTGCCATCATTCATTACCGCCGTTATGTGTATCTTAAAGTTTGTTACTATAGTATGAATGATAGTTAAAAGCGATATCGTTGCATGAAAATATTTCAGTTAATTATTTTTCAGTTTAGCTGTGACCGCATTAATTTCGGTTAATGTTATTTGCCGCACATCTTTATGAGTATAAAGTACCTTCGACAAAGCCAAATAAGAACAACCGCTGGAAAGATTAATTCATGTTGGCTAAAGATCGCGCATAACTATAAAAAATAACCTTTTTTAGAAAACTGGATGGTAGGGACATCAATGGAGGAATGAGAGTCGTTATACTTCCTCTAATGATTTCGACAATAACGAATGAATTGACAATGGCTTGAAACTTCTATACGACGTAGTACATCTCATCATAATATACACACTATAAAATAAAGAAATAAGGGTGCAATTGGCGTGCAGACCTGCTCCCACCTACGCGTATCTGACAGAGGGTGCTGGTCTGCTCTTTTAGGGTGCACCATAATGGGGGTGAGAGAAGTTGGAGGATGTGCATAAAGCATCCAGCGTAGTCTGTTTCAAGGCCTTATGATTAATAAATAATGATTTTAAGTTGAATATGTCCTCAAGATTGTGTCGATATTCGAAGAACAAGATTATTATATACATGTTTTAAGATTTAAAAATTATTTCACTTTAAACAAAAAATGATACGAAAAGCAATGGGCGCAATTTCATTTGAATCAAATTGGAGTCAGTACATCTTCTTTACAGGCTATCGACCCATCTCAGGGTTAGGGTTAGGTTAATTTATAATAATCATGCAAACCCAGCTTTCATCATCCTATCGTTGGCTCAATCGGTATAAGGTATTTATTCCTTCCTATTTTTGCCTTCATAAAAAGTGAGGCAAAACAAAATATAATAAACTTGTTGTTGCTGTTGTCGTTGTTTCGGTTTATAGGCGTTTATCATTTCAATTGGTTGTGACCTCTTTCCAAGCCGCTTTGATTCATTAACTTGATTCATTACGGATGGCTTGCCTAGATTTAAACAAAGACGCAAGCGGACTCGACGTGTACACCTAAGGGTGTATATCTGCACCCCAAAGTAGGGTGCAGAATTGCGTCCCCCAAATCAGGGTGCAAAATTGCACCCGATGGGGTCCGCTTTTGTAGCAAATCTCTGCACCCTATAATGGTGCACGTATGCTCCATCTAGGTCGCTGCTCTGTTGTAGAGGACTGCACCCCTAAGGGTGCAAATTGATACCTTAATTTCTTAGTGTATACATGACAAACTAAACGAAAGTGTATTTTTAAATTAAGATAAGATCATCGACGGTAAATAATTGAGAGTCCCAGAGTAAACAAGCTATTACTAATATAGAATTATTGTCATGAATGTGTTATTATGAATTCTGTTTGAATGTGTCTCTTACATTTACTGACGTCCTACATCTATTTATGAGAATGTAATATAACTATTTGTATTTTCATTTTACTCTGTAGATGAAGCCAATGATGTTTACTGTTTGTGTCGTGCTGTGTGCAATGCTCCTCACCGTCGAAGGTAAGACCTGTAAGAATTGTATTTCTGTTTCAATGTCATCTAAGTTCTTTCTTCTTATCTTGTCTTGCTATAACGTATTCAATCATTTTCTCAGTCCAGTATGATGTCATCTCTGTCAGAAAATAATTTTTCGGATGCACTCAGCGCATTTTCTTTCACGATGATATTACTCTAATATTTCATTTCAAAGTTAACAATAATAGTGTATCATAACTATAATTATATACTTAATAAAGAATCTGATCAAAATGGGAAAATTACACTTTGAAAATAAATTTTTCGTTTCAAATGGAAATCATTTTAATTGGTTTTGCTTCTTTGATTAGTTAAATAGAACATTTCCTTTGCTTTAACGTTTCATGAAAACGTATTCGGAGATTCAACTGTTCTAATGTGCATAAAATAATGCTATAATGTCGTTGATCAACAATCGCTAATATACTTCACATTCTTTAACGAAAATATATTCGAGTTACAACGTCACGAGCGTTAGAAACAATGATACTCGTGTAATCCTTTGATAATATTCTACTGAATGCTGTTGGATAATAAACAATGTAATGTGAAATATGTAAAAGTTATACTCCTAATGTAATTATTCATTTTCTTTCATTCACATTCTGCTGCTGCTTCTCTTTTCACGGATTTTCGATAACTCCATCTTTTTTTATGATCATCATTACCATAACATAAGGCCTATACTCTAAAAAAGAGCAGTTTAATTTATGAAGAAATACAGAATATAACGAAGCATTATCAGCTAAACAAAATGAGAATAGAAAATGAAGACCGCATATTTTCATGTAAGCATTTTCGTTTCAGTGAACACGTCTGAACTTGATGTTTTCAATGCTGTCTTCTTCCACCCCAGGTCGAAGCCGCCACAAGCGATCTTCTAGTAGTTCGGGCAGCACCAGCACCAGCGGTAGCACCAGCGGTAGCAGCAGCGATAGCAGTGAAGAAACCGCGGCGGTTACTCCAGCACCAGCTCCTACCGCAGCTCCGGCTACCGCAGCCCCGGCTAGCGCAGCCCCTAACCCCGGTCTGCCCCTGCAGCGACGATTCCAACAGGGTCTCCAATGGATCCGACGATTCCGTAATAACAGAAGGTCCTAGGCCGCTTTTCGACATCTCCACTCATGTTTTCCGCCTCTTCGCAAGTTATTGCGATGAGCAGATGAGCAGATGAGCGGATAAATTTATAACACCATATAATAATCACAGTATTTCTGCCACCTAATCTCTGAAGCGAAAATCAACTTAACTGATCTATCATGTTTATAGGACATCGTCTTTGAGGAGCCAACCTTCTCCTTTGCTACATTAGGTCATAATGATCACTCAATATAAACGAATCGGCAAAGAATAAATTGAATGCTGTAATTTATCGAAAATGTATGGATTATTGATTAGACTAAGATAGCATTTGATAGTGTCAATTCGCTTCACATACAGTCAATTTAAGTATCCAAATACAATAAACAGTCATAGATTTGGTCAATTTTTGTTCAATCAAATCTTCCTCTCATGTTTAATTGTTACCTAATATTCCATGTTATGCGAATGCAAAACATAGCCAAAGAGAATTACAATAATCCACATTTAGTAAACATTTTCTATATAATCAAATGTCGTTTGTAGAAAGATGCTTCATGAATAAATTATAGAGAAAACTGTGAGTATCGGTATACATATGGTAATTTCTTCCGTACATAATAGGCGTTTGGAGAATGTAAGTGGTATCGGTACAGTGAATGCTATCAACATCGAATATAGAAAAGTTATCACAGAGAAACGGAGATTGATAGAGAGAGCGAGAAAGAGAGAGAGAGAGAGACAGAGACAGAAATACAAACAGACATACAGAGCAAGGGAGAAGTAGGAGAGGTTGGGTGATGGAAATAAGTGAGAGAGAGAGAGAGAGAGAGAGAGAGAGAGAGACAGACAGACAGACAGAAATACAAACAGACATACAGAGCAAGGGAGAAGTAGGAGAGGTTGGGTGATGGAAATAAGTGAGAGAGAGAGAGAGAGAGAGAGACAGACAGACAGAAATACAAACAGACATACAGAGCAAGGGAGAAGTAGGAGAGGTTGGGTGATGGAAATAAGTGTGAGAGAGAGAGAGAGAGAGAGAGAGAGAGAGAGACAGACAGACAGAAATACAAACAGACATACAGAGCAAGGGAGAAGTAGGAGAGGTTGGGTGATGGAAATAAGTGTGAGAGAGAGAGAGAGAGAGAGAGAGAGAGAGAGAGAGAACGGAAGGGTATATTTCAAAGATTCGTTTGATTCAATCAGTGACTAGAATGTCGAAAAGGAATGTCTGAATGTAGGCTAATTTTAGATATAATCAATGAATAAAGAATGAACAATCAGCATGTATTAATAATTAATGATATTAGACACATGAATATGTTATGATTGTTATGTGAGAAGAATGTCTCTGGTTTCCTTTATAAGCCTAACAGAGAACATATTATGGGACATATTAACATAATTTATAAAAAAGAATATTGTTTCCGTTTCCATCACAATCTGTATTTAAGGAATTGTCCCTTGCCTGCCTGTGTTCAAAACAGAAAATCTACTTAGCTGTATAGTAAGAGAGGGTGAGAGAATAAGAGGGAGCTAGAGAGAGATAGCAAGAAAATGTGGATGTGTGCGTGTGGTAAAGAGAGAGAGAGAGAGAGAGAGAGAGAGAGAGAGAGAGAGAGAGAGAGAAAGAAGATGAAATTTATAGTTGCATATTTGGGGTTTCTTGTAGACATGGTAGAGTATACACATAACCTGGGCTATCTGTAAATAGATGGCGCTCTGAAGAATATATATATATATATATATATATATATATACATATATAGTGTCTTACGAAATGTTGTCGGGGATTTTGGTATGTGTGCTTGTGTTTATTTTGATTTCTAAATTGTTTACATTTTTTATTTTGATTTGCGATTCATCCAACTGAGCCAGTTTTATAGGGCTCATGAAATAACCATGTTTTCTACCTCTCTACTTGCCCTCTCCTATTAAAATCCTCTTAATGCCACTAATTTTATGCAGGCGTTGCTGGTGATGTATTAGAAATAACTATTGATAGTAGAGTAGTATCACGCAGTTGAAATTTCATCTATATGGTTATTTCTTATATTCTTCATAGCGCCATCTATCTACAGATAGTCCATGAATATGCTGTGTGCTAACTGTCCAGCATGTTGGAACAAATTCAAAAATTAATAATTAAAACAAATAATAATAATAATAATGGTAATAACAAATTAAGGGGGTGGGGCGGGTGTACCTGGGCTATCAGAAACAGAATTGCATGTCATGAAAGACAGCATTCGGAGTTTTGGGGGTATGTTGTTGAAATATATAACACATTATTTTGTATGCGATATGAGGCACCCACCTTCACCATTACCTTATCACTGTGAAGCACCTTCATACCACACTTTCATAGAGGGGAGGGGTTGGGGGTTGGGGGTAATTATTGTAAGGATGATAAAAACGATATCTTAGCGAATTCTTTAATTATACAACCAATCGCCATGAATGACTGAACTGTCCAACCTGGTTTAAAAACCGATTGGCCACGAAACGTCATTCCACCACTACGCTAATGGAAACTCTGCAAGTCATTAGAATTTGTGCCAAACCAAAGTGAACAAATCATGGCGGCTGCGCACAAGTTGTCAAACTACTGTTTTGTACATACCTTTTGATTTGTGTACATTGTTACACCAGTATTTCATCGAAGCCAGGCTCAGAGAAAATGGAACATTGCGCTAGGCCACATCCGTGCCCTCAGATTGTGTCTGGGCCTTTTCTGCGTGTGCTTTTATTTGAATATCGCAGCGCAAGGGAAATAACACCTCGTGTGCAACAGGCTTTCTCATGAACTTATACAAGTATAACTTTAAATACACGCTATTTCGAGGCAAAAACAAGAAAACTGTCTACTAAAATTGTTCAAGTGTCGCCAAATGTTCTATTTAATAAAATCATCATAAAGGTTCACAAAGTAAGGTTTTGACATACTTCTCAGGATTATTATA
This sequence comes from Strongylocentrotus droebachiensis, assembly GCA_035222895.1. Taxonomy (NCBI): domain Eukaryota; kingdom Metazoa; phylum Echinodermata; class Echinoidea; order Camarodonta; family Strongylocentrotidae; genus Strongylocentrotus; species Strongylocentrotus droebachiensis. Next base: position 87,805 of record JAVYIG010003312.1, read on the forward strand.
TCAAAATATCTAGCATTGACCCGATATATAGCTTTCACAATTTAAGATGGGAACAATAAGTACTCTTTCTTATTTTCTTATAACTAAGGAGTAAGATTACACACATGCCATATTGATGTAGGCTTATGATATTACACTTATTACGATACGATGGCAGTGAGGCAAATTACATCACAGAAGCCTTTAATAATGTCTCATAGATCTACTTCGAAACTCCGATGACTAAAGGCATAATCACAATCCTTCTGAAGAAGGAAAATTACGATTATAATGCCTAGCAAAAATACTGAAAGAAAGGATTAATAGGTGTTACGTTTGTTGCCTCAAGCAATCAAACCCATTTCATCCATATTCAAAACAATCAATATGCCTGAATTATCTGATTATAGAAAACGACAACTAACATTGATGGCGATGATGACTCCTCTTCCTTGCTCTCTTGGTCCGGAGGTGTATACTTAATGTGTTACTTTTTACCCATCATTCTTTGAGTCTTGTTCGACAGAAATTATTCACTCTCATGCACACGGGCCGATATAGATGGTATTATATCCTGCATCAAAAATTTGTTGGCTTTTGATTGGTTGAGAGCTCGTCACATGACCAAAAATATTTGAGCTATTTTTAGAAAGTACTATATGAGAGTACTATTTTGGTGAATGACCACCCACTTGTATCCCATTTTCATCTTCCAATTCTCTTAGAATGATTTCACTATACATGTTGAACAGGTCTGGCGACATAACACAACCCTGTCTGACTCCCCGTCTGATGTTGATATATTCACTACACTCTCCTTCTACCCTGATGCATGCAAACTGATTCCAATATAGACTTTGTAGCAGTCTTAGATCTTTCCTATATATATCAAGCTTTTTCAGCTCTTCAAAAAGTTCTGAATGTCTTACTTTATCAAAAGCCTTTGAATAATCAATAAAACACATGTACACATCCTTTTGCATTTCGACTGCTCTCTCCGTTATATTTCTAACCACAAATATTGCATTTCTTGTGCCCGCATCCTTTACAAAACCAAATTGTTCCCTTCCGACCATGGGAGTTATGCTTCTTCTTGCTCTCAAAAGCAGAATCCTCAAAATAATCTTAGTGATATGGCAAATAAGGCTGATTGTCCTATATTGCTCACAATCCACGGCTCCCGGTTTCTTTGGGAGAGTAATGAAAATGGATCTGCCCAATTCATCTGGAAATGTTCCGTCATCATATATTTTGTTGATAATTTCTGTTAATCTATCAACACCATATTCCTCTAATGCTTCAAACATTTCAGTGACCACACCATCTGGTCCAGCTGCTTTGTTTTTCTTCATCTTTGACATTGCCCAACGGACTTCAGATTTAAGAATTTTCTCCCCTTTGACTTCATCTGCAAAACTCGGCATTGCTTCCCTACTATCCTCAAAAAGTTCGCCAATGTATTGCATCCACCTACTCATTTTGTCCTTCATTTCAAACAGGATTGACCCATCTTTTCCTTTGATACAGCCAGGGTTTGAACAACCAGACTTTTTACCTGAAATCTCATTTATTCTTTGGTAAACATTACTATTCTTATCGAATTGATTTTCAATTTCTACACATTGTTCGTTTAGCCAACTCTCTTTTGCCTCATTACATTTTTGCCTAATTTGTTTGTCTAGGTCCCTATATTTCTTGCATTGTCTATTTCCAATTTTCTGTCTATCTTTCATCATTAAAAGAATCTCCTCTGTCATCCATTTGTTCCTTCTTTTTCTCCCTTTCGTTGGCACATACTCTTCCGCTGTTTCTACCAGAATATTTCTCATCGTCTCCCACGTGTTTTCTTCACCTTCATCTATGAGCAACTCAAACCTATTCTTTACTTGTACAGTAAATTCTTGACGTATGTCCGGTTTACTCAACTGTTTAAAATCCAATATTTTCACAACTTTTGGTCTCTTGAGTTTCTTTAATTTGCACTGTAGTGTACATATCACCGGCACATGATCACTTCCGCAGTCAGCCCCTGGATACGTTTTTGATTGTTTCACTGCTCTTTTAAATCTACTATTTATGGCAATATAGTCTATCTGGTTTCTGACGATGTCGCCAGGACTCTTCCAAGTGTATACTCGTCTAGGGTGTTCTTTGAACCAAGTATTAGTGATGACCATGTTCTCCCCCTCACACCACTGAACCCATCTGTCCCCTCGTTCATTCCTTTCACCAATTCCATGCGGACCTACTGCTTTACCCTCTGTACCTTGACCGACTTTAGCGTTCAGGTCTCCCAGGACAATGACAATGTCATTCGATTTGCACTGAGATTTAGCTTTATCTAAGGAATCATAAAAGGTGTCAATAACTTCGTCAGCACTATCTGCCGTTGGTGCATAAACCACTATGATTGAGATGTTAAAAAGGGTGTCCCTGCAGTTTCACTAGGAGCACCCTATCACTCTCACACCAGTGTCCCAACACACTCTTTGAGATATCTGGATCCAGCAGTAACCCCACACCTCTTTCATGCTTTTCACCTCCTGCATAAATCAATCTGTACTCATCTATCACAAACTCGCCGTTATTCAGCCATCTTGTTTCATTTAGTCCTAATATGTTGACATTTAGCCTCATCATCTCTTTTTTAACATTTTCCAGCTTGCCGCTCTGATACAGTGTTATCACATTCCATGTTCCAACTCTGATGGTATTCCTATTGCGAACAGTAGCTGGCTGACGGTCGGGGCCCACCTGTCGCCCATGGGACACCCTACCGGGCGAGGTGCTTGTACCTTGAGGTAGACGAGCCCCCTTCACGCCTTTGGCTTTTGCTTTAGAGTTGTGGTTCATCGTGATTGTTCTTGGAAAAAAAAAATACTAGTGTAGTATAGCCATATAGGACTGAAATGCATATGGTTTTGAATTTTTTGAAAATCTTGAAGTTAATGAGACATAAACAAGACCGTTTTTACGCAATGCCAATAACATGGCATTAAGAAAACAAACAAGAAAGAATCGCTCCAAAAAGTGCTCCGGCAACAATTTTAGACCCTTATAGCACTTGAAGATTGATGAGATAATCTCTTTTTATTTATAAATATTTTTTGGTTGGTTATTTTTCCTTGCATTCACCACGGTAATGTTATGAGTAAGGGCTGATTTTTAAAGTCGATATATCGTGTCCAGAGATTTCGTTTATCAAGGCAAAGGCTTGATTTAATCGATATCAGTATACATGGTAAATGAGCATTTATTAATCATGGAGTTCTAAGTCTGATATTCGGTCAGAACAAAGTATCATGCATTTTGAATGTTCATCGGAAAGTAGCTCAGTTTCTTTAGTCCAAGTGTTTCGATAGCCGATTTTAGTTTACTGAGCCTGTTAAAAATGAATAAACATATTACTTAAATCAAGATTTTATGATTATGATGAAGGCAATAAATAAATGGTATAATCGATAAGAACCATGAAATATTCACTTTAAAATGATAACTTTTACAAGTTATCAATGAAATATCATAACTTTAATTTACGAAATTATTAAACCATGAGCAGAGCCCTTATTAATCCTACTTTTAAGATTGCCTTTAGAAATTTCTTGTCAATTGACACGATTGCTCGCCTGTCCTTCCTCGAATAATTAAGCAATGACAATGACATCACAAAAAAGCGATGATGCCATTTCTCGAGAATCTGACGTATACGGGTGACACATTTAATCGTTGTCACGGCTTTGGCACGTCTTTGGCACACCAACGACTTTGACGTTGGGATCGCGAGAATTTTGATCATCCTTTGGATATTTTGAGGTTTCATGCAGCTTGATCTGCCAAAAAGAATAGTCATTCGACACAAAATTGTTTTTTCTTTTGTAACGGCCGATCACACTGACCATTCAGGAGGTCTCTTATTTTAACCAGCCCATTTTATTTGCCATATTAAAGGGATAGTCCACCCCAGGATTTTCTTTAGCTGACGATATAGACCTAATAATACCATGAAGAATGATACAAGTCTCATTAAAATCCATGATCACATAACGAAGATATATCGACTTTTTTTATCGAAAATCAGCCGCCCCCCAAATGCAATAGCGTTACATGGGCATGAAACGATCGCCAAAAAATAACCGATAGTATCGAAATTGTGACGTATGTTGCGAGCTGCCATAAAGTCGATATATCTTCGTTATGTGATCATGGATTTTAATGAGACTTGTATCATTCTTCATGGTATTATAAGGTCTATATCGTCAGCTAAAGAAAATCCTGGGGTGGACTTTCCCTTTAATTTGGCACCCTCGATTTTTATAATTTTCAGGTGTAACCATACATTGCAAATACAATGTAACACAAAAGTAATGTATGATTACTTGCCGTATCAAAATAAGGTGAAACACCTATTTACATTCATTATCATGTCATTAAACAAATAGGTACATGCAAAATCATAGTTCAATTAATGAATTTTTAAAAATTCACAGAGAAGGGCATGGCATTTATTTAAACAAAAAAACTACAACAACAATGGTCTGTATTCAGGGCGTAAGAAGAGATTGTGATTGGTGTTGTTCTCCTTTTTAAGCAAATATTTGTGTATTTGTTTCTTTTCTGTAGAGACGATAGTTCTGAAGAATATAAGAATGACTTTACGACATAATATTTTATGAACAGCCAAGTACAAAAATGAATTTTAACCCCTTTATAATTTGTAATTGTCTTTTTCTTCTTCTTAAATTGTGATATCCACCATTGTTTTTCATTGTCAGAATGAAGTACTTAATTCAACCTGTTTTTATATTTATTATGTTTATTTATCTAACCAATGTATCGGTTATGACAGCATTTTAAAATCACAATCATGAGCATTTAATTTCTGATGGGGCGGGGGGGGGGGTGTCTTTTTGGACGGCTTTGGGTTGTTTTGCGATCTGATTTAATTTCTCTCATTACCCATTTTCGATGGTTCTCCTCATTTATTTTTTACATTAGTGCAATTATTCCCACTCATACTCAACTAAAATTGTTTGCCAAAAGTGATACTTTTGTGCAATAAGCCTAAAATTCCTGACATTGCCTAACTTAGTTTGATAACTACTTATCGACATCTTTAAAACATTTCTAAATCTGTTATAATATTGCTGTGTGATGTGACAATTGTTATTTTGTTATATTGCTTTCGTATTTTGATGTGATTTTGCATTATAATGTAAATATCTGATTACCTCGTAAAAATTGATAATATCAGCCCTGAGCTGCCTGTCCAGTTTAACATAAATAAATAAACAAATTCAATTACAATTATTGTTTGTTAACCCAAAGTCGATTACTGATTCCAAAACCTCGTTAATGCCGAATACTACGGTTGGCCTACTACCAGGAGGGGCAAGCGGGCAAAACCCCCACACCGTTAGTGTCTTACGAAATGTTGTCAGTGATTTTTGTATGTGTGTTTGTGTTTAATTTGATTTCTTATTTGTTTTAACTGTTTTATGTTGATTTGCGATTCATCACCCTCAACTGAGCCAGTTTAAGATGGCTGATGACTTACCCTCTCCTATTACAAATCATTACAAATCTTTATTCTCAGTTTTTTTATGTATAACTGATTTTCTTATAAAATTGAAGATATTTATGGCGTATATATTCAATACTGAATGAACGCCATTAAACTATTACCAACAACAACAACAGCAACCTCTCCTATTAAAATCCTCTTAATGCCACCAATTTTCTGGAGGCGTTGCTGGCGTTATTGGAAATAATTATTGATAGTAGAGTAGCTTCATGCAGTTGATATTACATCGATATGGTTTTGTTTTATATTCTTCAGAGCGCCATCTATTTACAGATAGTCCAAGCTGGCCTTGAGTAGTATGTGTTTACTTTCATCTTCTTTCTTTATCTCTCTCTCTCTCTCTCTCTCTCTCTGCTTCATATCGATGATGCCAAATCGCGGGTCCGCAATGCCAATAGGCTGGGTATAGCATATGCCATTAAATCCTACTGCGTGCTATACTGATCCATTAATGACAACAGCCACTTGGTAAATTATCCTAATTATTACGCCCTCGAAATGAAGATTAATAATGAGACAAAAGTATTTCAGAGAAAAGAAGATCCTGAAGAAAAAAGTGAATATGGTAGTTTATGCATGTGGGATATGTGAGTTATAAGCAATGTAGTCTGAAACATACAAACGTCAAGAAATTGATAAATGAATTCCAAAGATCTATACAGACATAGAATCATGAATTCAGGTAATCAAACTTAAAGGCATAATTCTCACTATAATATATATATATATATATATATATATATATATAAAAGATAATTGAAAAGCAATTCTATGTATTTGCACTGAACAAAAATGATAAGCTAATTAACCTATTTCATTGATTAAATCTTGAAATCGTGAAATTTCACGTCACCTGCGTGAAGGGATTTTCCGAATTGTCCCCAATGTTCTGGATTAATTTTGACGAACGATTCGAAAATTGAACACGACAGCAAAGCCGAGATGATACAAATCTACTCCTAGAGGAGGATTATAGTTTTTTCTATATAAGCTACGAGTTTGAAAATATTCAAAGCAAGATCGCATCGTAGCGGTAGTGGTATATCTGAGATCACTCTAAGTTTCTTATCATCCAGCAGTTTCGGAACAACATCACTTCGTTCAAAGTAAGTTGCCATCATTCATTTCCGCCGTAAATTATGTGTATTTGTAAGTTTGTTTCTATAGTGTGAATGATAGTTAAAAGCGATATCGTTGCATGAAAACATTTCAGTTAATTATTTTTCAGTTTAGCTGTGACCGCATTAATTTCGGTTAATGTTATTCGCCGCAAATCTTTATGAGTTTAAAGTGCCTTCGAACAAAGCCAAACTAGGTCAATCGCTGGAAAGATGAATTCATTTGTTTAATTTTTTTTTTTAACCGGATGGTAGGGACATCGATGGAGGAATGAGAGTCGTTATACTTCCTATAATGATTTTGACAATAATTAATGAATTGACGATGGCTTGACACTTCTATACGACGTAGTGCCTCTCATCATAATATACACACTAAGAAATAAGGGCGCAATTGGCGTGCAGATCTGCTCCCATCATCTGACAGAGGGTGCTGGTCTGCTCTTTTTAGGGTGCAGTACTTGGCAAGCAGCGTATATGTGCACCATAATGGGGGTGCGAGAAGTTGGAGGCTTTGCAATATGCACACAGCGTAGCCTATTTCAAACCTTAATGATTAATAAATAATAATTCAAAGTCGAATATGTCCTCAAGATTGTGTCGATATTTGAAGAACAAGATTAATCATGTTCTAAGATAAAAAGATTATTCACTTAAGTGTTTAATTATTTTTTTTTACAAAAAGCAATGAGCGCAATATCATTTGAATCAAATTGGGGTCAGTACATCTTCTATACACACTGTCGATACCTCTTAGAGTCAGGTTCAGGTTTATAATAATCATGCAAACCCAGCTTTCATCAACCAATCGCTGGCTCAATCGGTAATTCCTTCCTATTTTTGCCTTTATAAAAAGCGAGGCAAAGCAAAATATAATACATTTGTTGTTGTTGTTATCGTTGTTTCGGTTTATAGGCGTTTATCTTCTTGTTCTTCTTTTTGATTTGGTTTTGTTTGGCAATCAGTCACAGTTGACTATTTTTGCCACACACTATTTTATGAATTATTTATATATATACATTATATGTACAATTTCATGTCATAAATGACTATTTTTAGGATTCTTTCTCTTTCCATCCCCTTTCCTTCCGCTTATTTTCTTTTTAGACCTTATATATATATTTTTTCTTTATTTTAGAGAGAGAAAATTCAATAAATTAAAAATTTGGAAAGAGATGGCCTAGCCTAGCGAGTGTTTACGCGCACGTACGTGCGCGTTAAAATACCACCTCTCTATGCACATGTGCACTTCACACGCACCCCACCCTTTTTAAAATGCCATCTTACCAGTCTTTGAGGTGGTTATCATTTTAATTGGTTGTGACCTCTTTCCAAGCCGCTTTGTTTCATTAACTTGATTCATTACGGATGGCTTGCCTAGATTTAAACAAAGACGCAAGCGGACTCGACGTGTACACCTAAGGGTGTATATCTGCACCCCAAAGTAGGGTGCAGAATTGCACCCGATGGGGTCCGCTTTTGTAGCAAATCTCTGCACCCTATAATGGTGCACGTATGCTCCATCTAGGTCGCTGCTCTGTTGTAGAGGACTGCACCCCTAAGGGTGCAAATTAATACCTTAATTTCTTAGTGTATACATGACAAACTAAACGAAAGTGTATTTTTAAATTAAGATAAGATCATCGACGGTAAATAATTGAGAGTCCCAGAGTAAACAAGCTATTACTAATTTAGAATTATTGTCATGAATGTGTTATTATGAATTCTGTTTGAATGTGTCTCTTACATTTACTGACGTCCTACATCTATTTATGAGAATGCAATATAACTATTTGTATTTTCATTTTACTCCGTAGATGAAGCCAATGATGTTTACTGTTTGTGTCGTGCTGTGTGCAATGCTGCTCACAGTCGAAGGTAAGACCTGTAAGAATTGTATTTCTGTTTCAATGTCATCTAAGTTCTTTCTTCTTATCTTGTCTTGGTATAACGTATTAAATCATTTTCTCAGTCCAGTATGATGTCATCTCTGTCAGTAAATAATTTTTCGGATGCACTCAGCGCATTTCCTTTCACGATGATATTACTCTAATATTTCATTTCAAAGTAGACAATAATAGTGTATCATAACTATATATATACTTAATAAAGAATCTGATAAAAATGGGAAAATTACACTTTGAAAATAAATTTTTCGTTTCAAATGGAAATCATTTTAATTGGTTTTGCTTCTTTGACTAGTTAAATAGAACATTTCCTTTGCTTTAACGTTTCATGAAAACGTATTCGGAGATTCAACTGTTCTAATGTGCATAAAATAATGCTATAATGTCGTTGATCAACAATCGCTAATATACTTCACATTCAACGAAAATATATTCGAGTTACAACGTCACGAGCGTTAGAAACAATGATAATCATGCAATCCTTTGATAATATACTACTGAATGCTGTTGGATAATAAACAATGTAATGTGAAATATGTAAAAGTTATTCTCCTAATGTAATTATTCATTTTCTTTCATTCATATTCTGCTGCTGCTTCTCTTTTCACGGATTTTCGATAAATCCATCTTTTTTTATGATCATCATTACCATAAAATTAGGCCTATACTCTAAAAAAGAGCAGTTTAATTTTATGAAGAAATACAGAATGTAACGAAGCATTATTAGCTTAACAAAATGAGAAGAGAAAATGAAGACCGCATATTTTTCGTATAAGCATTTTGGTTTCAGTGAACACGTCTGAACTTTATGTTTTCAATGCTGTCTTATTCCACTAAAGGTCGTAGTCGCCACAAGCGATCTTCTAGTAGTTCGGGCAGCACCAGCACCAGCACCAGCACCAGCACCAGCACCAGCGGTAGCAACAGCGATAGCAGTGAAGAAACCGCGGCGGTTACTCCAGCACCAGCTCCTACCGCAGCTCCCGCTCCAGCTACCGCAACTCCAGCTCCGGTTACCGCAGCCCCTAACCCTGGTCTGCCCCTGCAGCGACGAATCCAGCAGGGCCGCCAATGGATCCGACGATTCCTTAATAGCAGAAGGTCATAGGCCGCTTTCCGACATCTCCACTCATATTTTCCGCCTCTTCGCAAGTTATTGCGATGAGCAGATGAGCAGATGAGCGGATGAATTTATAACACCATATAATAATCACAGTATTTCTGCCACGTAATCTTTAAAGCGAAAATCAACTTAACTGATCTATCATGTTTATAGGACATCGTCTTTGAGGAGCCAAACTTCCCCTTTGCTACACTAGGTCTTAATGCTCACTCAATATTAACGCATCGGCAAAGAATAAATTGAATGCTGTAATTTATCGAAAATGTATGGATTATTGATTAGACTAATTATATTTACATTTGATATTGTCAACTCGCTTCACATACAGTTAATTTAAATGTCCAAATACATTAAACAATCATAAATTTTTTTTTAATTCAATTTTTGTTCACCCAAATCTTCGTCTCATGTTTAATTGTTAACTAATATTTCATGTTATGCGAATCCAGAGCAAATAGCGAAAGAAAATTACAATAAGCAACGTTAAAACATCTGCTATATAATTAAATGTTGTTTGCAGAAAGATGCTTCATGAATAAATCATAGAGAAAACTGTGAGTATCGGTATACGTATGGTAATTTCTTCCGTATATAGGCGTTTGAAGAATGTAAGTGGTATTGGTACAGTGAATGCTATCAAAATCGCATATAGAAAAGTTATCACAGAAAAACGGAGATAGACAGCGAGAGAGAGAGAGAGAGAGAGAGGGGGGGGGGGTAGAGAGAGAGGGGAGAGAAGAGAGAGACTCATATTTCAAAGATTCGTTCGATTCAATCAGTGATTAAGAATGTCGAAAAGGAATGTGTGAATGTAGGCTAATTTTTAGATATAATCAATGTAAAAAGAATGAATAATCATCATGTATTAATCATTATTAATATTAGACACATTAATTTCTTTTTTTTTAATTGTAATGTGAGAAGAATGTCCCTGGTTTCCTTTATATGCCTAACAGAGAACACATTACGGGACATCGTATTAACATAATAAAGAATATTGTTTTTGTTTCCATCACAATCTGTATTTGATGAATTGTCCCTTGCCTGCCTGTGTTCAAAACAGAAAATCTACTTAGATGTTAGAGAGGGGGAGAGAATAAGAGGGAGCTAGAGAGAGATAGCCAAGGAAATGTGGATGGGTGCGTATGAGAGAGAGAGAGAGAGAGAGATAAAGAAGATGAAATTTATAGTTGCATATTTGGGTTTCTTGGAGACATGGTAAAGTAAACACATACTTCCCAATGTCAACTTGGACTATCTGTAAATAAACGGAGTGGTCTGGAGAATATAGTATCTTACGTAATGTTGTCGGTGATTTTTGTATGTGTGTTTGTGTTTAATTTGATTTCTAAATTGTTCACATTTTTTTTTTGATTTGCGATTCATCCAACTGAGCCAGTTTTAGATGGCAGTTGAGATAATCATGTTTCCTACCTCTCAACATGCCCTCTCCTATTAAAGTCCTCTTAATGCCACTAATTTTCTGGAGGCGTTGCTGTTGACGTATTGGAAATAATTATTGATAAGAAGAGTAGTATCATCACGCAGTTGAAATTTCATCGATATGGTTATTTCTTATATTCCTCATAGCGCCATCTATCTGCAGATAGTCCATGAATATGCTGCGTGCTAACTGTGTTGCGCAATTAGTTTTAACGATTTCCAGCATGTTGGACCAAATCCAAAAATGTGTTTATTGTTACGCCAGTATTCCCTTCAAGTCGAGTTTCAGAGAAAATGGAACATTACGCTATATAGGCCGTCGTACAATGCTTTAAGGGATTACGTCCGTGCCCACAGATTGCGTCTGGGCCTTTTCTGCATGTGCATTTATTTGAATATCGCCACGCAAGGGAAATAAAGCCTCGTGTGCAGCGGAATTAAACTCATGAACTTAAACAAGACAGTGTAACTCCCCCCCCCCCCTCACCCACTCCGCGCTCGGAGGGACCACATTAATTTTTGTTACCCAAAACTCCGGTAAAGGGGTCCACTTCACGCAAAAATCCGGCCCGCGTATTGAATTTACACACCGGAGATAGGGGGTGCTTCCAAAGGGAGGAAACATGCATACGCGTACCCTAAATAATACTGAGTGGGGGTGGGGGGGGGGGGGGGTATAACTATACTGTCAATATACAAGCTATTTCGAGACAGAACAAAAACATTATCTTCTAGAAAGGTTCAAATGTCGAATGTTATATTTAATAAAAGACATTATAAAGATTCACAAAGTATGGTTGTGACATAGCCTCAGAATTATTTTATCAAAATCTTCAGCATTGACACTATACAGCCTTCATGATTTAAGATGGGAACTGACAAGAGCTAATCTTTCTTCTTTTCTTATTATATAACTAAGGAGTAAGATAATACCCATGCCATGAAAACAATGTAGGGTTATGAAATTGCATTACTTACAATACAATGGCAGGGGGCAAAATGAATCACAGAAGCCTTACAAATTAATATCTCATAGATCTACTATAGGCCTTCTGAAGAAGGAAAAATTACGATTATCATGATGCCTAGCAGAAATACTGAAAGAAAGGATTAATAGGTGTTACGTTTGTTGCCTCGAGGAATCAAACTTCTTTCATCCATATTCAAAACATTCTGAATTATCAGATTAAAGAGACCGACAACTAACATTGATGGCGATGATGACTCCTCTTCCTTGCTCAACTATTCGGCTCTTTTGGTCAGAAGGTTTATTTATCCTTAACGTGTTACCTTTTACCTATCATTCTTTGAGTCTTCTTTGACCAAAATCATTCACGCTCATGCATACAGGCCGATATAGGTGGTAGTAATGGAGGAGGGTGGGAGAAATGGTATAAATAAAACAAAACATTACCCCCTTTCTTCCTATATTGGGGAAACTAATATCGAGAGAATCCGTCACCGATTGACGTGTCACTAACTCGCCATGCTCTTTCCATTTCACATGGATCCTGGATTCCTGGAGATTGAGGAGAAATTCCATGTTCCCAAACATCTTTTCACCCCCTCTGACTTTCCTGGAAGCGCCCGTGCGGCGAGAGTGCTTTATTACTGGACACCAAAGAGCTATGAAACTTCGTTCATGGAAACGAGTACATGCAGCTGACAGGGTGATCCGAGTCCGACCACAGTCCGCATTCTAAGCACGTCCTGTAACCATATCTCGTCTCAGATGAGAACCCATAGGCACAGGTGTATTGCACCGAGTTAGAATATTGTAGGCCGCCTAGAGTACGGATGGCAAACTCGGTCTCACCCGGATCAGGGCACGTTGGATTAGCTGTGGATGAACATAGAAATGAAGATAGAACTCAAAACTCGAAGCAGACATTTTGAACATGTGGTTGCAAATGTTGAAGGCAATTTTATGGACGCATGATTAAATACGAAATACGAAATGACGAAACCAAATACACTGGATAGGAAAGGAATAGGATAGGAATATGATTTTACGTGATTACGTTGTAGGAAAAGCCTCATTGTTTTGATCACTCCGAAATGGTTAAAGAGTACACGAGATATATCTTAGTGTTTTTTTCCGGTAGTGTAAACAGCCCGTAAACAGTCAGCGTACTCAATCGCCAAAAATATTTGGCTTTAAATAAACTTTCCTTTGGCTATTTCGGGCCAACGAAGATTTTTTTTTTCACCTGCAGATGATGGTATAACCACTGTGACCTCCTTGCAGACATCGGTCGTAGTGCCGTAGGAAGATCGGAATGAAGGAATGTCCGCGGCTACATTGTCGCAGAGGGCGGGCTGGGTTGTACTAGCAACCATTGTGCTTTCTGTTGTACATGCTGCCCGAAGAGAAATGGTGCTTCCGTGTTTGAATGTGAAACACGTTTCGGCATTCCGATCGGTTGTCCTGGAGCTCATGAATCCATAGTCTTTACCCGTCAAACTATAAAGATACGTCATAAGATTTTATTTTATTTTTCTTCCAGTATAGCCTGAGAAAAGTCTATTGCTTCTGATGACGATACAAACAATTTCAGATCAATGATATCTTAAGGGATCAACGTGATGGGAAAGTGGCCGGGAAAATGGGTTTGCCAATGCGCCGTGTTCATTGAAAAGGAAAATCGGGAAAAGGGGAACTATTTGGGATAAATTATACAGAGAGGTAATTTCTGAGACTGGCAGTTCTAACGAACCTTCCAAGCACACGATTCGACTAAGACTACATTATGGATCACACAAAGTCCCTGTCAAGAGACCTTATCCTGATGCCTGGTATAGGACTGGTAGTAGTAGTAGTAGTAGGTAGTATTTATTTCCGTATAAAAACATAGTAAAAATGCATAAAATACGGTGGATAGCCCACATTCAGCTAACCCGACATGGGAAAGCTGGTCTTCCGTGGGGTCCGAAACAATTACATAAACAAAACAGAAACATAAATACATATATGAACAACAGTAAATACATTTTGAAGAAAGAAAAACAAAAAGAAGTAATATAAAATAAAGGGATAAAAAAAAAAAAAAAAAAAAAAAAAAAAACATTTCATAAAAAACAAGTAATCATAACAAGATAAGGAGGGGGGACCACGTGCTACTGTAACAGTTCTGCAATCTTAGATTTGAATGTATTAACACTAGGGGACGATTTGATATGAGGAGGAAGTGTGTTGTAGGCCTTTGCGTTTCTATACTTGAATGATCTTTTGAGGTAATTTGTTCTCGGTTTGGGTAATTTTATTTGAGCTCCAATTCGGGAAGGGTAGGAATGGGTTCTCAACTCAAATTCATTTCTTAAATACTCGGGGGTTAGATTATTCATTATTTTATACATAAGAACAAGGGAATGATGATTTCTTCTTTTGTCCAACAGTTGCCAATTAAGAGCGTTATGCATTTCCAAAACAGAGATATGAGATTCAGGTTTTATTTTAAGTATAATCCGGCCTGCCCTATTTTGCAATTTTTGAAGGCGATCTGTATATTTCCTGAAAGCTGCACTGTAAATAACATCACCATAATCAAAATACGGAAGGATCAGTGAGCTATATATTAATTTCAGTACCGATTCACTTAGGAATCGCCTTAGTCTTCCTAGAAAGCCTACCATTTGACCAATTTTCTTCAACATATTGTCTATATGTAAATTCCAGTTTAACTTTTCATCAACTAAGACGCCAAGGTACTTGACCTGATGAACTTGATCTATGGAGATGTCACTCAATGAAACTCGGAGGACATTCTTTTTAGATATCATGTGGTTGCTTCCAATGAGCATACAAACTGTTTTTTGACAGTTGACACTTAATTTGTTTTGGCACATCCAGTAATACATATTGTCTAGGTCTGAGTTCAAAGCTAATTCAATTCTATCTATAGAAGGATGTGAGAAGTATAAAACAGTATCATCAGCATACAACTGAACTTGACAGGTTTTTATACATTTTACTAAATCATTTATATATACGATGAAGAGCAGTGGCCCTAGAAGGGAACCTTGGGGCACACCACACTCAATAACTGATTCGAAAGAAAGCTCTGCATTAATAAGTGTCCTACTGACTCTGTCTGACATGTAGCTTTTAAACCATGAACATGGAGTGCCAGAAATTCCTATGTTATTGAGTTTCTTGATAAGAATATCACAATTCACAGTATCGAAGGCCTTTCTTAAGTCCACAAATACAACCCCCGTATACTCTTTCTTATCAGTGGCGTGAAGCCAGTCATCAGTTACTTTTAGGAGAGTGGTACTAGTTGAGTGACGTGGCCTGAAACCTGATTGGGCGGCTGACAAGATATTGTTCTCATGTAGAAACTCCAAAACTTGTCTTTGGACAACCCGTTCCAGTATTTTAGATACACAGGGCAAAATTGAGATGGGCCGATAATTTGAAGGAGAGCTCTTATCGCCACTTTTGTGAATTGGGATGATCTTGGACCTTTTCCATTGTTGAGGAAATTTACCGCTCAACAAAGAGCGGTTGATCAGGTTGGCAATACTCTGTGATATCTCGGTAGCACATGCTTTTAAAACAAAAACTGATATTTTATCTACACCTACAGATTTAGTATTTTTCAATTTGTTTATAACTCCCAACACATCATTTTCGGTTACAGGGGTAAACTCAAAACTCTTTATTAATGGTATATTGTTTTCTATAGGGAGAGGCGTATCAGGAATTTCTTTTGCTAAATTACTTCCTACTTCAGCAAAGAAGGTATTAAAAAGATTAGCAGTATCAACATTACTTTCTGAATTAAGCGCAACTATTGGCGTGTCACGTTTCTTATTTGGAATGATAGATTTTAATGTCTTCCAAGTCTGTTTTGGATTTGCACTAGAAAGTGAGAATTTATCAGAGTAGTATTTTCTCTTTGCTTTTCTTACATCAGTAGTAACTTTATTACGTAGTACTCTATATTCACCCATGAGTTTTTCATCTTTAAGTTTACACGCTCTCCGTTTCAGTTTGTCATCCAGGCAAGTCTTGACCTTGACACAGCTTGGTTGAGTCTGTGATCTCCCTGCTGCCCACCAGGTGAAGTGTGTTGCTTGGTAAGTCCACACGAGCTTGTTGCTTCTAATGCTCCGTTCTATGATTCCCGTTCCGTCCTTCCTCCACACTCCTGTATGACAGAGAAAATGGAGAAAACTAACAACTTTGGAACATTGGAAATCTAGAGGTACAAGTATAGGGACAGGTAGAGTTTTAGCATCTTAGATTACAGCGAAACCCTTCTTTTTGTCCTTCAAATCATGCCATCTACATGGTAAAGAACTATACATTGTAAAAATAAAAACACGGATTTTCATATTGTCATTTTCCCTGTTTATGTGAATATAGTATTCGGATGCAGCAAACTTTGGTATCTTCTTACTGGACTGTGGTATAATTCTTCTTCTTCTTCTTCCAGTGCAAGTACAGTCCTCTTGGTAGAGTATTTTCGTTCTGTTGTGCAGTGCTGTGAACTAGTGTGCCATGCTGCATTGTGTGAGCGCCCCAAGAAGAGGTCCTAAACGGTTTTATAATTTACCAACCATGGTCAGTATCAAAGTACCAAGCATCCAGAGGATCTCCAACGGATAGATCCTGGGGTAACTTGAAGATCGGCATTTTCAGTGTGACGGGGGCAGTAAGTCTGGGTACATCTCTTGTACCCTGGCGAAATACACAAAGCTCCATCATGCTCACCACCTCCAACGGGACGAGGTCATATTCTATACACAAAAAGCACGACAAAGCTTTACGTTAGGAGGTTGGCAGGTAATGCCTGGATAATGCCTGGCACATTTGGCCTGCGATTATCAAATATAAATTGTAGTGTGACTTTAAGCAACTTTGATTGTTTCTTTTTAGAAAGATGTATGTATTTATCAATTTTTTGCGTTTAAAAGTGATTTTTTTTTGTATTACTGAATCAGTTATTGTTATTGTTTGTTTTTTTCTTCTCATAAAGTAATAGTTCATAATAATTACTTTCACAAAGGGGCTTACACCCTACAAGCTCTGCTTTTTAGTCGGCCCTCATTCCCTTTCAATTTCATGTTTATTTTTGTAATGTATTGTATTGTGCAAATTGATCTATATGTATATAAATATGTGAATATGTTAAAATGTACCATCATTGTAAATATGAACGATTGAAAGAGGAAAAATAAATGAATTGAATTGAATTGAATTAGTCTACGGAGCCCGTATCCTGCCCGTATCCCCTTTTTCGTGCGGCCTCCGTGCGGAGGCAAGGGGCGGCGGTGAGATTTTCGTACGGATTCACGGGTTCCGCAACCTCTACGATTTTGTTTCGCGAGAAGTTATATAAATTTGAAAAATCGTAAGCCCGTAGCCCGTAGGAATGTCGTAGGTGGCACAATCCCCGCACGGCCATCGCGCGGAGGCCTCGCGCTGATCGTGCATACTGGGGACTCGGACGCTCAAAAATGGCACGGCGGCTGCACGGTCACCGCACGTTCTCCGCGCAACCTCTGTACGGAAGTTGTACGGGCTCTGTACGATTTCCGTGCGGAGGTTGCTGTGAATGCCCGGCTACTGCACTGAAATTGCACGATTGCCGTTCAATTTCCGAGCAGACTCTGTACGGATTTGCCCCGGCTGCCTCCGAGGGCCAATACAAGAAATGGCACAATGCTCGTAGATAATGTAAACAAAACATCGTGGCCCGTCATACGGTAGCCTCCTACGATGCCCCCAAAGTCGCACGAAAAATCAAAGACCAATTTATCGTATGGCGCCCGGGGCAAATGTAATCCAGGCAAAGCGGTAATTGTAAGACACATGATCCGCAGACCAAAATGTTTCTAAGAGGCTACATTATGTAGAATGACTTATCGTAGTATCTAAACCGATACAGCAAGAAATATAATATACTCATTTGAGATGTAATTATGAACCTACGGGACTATTTATTACAAGTGTAGTAAGAACAATTGCAGCAGAGAGAAAAATATTTATTATTAAAGTTCACACTGGTAATTATCTTATATAATAAGACGATATGTCGTATTGATGATGATTTTTCTAATAGGAAATATGATTGCATATTTGTTTTAAATCTTCTTACTCGTTTCCCCGACTCTGTCCCGTCTCCCAAACTCCACAAGAGGTGCTGTAACAGCGAGAGGATGAATTAAAATACAGATCATTTTCAAGGAAATGTTAGAATAACGTTGCATAATCAAAGTTCCTCGCTTTTGCCATACTGACTTGCCCTACATAACAACACATAATATTCTGACTATTTAAATGCAATTATTTTGAACAGGTGAAATGAAAATATTTCAAGGGAATTTACAAAGGCGCATGCATTATATTCGGTCACAACTTATAAAAGGCCTATTTTACTAAAATACGGGCGATTGTGTTTGTGGAAAGAATCAATTAACAATTGAAACACATGAGACGACGTTCTTTCCTGAAATATAAATGCTGATAATTATCAAGCTCTTCAATAAAAAAAGTGAAAAAAGCTAATTCCGGGACTAATTCCTTCTCGATTAATTCTCTGATAAATATGTGCACATTGACTTTTCGAAAAATAATCACTACATCGAACTTCATGCATATACACATCATAAGGAAAGATAATCCCATAAGCTTGAATTTTTCCTTTGATCGAAAAGATATGAATGACGGAATGAAGAACTAACCTCTAGGTACCACTGCAATTAATTCTGGGGCATGTTGAAAATCTTTAGGGTTTATTATGTTGACCTCATAAGATTTGATTTCCACTAATGACCTTTCAGGAACAAGTAGTCCACCTAATTAAATATTGGAGAAAAAAAACGTACACAAACAGTTCATATTAGATTTAGATTCGATTATTTTCAAAGCAGAAATTAAGCTGCTTTTTAATACAAATCTATCATTATGACACAATTGATATTCTTAACAAAAGAGAAACTGTTTTGGGGTTTTGACAAACCCTGCTTCATATACAGGCTTTGAAAGGATCTTTAGATTTCATTTGACTTAATTAAATAATACATGGACAGAAAAAAAAAGAAGAAAGGCAGAAAGAAAGGAATGAAAACCGTCCATCCAACATTAGGTATATATTATTTGTTCCATAATTACATCAAAACGAAATTATAATTTGTACAAGATGATAAATAAATTGAAAATCAGATTATATCAAATCAAATGTACAGTTTTTATAGTTCATTAAGATTCGGAGTATATACATGTGACATATGAATACAAGTGTAAAATTTGAGGAGCCTTGGTAAATGGCAAAGCCTGTCAAACAGAACTAGGCTTGTCAAGCCATCGTTAGCCCCCCCCCCCCCCTCCCCAATGAGCTTGCCAAGTAGCATATTTTGACATGCTCACAAAGTGTTTAATCCTTACCAACTGGAAAGGCTATTCGGTACATCGGTACGCTACTTCCTCGTCCAAACTAAACGGTGTTTGATGTGGCTCGACGCCAAAGAAACCAGTTAAATACGTCCGATACAGCCAAGGGTATGGTCACAACATTATCTACATGAAACGAG
This sequence comes from Strongylocentrotus droebachiensis, assembly GCA_035222895.1. NCBI lineage: Eukaryota > Metazoa > Echinodermata > Echinoidea > Camarodonta > Strongylocentrotidae > Strongylocentrotus > Strongylocentrotus droebachiensis. The sequence continues at coordinate 107,497 of JAVYIG010003312.1, forward strand.
AAAACAATGGCAACACAAAAATAGTCATATTAAAGGGCAAAAAGCATATAGACGATGTGCTCTTCACAATGTAAGCCTGGTGATTATTACTTTTGTCATTTAGGATTTTGTAGCAGAAGAAAAACCATATTTGGATACGAGCCCTATTCTCAGGAGTTTACAGATAGGTGTAACTAACCCCAGCATAAATGTGAGTTGTTTATCTGAAAATTTGAAAAACCATTATGTTAGAGAAGAAAGTATAATAAAAAAATACCTATTAAACAAGATGGATGGCAAACAAAATTAAGGGATATTTTTCTTCTCATTCTTGTTTGCAGCCTCTAGCAACCTGTGCAAGGCAAGTGGTGATTAAACGCAACTCCGTAGGACAGAAAGATTCCTAAATACGTGATTCTGATTGGTTGAAAGTCAATTTGCGTTAACTCGCAACCCTCTTTGCCAAAGACCCCTTCCTCTCTTACCAATCAGTCCCCCTCTCTCCCTCTCTCCCTCTCTCTCTCTCTCTCTCTCTCTCTCTCTCTCTCTCTCTCATCCTCTCTTTCTCTCCTTTCTCACCCTATGGTTATCTATACTCTCACCTCATTTGTTGTAAACATTATGATATACTCCACTTACTCTGATTTAGGTTTGCCTTTACGGTAATAGAATTGGCTAGGTATTCATGACGGGTTGCAGTGATGATAATCGTCTGGTTGTGAGGTACTGACAATATTGCCACACCATCGGGTCCGGTTAAAGCCGAACCTATCCGAGTGGTGCCGAATTCTGACGAAGGATCGGCGACAAATGCTGATATTAATGTGCTATTTGACACCATGTCAATCGTTGGATCGAAATGGTCGATTGCAATTACTGTGAGGTTTACTAATGGGGGCACGTTTTAATCTAGATGTTAAACAAAGAGAACACAGATGACTAAATAATTACCTAATTTGTTTTTATTTTCATCAGATATGAGGTATTACGCAATTACAAAAATGAAGAATATTTAATATACTTTCATAACTAGTTCACAAATTAATTCATTTTGATAATTTTATTAATTTTTCACTTTTTATTTTATATTTTGTTGAGTAACGCTCAATGACAGCTTTTCATCAGATATGAGGTATGACGCAATTACAAAAATGAAGAATATTAAATATCCTTTCATAACTGTTGAGTAACTTTCCTTGACAGCTATTTCAATTATTCGGGATACAATACATATTATAATTTCATTTCATGTTACTATAAAGAAAATCCTAGAAAATCCTCGAAAATTGTCTTTGTTCTATCTATACAACGTTCTCAGTCTCTGAATCTTGAAGTTTTCCATCTCCAATTCACGATTTCTCTCGTTGTCAAACATGCATAGGAGTGTAAGGTGTATGACAATCATGCCCCCAAAATGTACTGTTTTTCTTCAACATTGAAATAACTCGAAAAAGGACCGTATTACCAGGGATATGTGAGTTTAACTCACATATCCCTGGTATTGGCTGTAACCAGATTGACTCAGCACTTACTTGTACCTTTGACGTTATCCCCTGTTCTAACTTCAGCTGATGTCCTAGCCTTAGGAAGCTTTAGTGGCGGTGGCGAAGACTCTGCCCTTGCTGTGCCGACGTCATTACAGTTCACACTGGAAACACATGGGATATCACCCCTTGACCGGCTAAATGGAACTTAGGGGAGGGAAATGAAAATATCGTTAATTTCCTCAATTATAAGTATTCTGCAAATACATTGCAGATACAAAAATTTGTCTTTCAGATGAATAACTAATGAATAACAAAAACCGTTTACAAAATGTTGTGTTCACAGTTTGTTCTAGTTCTAACGTATGTTCCTTGAACTAAGTTTCAGTATTCTAAGAGCAATCTATACTTGCAAAGCTTGTTTCTGCGATGGCGGATCCAGGGGGGTACGGGGAGATTTGCCCCAAATACCCCATGTACAAATATGTTCCCTCATGTCAAGGGGGGGGGGGGATGGGGTGGTTATGAATTAAGTAAGTACCTTATGAAGTCCAGAAGTTAACTAGAGGTTATATGGTGTGAATTATTAATTATTTACCAATTCGAGTACAGTAAGTGCCAGTGCCAGTATATCTACTGTCGCAGACACATTGGTAGCTTCCGACTGTATTGACACATGTTGCGTTTTGATGACAACCGGAATTCCCCATTTCACATTCTTTGATATCTTGAAAGAAATAATAGAATTGAAAGAAAGAAGACAAATCTAGAATATATCTGTTTCTAGAAAGATACCTTAAAATAAGCAGAGGAAAGAGGAAAAGCAATCATGAAAAAGATCATATAATAAACAAAAACAAAAAAAACACACAAAAGGATCCTGAATAGATATCATTACGCAGGTTAAGTGGAAGATCTTCTTTAAGAGAACAATCTGCATGGGTAAAACAGAGACCACAAACCTCTGCAGTTTCTTCCGTTTCCTTGGTAACCGAGATTGCATCTACATCGGTAAGAGCCAGGGATGTTGATACACGACGCCAATGAGTGACAATTGGAGGTACCACTGCCGCATTCATTAATATCTATTTCAAAACAAAATATGAAAACAAAGAGAATATAAAAACTTCCATTAAGATCACTGACTTATTTTCGCCTTTCGTATATGTTAAGCCCATCACACGCAATACGATTTTCAATCAGTTTTCAATTAGTACATGTAGAGTCAGATCGCTTAGTGTTTCACTTTTCATAAGAGTGCTTCATCTGCATAACTTTTCTCAAGGTCAAGTTAGTGGTAAAGAAAATACATGTTCCATCTAAATTCAAGGTCACAGTCCCTGATGTAGTTTCACTGCCAATAGGGACTTTTAGATTCTGCCCGACGAGAACGTGGACTGCCCTTTTAAGGTAATGTGACGTCACTGCCAGTGCCTTAAAAGGACGTCACATTGCCTTATAAGGCAGTCCACGTTCTCGTCGTGCAGAATCTAAAAGTCCCTATATTAACTCAGCATTTGGAACAGAACATTTCAAAGATCCTCCATAATTATTTTTTTCCTTCAATTTCTCGATCTTTCCCACTCTCTTGTAAACTGACCATGATTAGTAATGTGTTTACTCTACCATTCTTCTCACATTAAAAAACATTAATATGTCTAATATTAGGCTGATCACAGTGCATGCATATACATTCTGCCGTGCACGTCAGTGCACAGCAATAGCAAATCTATGCTGAGAAGCCATTTTTCAACTTATGATTTAAAAAATTCAAAAACATGTAACAACATAATTTTTTCACAGATATTTCAGTCATTCTTTTAACCCACTATACTTAAAATCCTGTGGGTGTGGGTATTAGGGAAAGTATTTATTTTATTTTTTTAAAAAGGGATGTTTTTGACACCGCGCAAATTGGGCCAGTGGGTGTGTGCAATCACCACGGACAATACTGCACTAAATATCCCGGCAGATTGGAAAAAACTCCCCTGTAAAAAATGGACTTGCCACCAATGTTTCATTCACTGGATTTCAATGACCTTACCATATATGGTACCTGTGACCTTTCCCTGGCTACCCCAGCAACAGGTACATCGGAATTTTGTTTCTACACGAAGTTACATTGAGTTGAATGAATTTTTAGAAAATGCTCATAAATCCGTAAATATTGCCCGATTTTCAAATCCTAAACTGGTTTTCAGTAGTTTAACATCCATAGTTTCTTGCCACATGCTCCGATTTTTAATCCATCGAGTGAAACATTACTGGAAATTGCTGCGAAAGTTCAGCTCATCATTTTATTCAGCGTGACTGTTTTGGTCTCAGCTCAAACTTTCTACAGTTGTTTTATATAGATCAGGAAGTTAGGTGAGAAGGAAAAAAAATATATAAACATTGTCTAATTTGCATAACGGTGTTGCGAATATGTAATTAGCTAATTATCAGCTCAGTTGCATAATTAATTAGTTTTCATAAATCTTATTATATAAATGGATAGGGATTCATTAGTTGAAGCTTGCCACAAAGTTGTATCAAACAGACTCATTTAAAACTTGAGATATTGCATTTACGCATATTAATTAGCTGGACTTAGTCGTTTTTTGAACATTTCCAAACCTGCGGATTGGTGAAATTGAACAAAATGTGGTTTTTGTCAATCCGGTCCACCAAAATGCAACAAGTCTGGTTCTTGAATTTTATTTTTCATGCTTATTTCACTTTGGTTTCACAATACATATCATTTTTAAGACCATGTAATATACTCTATTATGTCAAAAAAACACCCTTAAACATGTAAAAAATCCATTTTTGCCATAATTTGCTATTTGCGGCAGGTTTTTGAATGATTTTACGATATCTTCAAAAGACCATATCTCAGGAATGCCTTGACAGAATTTGAACATTTTTGCAGCAAAATAAATATATCATTGATATCTTTAATATGACACCAAAATAAAGAATGTCTTATGTGTATTATTTTTTTGAGTGCTCTACCTACTAATATTATTAATGATTAATACATGATGATTATTCGTTCGTTTTACGTTGATTATATTATCTAAAATAAGCCTACATTCAGACATTGTATCAAACGAATCTACCCTATATACCCTTCCGTTTTATCTTTCTCTTTCTCTCCTCTCTCTCTCTCTCTCTCTCTCTCTCTCTCTCTCTCTCTCTCACACACACACACACACACAAACCCATCTTTCCTGCTTTCTCTCTTGCTATGTCTGTTTGTCTGTCTGTCTGTCTGTCTGTCTGTCTCTCTCTCTCTCTCTCTCTCTCTCTCTCTCACACACACACACACACACACGCACCCACACACACACACACACCTATCTTTCCTGCTTTATCTCGTCTGTCTCTCTCTCTCTCGCTCTATCTATCAATCTCCGTTTCTCTGTGATAACTTGTCTATTTTCGATTTTGATAGCATTCACTGTACCAATATCACTTACATTCTTCAAACGCCGATGCACGGAAGAAATTACCATACGTTCACGATACTCAAAGTTTTCTCTATGATTTATTCATGAAGCATCTTTCTACAAACGACATTTAATTATATAGCAAATATTTAAATGTTGCTTATTGTGATTCTCTTTCGTTATGCTCTGGATTCGCATAACATGGAATATTAGGTAACAATTAAACATGAGAGGAAGATTTTTGTAAATAAAATTAAATCCATAATCCATACATTTTTGGTAAATCACAAGCATTATTCTTAACTGATTCGTTAATATTGAGTGATCATTATGACTTAATGTGGCAAAGGAGAAGGTTGGCTCCTCCAAGACGATGTCCTATAAACATGATAAATCATGGATCAGGAATACTGTGATTATAATGATATTATATAGTGTTATAAATACTGCTCATCTGATGATCGCAATATCTTGAGAAGAGGCGAAAAACAGTGGAGATGGCGGAAAGCGGTCTAAGACTTTCCGCTAAGGAATCGTCACCATTGGCACTACTGGAGGTACTGTCGGAGCAGGGGCTGGGGCTGCGGTAGGAGCCGGAGCTGGGACCGCTGGAGTAACCGCCGCGGTTTCTTCACTGCTGCTGCCGCTGCTGCCGCTGCTGCCTGAATTGCTAGAAGATCGCCTGTGGCGACTACGACCTAGTAGAAGAGGGGCTGGGGCTGCGGTAGGAGCCGGAGCTGGGACCGCTGGAGTAACCGCCGCGGTTTCGTCACTGCTGCTGCCGCTGCTGCTGCTGCTGCCCGAATTGCTACAAGATCGCGTGTGGCGACTACGACCTGTAGTAGAAGAAGACAGCGTTGAAAACATCAAGTTCAGTCGTGTTCACAAAAAACTAAAATGCCTATTAATTGTTATTTTGACTTTTTATCTTCTCAGTTTGTTTAGCTGATACTACTTCGTTATATTCTTTATTTCTCCATACAATTCAACTCCTCCTTTTTAGAGTAGGCCTAATGTTATGGTAATGGTGATCATTAAAGGATGGAATTTATCGAAAATCCCTGAAAAGAGAAGCAGCAGCAGAATATAAATGAAAGAAAATTATATGATTATATGATATGTTGGATAAATTCTACGTATTTCACATTCAAGTGAACATTTACATTTATTTTCTTCCATTGAATTTGACAACATATTTGACATCTGTTCCAACAATATAATTTACTTATTAAATAGTTGATCATCCAACAGCATTCAGTAGTATATTAATAAATGATTGCACGATTATCATTGTTTGTAAGTTTATTTGCAATTACTACGATCGTGGATAGACGTTTACGACATTAGAGTATCATTTTATGCACATTAGATCCAGAATATGTTCCAAATATGCACCCGATTTCATTAAACGTTCGAACGTTCAACATAAATGCTTCGCTGTATATTGGAGAAAATATGCTATCATTTTATCTATTACATCAAATAGGCAAAACCCGTGAAAATGATTTCCATCTGAAACAAAACATCTGTAATCATTAGAAATTGTTCAATTTAGATCAGATTCTCCATTTAGTACTGTACTAAATGGAGAAGTAACAGAGAGCTATAGCATATCATTATTGTCCATTTTGAAATGAAATATATAATAATCAGACTAAAATAATCTTGAATGAAAGTGCGCTTAGAGACTTAATGGTAATTCGCGCTATATAAAAGCTGAGTATTATTATTATTATTATTAAGGGAATCCCAACAATTATATACTGACATCATACTGGACTAAGATAATTATTTGATGCTTTAGCAAGACAATTAAGGTAAGAAGAAAGAACTTTACAATTATTACAGGTCTTACCTTCGACGGTAAGCAGCATTGCACACAGCACGACACAAGCAGTAAAAATCATTGGCTTCATCTACGAAGTAAAATCAAAATCAAAATATTTATGCTACATTCTAATATAGAGATGTAGTACTTTAGTATTTGTAAGAGTAGCATTTAACAAGAATTCATAACAATTGATGAGAGTAATACTTAAATAGTAATAACATGTTTACTCTGGGAATCTCAACTATTTACCTTCGAGGGTCACATCTTAATTTAAAAATACAATTTCGTTCAGTTTGTCATGTTTGTGATGAGCTACACTACGTCAAAAATCTATGTCAAAAATCATTAGGAAGTATAACTGCTCTCATTCTTCTATTGATGAACCCACCATCAAGTTTACAAAAGAATAGATTTATTTTTAAACGAATAGTTATGCGCGATCTTTAGCCAACATGAATTCATCTTTCCAACGATTGATCTTCTTTAGCTTTGTTTGAAGGCACTTCACAAGGATGTGCGGAAAATATCATTAATCGTAATTAACGATCTCACGGGAACACTGAAAGATAATTAACTTCAATATTTTCTATCATCCACACAAGTAATAACTTCAAACTATACATAATTTATGGCGGAAATGAATGATTGCAACTTACTTTGAACGAAGTGATGTTCTTCCGAAACTGCTGGATGAGAGGAAACTTAGAATAATCTCAGATATACCACTACCGCTGAGATGCGACCTTGCTTTGAATGTTTTCAAACTCGTAGCTTATATAGAAAGAACTATAATCCTCCTCTAGGAGTAGATTTGTATCATCTCGACTTTGCTGTCGTGTTCAAGTTTTGGATCGTTCATGAAATTACAGATGATTCGGAAATCCCTTCACGCAGGTGACGTAAAATTTCACAATTTCCAAGATTTAATTACTGAAATAGGTTAATTAGCTTATCATTATTGGTCAGTGCAAATTCATAGAATTGCATTTAAATTAGCTTAGGCCTATAGATATTCATTCTAGTAAAAATAATGCCTTCGAGTTTGACTACCTTAATTCATGAGTTAAGGTCTGTATAGATCTTTGGTACTAATTTACCAATTTCTTGACGTGTGTATGGTTAAATAAGACTACATCGCTTTATGTCTTACATATCATGTCTTACACTGTTAAACAACCATAGGGGTTATTTTTTCAGGATTTGTTTTCTCTTAAAACATTTGTTTCAATATCAATCTTAATCTCGAGGGCGTAATAATTAGAATAATTTACCAAGTGGCTGTTGTCATTAAGGGATCAGAAGAGCACGCAGTAGGATTAATGGCATATATGCTAACCAACCTATTGGCATCGAGGACCCGCGATTTGGCTTCATCGATATGAAGCAGAGGGAGAGAGGGAGAAGGAGAGAGAGGGAGGGGGAGAGGGAGAGAGAGAGGCAGGCGAGAGGGAAAGAGAGAGAGAAAGAGAAAGAGAAAGAGAGAGAGAGAGAGAGAGAGAGAGTGAGAGAGAGTGAGAGGGAGAGAGAGAGAGGGAGAGAGAAAGGGAGAGAGAAATGAATGTAATGCTCAATCAAAGTCATCTTTAGTAAACTCATTATTTGTCCATCATTGACGGCGACATTTGTTTTGTATAACTGCAACGATTTGACTGTCATGTGGTTCCATACGCCGAGAGGAGGAGCATCCAATACATAATATCCAGTGACTGAATTGATGATGATGACGCTATTGGCTATGTCGTCCCGCTCCTACAACTGGCAAGAGTGAGAGTAGGTCGATGGTTTCCTCATATCTCAAAATAGTATTGCTGAAGATATCTAGCTCGCCGAACAGATGAGTAAGCAGCATGTATGTTGAAGCTGCTTTGAGGCGAACGGGAGAGAGCATTCTTTTTTCTTTTCGTCATTTCTATACCCCAAAGATGCTGACTTTTGGCGAGTCCATCCTTAAACCAGGGACATGATAGAGTTGTAACGGAGCCAGTTCGGCGCACTTTTTGATTCCATCTTGTCAGTGTATCTGCGTGATGGATCATAGACTATAGAAAACCCAGGCTGAACTCATAGTTGTTGAGATGATGTCGACAGGTTTGTCACACACATGCAGGTCAACATGGAGACAGGTGACGACATCATTGCAGTGTCCGAGCTTTGTACATACATCTGTAGGTTGATATTGTAGATAAACACTGCCATGGAGTTTCCAAAATATCTGACTGTCTTTCCAAATATCAATTGTTATTTTCCTGTCGAATGAAATTTCGTTGGATTACCCTCACACCTGATGGAGTTTTATAGTTGCAAATCCGTTGTCCAGCTGTATACAAACTCATTGTCATGGCATAATTATGTACAACGAAAAATATCGGTTTGGAAAAGAAAAGGGCGATGGTGAGAGCAGCCATTATAATACTCTGTGATCTGACCTCCCTTGCTTTTTGTCTAACAAAGTCGCTCGAATTACTACTAAAAGATGGGAAAATTCACAACATTTTAACGTTATTTAAAGCGAGTCTCATTAGTCTTTAGTTCGCGTACAAGTACAAGTATAGAGCCTGATTAAACTTGATTAGAGTTTAAAAAAGACAAGGATAATCCTTGGTCAATTTTGATATCATGCAAGGTTTATGATCATTCGAGTAAATCATGATAAAGGTAGATATTAAATTACTTCTTTAACCAACATATATATTGAAACTTATAATGAGAATTTAATCATTGCACTCGATACATTTTAGGAATTTATAAAAAGGTCTACTGACAAACCTATTGACTTTCCAGATGACTCTTTCATTATGAGATGAGAGCTTTCTTGTCAGAGCTGTTTTTCGATTATTGTTTATCTGTATACTATTCTGGATAGCTTGTGGAGGATGGGGCGTGTTGGTGTTGGGAGTGGCTTACTGGGCACATGGACGGGGTGTAGTCTGCAAGCACAGACCCTAATTTGACACTTTATCCCAAAAAAATCATTGTGCCTTGAGAGAAGCCTACCCCAGCTACCTACTGGTTGTGTACTGTGTCAGGAGCAGCTATAGTACATGGCCTATGGTAGTTTTATAGTGCAGACTCTCTTTTACGACTAACCAGGGTTTGTGCCTGCAAACTAGACGGGGTGCGCGATATGTGTGAATGCATGTGTGCGCTTGTTAGAGCCTTCAAATATCCATCAATTTATCGAAGGCGAATAAGTAAATACGTATCTTTCAAAACGGACTGCCGAGAAACGGGGATAACATGAGGCGGAAATTATGAAAAAACACAGATACAAACACCCACACAATAACAAACAAAAATAAATTAAAAAAAACAAAAAGTTTTTCTCAATATTTCGAGAAGTTGTTTAGAAGAACACGATTTCCTTGAATAACGAACAAATGGCGAAAATATAAACAACGAACCTCTGCAGTTTCTTTTTTTTTCATTGATTCCAAACAATACAAATTAATTTTAGAAATAAAATACAGTTGTTTTTCCTTGACATAATTCAAAACATTTTCATTACATAGATTGTACAATTATTGATGAAAACAAAATTGAAATCAGTTGTAACATAAAACAAATAACCCCATCCAACCAAACACACTACTACCCCCCCCCCTCCCCACCATGCGGCACACACACCACCCGACCACACTTCCACCACGCATACACATGCACACACGGTCACACGAACACACTCTCTCTCTCTCTCTCACAATCACGCACACACGCGCGCCCACACGCACACGCACGTGTGTAAACACACACACATACAACGCACAATGACATACAAATACAATCACATTCGAACAGAAATTTGTTGTACATAATTCTTTTGAAAGCCTTAACTTTGTTAAATGATGACAAACAAGAAAAAAAATAGCTAACGAACCTCTGCAGTTTCTTCCGTTTCCTTGGTAACCGGGATTGCATCTACATCGGTAAGAACCAGGGATGTTGATACACGTGGCCAATGAGTGACAGTTTGACATTCCCCGGGTGCACTCATTGATATCTAAAGAGCAGAAGGAGAAGAAGACAGAGAGAAGGAGTTTGATGGGGGTAATTTTTCCCATTATCTCTTAATCCCAACATGTATAATAAACATGTTCCAAATTAAAAGATCATTTTTTTTACATTTCCCAATTTTGTTGCCAAAATGTATGATGCATATAAATGTCTTTACCGAAACCATTATACCATAGTCAAGATAAGAAACATATAACAACCCTTGTCAACACAGTCATATGATGGCTGATTCCAGACTTCAGACACCTTTACACAGTGAAGTTTTTTTTCTTCTAGATTTATCTTTAAAAAACAATGATCATCTTGCCAATGAGGTTAATTCTAAAAATGTACGCTTCGAATAACACAACGGAGGTCATAATTATGTGCACATTTCATTGGTTAATAGTCCTTACAGCCGTGTTGGACAAATCTTTGAATCAAAATGATATTTGCTTCAATACCAATTTTTTTTGTGTGTTCATTACACATTATCATGTTGCTCTCTTTTTCTCTCATTCTCCCTATCTTTCGTTCTTTCTCTATCTCATTTAAACGTCTTTCTCTTGAAATATTAAATATATCTTGAAAAGTGTATGTTTATAACCAAATAAAGAACAGCAAAGGTTCTGCTTACATTATTTGCTGTTTGTGGGGGACGGGTGGGGGTTTCGGTGATAACCTGTTTAGTTTTACTATCATCTTATACATACTGTCGAGTTTGATTGTGTAAAAAGGACATTATGCAGTATATCAACATTATTTCTAATCTATTATGAAGATACACGGTTGCCATACAGTTGGAATCATTTTTGTTTACCTCTTTTCATGAAATTATTTAATATAGTTAATTCTTGATAGATAAAGTTATCTTCTTAGAACATTATTGATCAATCTCTATGACTCTTTTAAGATTAATAAGGTTCCGAGAAGATATTAATTTTATCTATCAAGAATAAACCATATTGTCACAATCATTTCACGGAAAGAGGTTTAAGAAAACGATATTCAAACTTGATAGGCAACAGTGTAGACACCAGACGGTATTAAACTATTATAATGCCAGGTTATCAAATTCTGCCCCGATATCTGAAGACATGATAACGCAGATGTCAGGGCACACAGTATTATATCTTACACATTTATACATTAATTTTGATCCATTTATTATTCTCGCTTGATCTCTCCTTCTCTTCTCTGTCCTTCCCACTCTATCTATTTATTCCCCCCGTTTCATCTAAATCCTCTACATGTATATCTCTTCAATGCTCTCTCTCTCTCTCTCTCTCTCTCTCTCTCTCCCTCTATATATTCCTATTCTGTCTTTTCTACTTCTCATTCTATTTCGAAAACATTGAAGAAAAAATAATAATATTATTTTTTCCCAAACAACTCTTTAAAATGGTCACATGATTTATTCATGAAAAATCTTTGATAAAATGAAATAGAAAAGATGTATTTACAAATAATTCGTCAAATCCTCCTAAGTTCTTAATTCTTATAGTTTTAACTTCTAAATATTTCATATTATTATCATTATTATTTCCGAATGTATCAAATATATGAATATACTAAGTATGTAGATTGTTTCCTGAGGGTCTTGAGTCGGGTTACAGAAAAAGAACAACTTTTCAGGAAATAAGATTAAGGAAATTTTGACATTTAAATTTAAACTCATTTTTCTCGTAATATTCTTTTATGTGAGAAAGGGGCTACAGTATACAGAGAATAGGATATTTTATGGAATTGGTTTTGCTTGACTTAAACATATAATGTGCACTTGTACAACTCCTCCTTATTCAACTATTTGTTAAAAGCTATATGGCAGAGAAGAGCGGTGGTCCAGGTACCTTGCAATATTCGTAAGTGAAATAAGATTTATGGAGATGGAGGGCTAGGTTGACAATGGAAGCAAGTAACAAGGAGAAATGAAAATGAAGAGCGACATTGTTCAAACAATTAGCATTATATCAGTTAGTTTAGAATATGTATTCTATTACTTTCCCTGTGTACATTACGAAACACACAAAGACCAAAATGGCTGTCGGTATCGATCTTCAAATTCATTTTCATGACACCAACAGATCACTAATTAGTGTTTGCATATCCTCTTTTACAAGTCATTCTGAACACCTTGCACTGGTTTCCCCCTAAATAACTTAAATAGGTCGTACCCGTATTTCAGAGACATAGCCTATGACATAATTCTTTTAATGGATGAGGTGCGTAAAAGCACTGTGAACACATTTTACTATAAATAAATCGAGCTACTCATCAGAAAATTGCACCCGTGGAAAACAGTCTAATTAAAGGCAGAAAGGAAGATTTGTTTGTAACGAAAGATTCCGCTAAGGTAGTGTTACAGGTGCAGTAGCTCCTACTGGGGTCGCAACGGGGATCGTAACTCCAGCTGGAGCGTCTCCGCCGGTTCCAGTTCCCGTACCTGTATCTGTACCGGTTCCAGTTCCCGTACCTGTACCGGTACCAGTTCCTGTTCCTGTACCAGTTCCAGTACCTGTGCCCGTACCTGTTTCAGTTGATGAGCTTCCCCCGGAGCTGTCTTCGCTACTACTTGACCGCTTGTGTCGGCGGCCTGGAAGAAAAAAGACAACAACCTCACTTTATAATATTAGAGTATCCATTTTTTATTTCATTGTTTCTTTTCATGTCAGTCTTTCCTTTGAGATACTATTCAATATTTCACATATAATGAAAATTTCTGAACTGTACATGAATTTCTAAATTGCTGGAGGAAATATACTGAAAATTACCATGCAAAAATATTATCGGCTAGTCTTTGTTATTAGGTACATGCACGTAAACAAAACAAAACTCATGTGGATAAAATTGTCTGTTGAATTTACAAATTTAATTTCTAGGAGCACCATTTGAGTGTTGTGCTGGCTATGGATAAAATGGTAATTTTTACTACACGTTATAATCACAAGCGTGTGCTTTTCACTCAGTTTTACAATTTCAACAAAATTAAAATGTGTCATCACGAAATTGTATATAAATCTTTCTTCTACACCCCCACATAGTGATTGTCCATTCCAAATCCTTACCCCTTTCCCCTTAAGCACAGGTGTAAATTTCAGTGTTACTGGTGTATGAAGCCTATTATGGTGTTTAATAAACTATTCAAATGTCATTTACAATGCAATAGTAGTTTCGACAGACGCATCTAATTTTCATTTTTAGTATAACAATGGTCGGTGTTCATTTGTATCTACATGTTTAGAATTAATCAAAATTCTAAGAAACCAAAGAAATACAGGAAAATTGTTCGAAAGAAAGAAAGGGGGTCAGGTGACGACAGCATTGCAGTGTCCGAGCTTTTTACATAGGTTGGTATCGTAGATAAACTTTGCCATTAAGTTTCCAAAATATCTGGCTATCTTTTTAAATATTAATTCTTATTTCCCTGTCGAATGGAAGTTCGTTAGATTACCTTCACACCTGATGGAGTTTTATGGTTGCAAAATCCCTGTTCCATCTGTACAAACTCATTGTCAATGGCATAATTTTGTATAACGAAAAATATTGGTTTTGAAAATGAACCCGAGGGTGATGGTGAAGCAAAACGTTCGCAATTGTATCACCGACAATTAGCCATGGAGTATCTAAAATATTATACTGCCTGATACTTAATGGATCAATTCTTGTTATGCTATTGAAATGACTGCAGTTAAATAAAATGTCTAACTTCCTTTATCAAAGTATTTTGGTGCATTAAATGATACGTTAGTATAAGGTAGTTCTCATTCTACAGTTATTATGGGCATAGCGAAGGTAATAATACAATACTTGATAGCTACCTGTCTTATACATTTTGAGAGGATTCTAGAGTTTGATATTTATATTTGGTATGAGAGACAGTTTTTTTTTCGCGATCTGTTTATTATGATGTCAATAGCACTGAATTTGATAGTGGCTATATGTAATATTCAGTTTGAAATATTACATGAGAAATTTAGAGACTTTCGATTTGAAATTTGAAATTTGAATTCAATTTGAATCATTCGATTTAATATCTTCGGAAAGAAATCACCTGATCATACTCGGTAAAAAGCATATTACAAAGCATTGAAATCATAATTGGTGTAACAGCATAATGATGAATGGGGAAACGAAAAGTATCACACAACATGGTTGCAATATAATAATCCATTTCATCCAATATACGGCACTTGTTAGTACAAAAAATGTCATCTCTCTAGGATTTTTTAGTCAGAGCCAGCAAATGGCTGGGGGGGGGGGGGCTACGATCTCGTACTCCACTATAAAATAATGCAGGGATTTTAAATGACCCTGATGACAAGAAAACGATTTTAATCATCTTGGATTAAGGTCTTACCTTCGACAGTAATCAGCATTGCACACAGCAAGATACAAAGAGTAAACATCATTGGCTTCATCTATGGACAAGAATTGAAAAAGAATGAAAACATTAAAAATATTATTTTTTATAACGTTCCCATATAATTACAATTTTAATTTAATGCATCAAGTCTGCAAATTGACTTCATAAAATGATATACATGGCATCTGAAATCAGGCTCCATTCCGAGGGATGACAACGATGCGAGGATAACAACTGAAAGTGAGGCGATTACTTGAATACATTGGTTTGTATTCTTCTAATTCAGTAAAACCTTGTCTGGCGCTTGGTTTATTTCACTTTTAACGAAATAAAATGGACAATAAATCTTAAAGTTAGGTCTATTTATTCTATAAATATCATCTTAAAGTGATTTAATCTATTCATTAAATATTTTTGAGAAAGCTGAAACTTAAATTTTTAGTAATATACAACTTACAAGCAAATGTATTGGATATTCCTTGCTTAGTTATCAAACAATCATAACATAAGGAAAATCAAATTCATTCTTTTTAAGCAACGTCTCTTACTCTCAACTAACAAACTTGAATAAGTCGACAACAGCAAAAAGGTCTAGATTTCAGTGATGGAAATGAAGAAAAAAAAATCGTGACTTACTTTGATTGAAGTGATATCGTTCCAAAGCTACGAAGAAATGACTGGATGCTTAGATAACTTATCTAAGAGTATCTCTGATCGATGCGAATACAACCTGTTTGATATCTGTCAAAACTCTGGTGCTTATATAGTAAACTGTCCAATGTTTTTACACGATCATGATGATAAGGACACATGTATCATTTTAACCTTGCTGTCATATTCAGTTTTTAATCCATTCGTCAACCAGACTTCAAGCAACGAACCGGAAATACTTTCATACAGGTGACAACAACTTCGCCAAAACTGTTAAAAAAAGACACAATAAATCTATGAGATCAATATCCATGACACGTGACTAGAACTGCCAAACATAACCCTGATTGATCGTTGGAAGGTTAAAGAAAAACATTCTAAGAGCTTCTGTGGTTTATAGGGGGATCAAGCTTGAATCTGACTAATTTTCGAAGGTTTATAACCCAACTTAATCTTTCCTTAATTTAAACTGCTATGATCGAGATAGAAAATGTGAAAGTTTGAGTGAAAACAGACCATTATTAATGATAAAAATTGAGAAAAACGGATCTGATCGATTGCAGAATTCTTCCTACTATATTATTGAAATTTTTGTTAAATTTTAGGGGAATGTAAATTGTCACAAAGCAATGAATTGGCTCTATATACCATTCCAAACATTTAAGTGTTGAAAGATTGTTAAAAGCCTATTTTATGTCTTATTTTCATGGAAAAATGGTTGGGAAAATTCAAAAATTTATTGGGAGAATCTAGTGTTAGAGGCAGTTGCACAGTGAAATCTTCAGTGAAAACCATAAATATCTTTGAGGTTTGAGAATTTTGTTCAGTTTTTTTTGCATGTTAGAGGGTTAGTACGGTAGAAGGAATATGACGAGTAGCATTTCATACAAAATAAATATGCATTTTTTTAATCAACCTTCAACGATGTCACTTTAATATCATAGTTTGCCTTTTTAAAGACATTTTAATGCCTAAATCACCCTCCTTTTCACCGGAGAGGATCCTGCAGTGACGTCATAAACAGTTGCGCAATACAGCTCCGAAACTGGGCTTTTTCCCGAGCGTTCTGGGTCGTCATTTTTAAATCTAGATTCCAGAACTATTGATGATTTCTAAGCAAAATCATTGTCATGTTCGGAATCTCCATCAAAAATTATTTTACATGTCTTTTTTTTCTTCACTTTTAGCCCGTTTTGGTTAGAGTGGCCCTTTAATGATTTGCCTCGATCAAGCCTGATACAATTGAATTGCAATAAAAAAGGAAATCACCCAGATGAATTTAATTAAAGATAAAGATGAGTTATGGTCATGCGATTGCATTGTGAAAGAAAACGATTGGAATGGATCACAAAAAGTTGATCATGTGGCATGTAAGTATTGGTGTGTACTGCAAGGTTCTGGAGTCATCAAAATCTGCTTTCAAGAATGTTCTTTTATATTACGTCTGGTAATAGAATGGAACAAAGTCACAAAAAGAAAGGCGATTCGATTGCTGAAGTAGTTTATAATTTTCTGTTCATATCGTTTATTTATGTTTAGTTACCTTGAACACAAAAAGATATACAAACTCACAATTGCACCCCTAACAGCAAAATGGCTGCAACCCTATATAAAAATTTAAAAAGTCACACAAAGATTCATATTTTCAGCCTAGAATAGTGTAATTATGAACCTAAACAAGTGAGAATGTGCTTGTAAAAGGGTAATGGATGTTATCGTTTAATACTGACATGCCCGGGGCGCTAATTTTTTTCTTCCCAAACCGGTTTGCCAATGCTAATATTTCCGGTCATCTGATTGGCTGATATGTTACTTCATTAGCAATGACATAACCGTTATGGTGAGTGATAGGGTTATAGAAATCATGCAGAATCACTTTTCATCAACCCATCGTTGGCTCAATCGGTAAGGTCAGCGTAATACAATCTCAGAATTTGTGGGTTCAAGTCTCAGTTTATTCAGTTTTTTTTCTTTTATAAATAGTGAGGCAAAGCAATAAAAAATCAAAGTCTAATTGTTTGTGACCTCTTTCCATGCTACTAATGACGTAGAACATATCAGCCATTGAGAAGAACGGAAATATAAGAAATTGCAAACCTGTTTGGGAATTAAAAATTTCGCGCCCGGGGCTAGATGCTCCTATTGCACCGATTTACCGGGGATGCAAATTTAAAAAAAAAATCCTTTTAAAAACAAGGACTGAGTGGTCTTTATCTCATGCATAAATAGTAATGTGTTTTACTTGAACACCAACATATATAATTGTATCAGAGTGCACAGCTCAATGTTTATCAAGTTATCAAAATTTATCGCAATTATATTATATATCGCACTTTTATATATTGATATGAATTCATATTTTAATTTCCTTTTACATAGAATACCTTTCTTTCCAGGAATTCACTTGCCAAATCATCATGTTTTCAAGGACGTAGTAGTAAAGACTGATAACAGAGACTGTTGTCATTAAAAAAAGGAAGCATATTGTCGAACCATGTAGGTCCATGGTCAAACACGTAAAGGAATTCCACTTAAGCATCTGCTGTCTCTGGCATGGTATAACGATTTGATTTGACTTCGTAAACGGGGTAAGAGAGATAGATAGAGAGAGAGAGAGAGGGGGAGGGGGGGGGGAGAAGGAGATAGAAAAGGAGAGAAATAGAGAGAGCAGGACAGATATGGTAGAAAGAAAGAAAAAATGGGACCACTTGCATGAGAATAAGGAACGAGATAGACAAACAAACGGTCTAGCTAATTCAGAAAGAATTTCATAATGTTCCAAAGGGGGTATAGGGGTTGATAATTGCATCAGAAGACCACCTTCAAAAAGATTTTGTTTTAATTTTTGTTGTTAAAATCATGAGTCCATTGGCATTACTATTTCATGATATTTAGAAGAATAGGTCTTTATACGTGTTCCCATTTGCATGTGAAATTAGAATCTGAGTGGAGTCTATGTTTCAATGGATCAGGTATCGACATTGATATGATAATAATATTAAAGACCGTCAATACTACTGGGCCAGAAGGGATTAGACCACACAGTGAGGTCACTGACAGGTGGCTATCTCATTAACTCAGCTCTCAACTAACATAAGAAAAAGAGGATCATGGGGGACCAACAGGCACCAATTGGGGAAGTTTTCTATATAGAGGGAGCAAGTAGCTACAAGTAGGACAGTGAGGCTTTAATGATAATATTCAGCTTTTATATAGCGCTTAATACATCTCGGACGTCTCTAAGCGCTTTACAGATATACTATTACCCCGGTCATTGGATTCAGTGCTTGCCCGCGCACACTGTGTGCACAATCTCCACTCCCTGGGGAGCATTCCAGCCAGGCGTTACATGACGCTGATATTTCAATGTCATATATTTTCTTAAACGGTAAACATCTACACTACCAATTTACAGGTAATTGAAAGTCAGCATCTTTATGTACATGATCAAAGCCTTTCGAAGGACAATATTGTTCCCATATCCCTCATGTCTTCCTATCTCGAGAACAAAGATAAGAAGTTTAAGTAAAATAGATATTGTGCACGATTAGTGGATAAAAATAAACGAACGTCTAGTATCGAGCAAAACTTGTCAAGAGGAAATTATGATTACCATAAATCGTGTGATGATTGACAGGCCATCACGTGTTCTATTGTTCCACCTATGCCAAGTTTAAGGAGCTTTTTTTTTCAGGAAAAAAAGATGACATGAACTATATCCACCCCTTGGGTTTGGCATGGCTTAACGGCAACCCTGCCAAATTATAAAATCATGGTTGATTGAAGGTTCCTGTTCACCCGAGCAGAGTGTACTCTGCTATTCAGCATGTCATTAATAATGTTGTTAATTTTTCGTTTTTAATACGATTAATTAACCAACAATCGAGAGCTTTAAATCAAAGTGCATGGTTCAGGTTGATAATAATAAATTCAATAAAGACGAAAGAAAGGGTCAGTACTTTCTATGAATGCAATATCAAGGTAAATATTAGATATTGATCGTGATGATGAGGTACCACCACAAATTAAACTTGAATATGTGTTAATGACAGACTGAATTTTCTCCTTGCAAAGATGAGCAAGATTTAAAAAAAATCTTCTCCTGAAGATTGATAACCGATTCATCTTTTATCACACTTTCTTTCAACTGAATAAAATCAGAGTCATACAGGTTTGAAAATTATGGCAGCTACGCAACGGTCTGTTTGCCTGTATGTTTCATATATTTACATTATTGCATATCGACGTTTTGCAGAACATAAGAAAACATCACACAGGTAAGACAATTCAATATTTTAATATTACATTTTCTTTACGATACGATGTCATATTATCTTGAGCATTTAATACCTACTTGTTTAATTTGTTTGAAATTTGATATTATAAAGCAAAATAATTAACAAAAAAAGAACTCCTCAAAAACTTCCCAGTACGTTTGACAAAATGTTATGGAAAGTGTCCAATGGATAAAATTGTTACAGAAACTGTTGATAAAAACGGTCCAAGCCTTTTTTTTTTAAATGTCTAAGCAATCTGCCGAAAATTGTCCCCTAGAAGAGGGATTGGGACAACGTTTTTGTGATAATGAATTAGAGTTAAATCATATCTTAGATGAACATTTTTCCATTCAGAAGTCGACGCTTACTTATATGTAATGAACTGTTAATTGTTATCTAATATACTTTTAATTTCTTATGATTCAGATGATGACCCTTGGCTGTTTCAGATTCGCAATGCTTGTCTTATTTTATCTTTCATCAGCTGAGATGAGAAAACATCACACAGTTTCAAATGGTAAGATCAGAATGTATATTTGCTTTGTACAAGAAGATGGATAGTTTATACTTGACAAATAATCATGGTGAGGAATTTCATTTATACATGTACTGTAGTAGTATAAATACATAAATAATAATAATTGTATTAGGAGGAGATCGAATTAGAGAGAGGGGGAGGGGAGAATGAAGATACAAATAGTCAGTGACAGTGAAAGAGAGGAGGGAATGGGAGAAAGAAGAGAATGGTTGTAAATACAACTCTTTCATCATTGCAGGATCTACATTGAAAAAGTCTATCATTTTTGCTTTCAACAGAAATACCAACAAAGCATCATGATGTAATTTCCTCATCAGCCAGTACATCGGGGGAATCTATATTTCTGTCTAAAGGGATTGGTGTCACGGCTTCTACAACTGCCACAACAACCACTGCTGGAAAAACAACAACGTACGCATTTGCTATAACCACGACAAAGTATCTTACAACGATTCAGAAGATAACAACAGCAGCTTTTGCAACATCTAACGCAAGAAGCAGTTCGTTTGCCATGACAACATTGCATCCAATGGCAAGGAAATCGACCACATTTATCACTCAAGCAACCCAGACACAAACAGCACCACCTCTGACAACTCCTACCGATGCATTGCTAACATCAAAAACAATTTCAACCAGCCTTAGACTAGCAACTACTCTGACACAGCCGCCACCTCAAACAACACAAACAACACCAGAAACAACCATGCCGATAAAAACAGGGACGACCATTCGACGAGGCGATGTAGGATAATGATTTTGCTCTTCAATGATTCTCCTGCATTCACCCCGTTACCCAGGCTAAATATCCCAAGAACTATATAACAAAAATTGATCTTATGGGCTTTCTAAGTTATCAACAATTTTGCAAGATCGACGGCCCATGAGACCGACACATGTCGGCTCTGAAAGGTTCATTAGACCGACACGTGTATTGCCAATTTCATGGGCTGTCGGTCTACTGGGATGTATTGTTTACTCAAACTATGCTGTGTTGATTCGGTCAGCTATTTTCTGATTTGTTTTGTTTGTATTATCTTTTTTTGTTTAATCTATTTATTCATTAATTAATATTTGTATTATTATTATTATTATTATTATTATTATTTAGTTTTTGAGGGGGGGGGGGTGCAGAATTACGCCCTGAACTGATAACTGCCATGACAGGTACAGGCATCGTACTTTATAAGTTTTATAGAATTGCCATTTTTAATCAACCAATTAGACAGTTGAAAAGATTATCTCATAGTTGGAAAACACTTGTTATAATATTGAATTGAACGCTCCGTTAATGTCGTCACGTTTCTAGTTTCCTGATGAACTATAATTTTCGATTTTGGCCGTGCTATCTAATCATTTCCTCTTAATCATGATTACGACCTGAGCCAAATGAGATTGGACAATGACTTCGCTTTGTCAAGTTCGACTGTGTAATGTATGCATAAAAAGTATAGTGACTGCCAAAATGTTGACGGATCAGTTATATTGTTTACAAACAAAATGAGATCAAGGCTTACTTTGATACATGCACCACGCCCAAAAAATATGAGCAGACTGCCTTATAAAACAAAGCATGGCACACTTCTTTACTCAAAACAAAAACATATTATTTCTTCTGCGATTTTCAAAAGGACACAGAATTTCCTGCTTGACAACAAAGTGTCGTTTGATTCTCATTGATTTAGGCCTGTCTATCAATGTATTTATCTGTATTTGTTTATTTATTTCTATATTTATTCATTCATTGATTATTTCATTTATTTATTCATTCATTTATTTATCTCCATGTTTTGTTTCCTTTATTAAGTAGTGAGTTAGCTAGTCAGGCAATCAGTCAGTTTTAATAGTTATTTGCTTTAAAAAAAAATCTTTCATTCCTTTATTTTGTATTTGATTTATCGTTTAATTCATGGAAGAAACTCTTTCTGACATGCATGTAACGTTTCATTTGATATGTCTTTAGATTTCCATATGTTGAGGAGCCTTAAATATCTTTGAGGGAAATCCAACCTTGATAGCAAACTACTCCATGCAGAATGCAGAAAAATCAGAATGAAATTGGACAAACAAATGAGAAAGTAGCGATTTTTTTTTATTTTTTAAGTTTCCTATCACTATATAGGTACGGGCTCTTCAAATTGGCTGAAACGGGAATATCTCTGCGAAGTAGTGGCGGACAACTTTACCATTTGTTTCAACACCTAAAATGACTAAAACTTCATTTTATTTTAAAAGTGTATGAGTCAGGAGGGTCTTTTCTCTATAAAGGAGCTATACTTACAACATTAAATGCATGATATATTTTGAGTAGTGCCTCAAAGAAGAAGGCACTTTCGAGAAAAAATAGAAATAAAAATTGTGAGTGCGTCACAATCCACTGTCCAAACTACCAATTTGAGATTCGCATATAATTTGTGACCTTCTGTTTCGAATATTCACAACTTTTTAATTGTTTTTCTGATTTATTTCAAACTCTCGCCGGTTATTTTTCAGCATTAATTCATACACCGAACGTATTAGAAGGGTTGGATTGCCCTTTGAAATGCATTTAATAGAAAATGAAAATGTTAAGAAAAGATCAGAGAAAATTAAAGAAGCCAAATCATATTAATCACCGTTAACTTGTACACTGATAATAAATGTACACAAATATCAAATTCTGACATCTATTTCAATTCATCATTTGGCCTATCCTTGATTTGTATGTTTATGTACTCTAATCTTAATTGTTTAACTCAATATTACTTGTGTCTTTGTGAGCCCTTGCGTGTAATTGTCAATTTGAACTTTCAAATTGAATCATCCCATTATAAGCCGCATTTGTTGCACTTACTGTAAACCATAGTCAGAGTGAACGACAGAAAGTCAGTTTTCGCTACAGTGCCCTCTCCTGGTTAGTCATAAACAAAATTGGTATTACACTCGTCGAAATCAAGTTTGCATGATACATTTTCGTGAGTCTTCGTGTATCTTCGTAATGGCTTATTTTTCAATTTTGTTATTGTATAACATCTCCCTCTCACTCAATCCCCTCCTTCCCTAATCCCCCCTCTCTCTCTCTCTTAACAATATCTCTCTCTCTCTCTATCTTTCCTTTACTTTCCCACGTTTTATCAATCTCCTATCTCTCTCCGCTTTCAATCATTAGAAGAAAATATTAGCAAAGTTCAATTAGTATTATCAATTTTATTATCATTATTGAATCAAGTTTCTTATCATTAATCATATCCGCACAAATGAGAGAGATACACCCTAATATGATATTTATTCAAATTCAAATGAACATTTATTTTCTTCCATTCAATTTGAAACATATATATTTGACATCTGTTCAAACAATATCATTTATACGTAGGAACATAAATATAATTTAAGAATTTAAGGAAGAAGGCGCAAATCCCGGTAAGCAAAGCCAATTGTATATGTAGGATGTCGCTGTCTATTGCCATTTGAATCAAGTAGCATGTTGTTATTCTTTAGTTTTCCGGCAAGCCCACACCTTCCCTAAATGCACACACTATGTTATACACACACGCCCGTCAACGCATGCGCGCACACACCCTACAAGAGATATTGATAACTACTCAAAAGTCATGTGTCATAAATATGTAATATGAGTTATTTAATAGAGTCAAACAGAGAAGTTATCACTGAGCGGCTTTAGTATTTCGAGGGCAAGGTTTTGATTCACGGTGAAAGTGATACTCAACTCTCTTGAAGTCTCAATGGTACTCCAGCATGGCAATCGAGGGCAGACAATGAATAATGTTTTATTGTCATTGTGTAGTACAGGGCTATTAACATAAGAGGAATATAGGCACATATTTATAAGTTCGATTCACACTTTTAGTTTTTGTTCGTTTTATTGAGGCAGTGTTGATGTTGATTCTGAATTGTGTAGTACAGGGCTATTAACATTAGTTTAAAGAGGAACATAGGCACATAATATTATGTTCGATTCACACTCTTCGTTTTTGTTCGTGTTATTGAGGCAGTGTCGAAGTTGATTCTGAATTGTGTAGTACAGGGCTATTAACATTAGTTTAAAGAGGAACATAGGCACATAATATTATGTTCGATTCACACTCTTCGTTTTTGTTCGTGTTATTGATTTTGTTGATCCTGAATTGCATAGGCCTTTATCAAAACTAGTATTACATAGAAATATAATCCCATAATAATTATTATCTTGGAATGAGGTATTATTATTTTGTATAACAAATATCAATTCACGGATCAAATAAATTTGATTGAAAGTTCACCTTTCATTTAGAAACATTCGATTGAGACATACGAATGTCTGTGTTTTGTATCATTGTGTAAAGATTTGGGTGTTGGTGGTTCGATATTGATGGCGATATTAACTATCGTGATGATGGTGATGTTACTGGTGGTGGCGTTTGTGGTGGAGGTGATTACAACGTTGATGATGATGGTGATGATTATAATGATGATGATGATGATGATTGTGATGATGATGATACTATTGAGAAAAATGATGATTATTGGGACAACGCATGGTGACCATGATTATAAGGCAACAAAGTTTGATATTAAAGGCCTAGTCCACTCCAAAAATAATATGCTTATAATATAAGCGGTGCAGAAAAACAAGAGAAACAGAGCAAACAAAATTGGATTAAAATCGGATAGCTAATAACTTAATATGGAAGTTATGATTTATTTATTTTAAGTATGAAAAACTATGTAACTTAGAAAATCACTACACAAATTGCCAATTCGGTTATCAGTTTGTGACGTCATTGACTTACTCTTTATCAATTGCTTTATATATTATTATCCCATTAATTTCCCTTTTTATTCCCCAAAACTTGATTTCCCCATGCCTTTGCCCAGATTATATGATTGGTATCATTTTGCGTGCATGACATTTGACAAAATATTTTATGAACTTTGAAGAAATGATACTATTTTCTGAATATTGTATATTCATAATCATTGATTTTTTAAATACATATTTTATCAAAATTCACATTTTTCATGATTTAACTGAAGAAAAAAATTCTATATTAGGGCATTCACACAAAAACATATTACTATCAAAATAACTTCGACGCTGGTGCGAGGAAATAAGATTTTTAAGGGGAAAAAATTGGAAATTTATATTATCAATATAAAGAAAACAATTAGTGGATAGTGAGGCAATGACGTCATAGACTCATGAGTGAGTTGCCAATTTGTCTTGTGATTTTCAAAGTTTTTCGTTTCTTAAAAAATTCATAACTTTCTTATATGTTATCCGATTTTGCTTTTTGATTGGTTTGTCTGCTTTTTCTGTTTCTATTGAAAGTAAGTTATTTTTGGAGTGGACTTGCCCTTTAAAGACTAGGAAAGGCTGACACGATATGAAAATAAAGCTCTCAGGATATGATGATGGTGGTATTGATTATACAAGTTATTTACATTTTTTTTTCTCCTCTTAAAAAAATGAAATATTGGTATACGTTAGACAAAAAATATCTTTACAGACCAGAAGTGTGTGTAACGAATATTGATCGAAATTGTGAGTGCATGATCCTGTCCGGGATATCAATTTCCAGGCCATTTCCTTTCGATAATTATCACATCAGTTTGTACGTAAAAGTAATTTCTTCATCTCTTCCATTCTTTCTCTCTCTCTCTCTCTCTCTCTCTCTCTCTCTCTCTCCCTCTTTCCCTCTTTCTCTCTCTCTCTCTCTCTCTCTCTCTCTCTCTCCCTCTCTCTCTTTCAACCACCTCCCTTTCCACCTTGTCCAATCACCCCCCCCCCCTTGTGCGTTCTCGATCTCTCTCGTCATTGCTTTTACATTTTTCTTTTGTTCGTCCGTTTTCTTTCCATCCCTTTGAAAATATGGAATAATTCTTCCTCCCATTGTCTCTGTCTTTATACAATCATCCATGTTGCAATCAGACTATCTATCTATCTATCTTTCTATCCATCCAACTATTCACCTCATCATTTATATCTTTGTCACATTATGTTTGCCTACTTGTTATTTTGGGGCATATCTTTGATCTTACAAACTATAAATCGATGAAAAATCAGAAAAGCATAAACATAATAATTGTACGGCTTTCACGACCAACTGAACTAAATTTCACAAACACGTTATTTTAACCGTTCAGTGTGGACATTTCTGAATTCAGATTTCTGAATTCTGGGTTCAGGCGTAAGGCGTAAGGTTCTTTTCTGGCAACATTTCATATACTAAAGTTCTACCGGTTAATGTAATAATGGATATACAATCGCTTCGGCAGGTACATAATTATTGCCGGAATATATCATAAATTCTATGATTGGGTATGGCTATTGGATTATTAAGATCAAAATTGAATATGCTACTTCAGTGAACATTCTACGTTATTAAATGTTTTGGTAACAGGTTGAAGTATAATTCTCGCATGGATTTTATTTAATTAGTTAATGAATTCATTTATTTGTATGGTAGTTGATTAAGATTTTCGCAATGGTCATTACCAATCATATTTTATCAAATTCTCTGAGTGAGACAGGTAGATTCTTTTATTTTTGCAGGTTATTAAGAATTATTAGATTAATGCAGGTAATCGAATACAACTAAACATATATTTCACATTGTCTCTTGCAATATGTTTGCTATAAATATGGGTAATATGAGAGGTAATGAATTCATTCGACAAGATACTTGAAGGAATTTCCCCCCTGATCATCTTTGCTCATCACGAAGGAAGAAACAAAACCACATCAACAAAGTGAGTAGTGCTACTTCTCTATATTCGACAATACAGATTTGTAATACCTTGAAGTGTTTTTTTGCAGACTATTTAGAAGAAAACAATTCTTATTCTATGTTTTGTTTCCGTACACTGTACTTCATTAATACATGGAGGGGAAAAACAAAAATCGATTTTGAATGAAATGAAAATGTTTAAACCTTGATACGCATCATTAAAATCTTGAAATTTTGAATAATTTTTATTTTACATAAGTTTTATTTAAAGATATAACTTACGACGCTTTTATATGAAACTGTCAGTTTTTTTTAGGTTATTGGAATGTGCTTAAACCTAGCTGAAATCTATCTTTGAATTCTTTCGTATAGCTAAATTTCAAGCAAAATGGTGGATGTTCATACAAGTCCGACAAATTTACTTTTGCAAGACAACTACAGCTCCATGTTTGCTATTTTTCACCATTAGAATGTCTTTCCATGACAACTAAATTAATGTTAAAACCCCTAAACTGTTTATTACCTTCTAAGAAATCGCTCTTCGTGTCAAATCATTCCTGTTTCAACCATCCATTTTAAAAGTTTTCATTTCTAAAATTGGTTGTATCCTATATTTATCATAAAACATCTGAATGTTGACGCATTTCTTTCAGATGAAGGTCACTTTCATTGCCACTATCTTTGTAAGCATTTCCATGGCACTGTATTCATCAGGTAAGAATATTTTTAATATTTGCTTTGACTTCGCTTTCGTATATATGAATTGTTACCAAATACAATTGGGGAAATTAGAAAATTGTACGACTTACGAAAATCTAATATAAAAATATGCCGAGAATCTATAGACCACATACACTTCAGAGAAACGATTTAGTCCTTCATCATCATCATCTTAAATGTATTTAAAATCATCCAGAAAGGATAAAGTATGATTTAATATTTCGATGTACAACATATTTTTTGCAGAAGATTTTGTTAACGTTGAAAGTTGAAGTTACTGAGAGAGTATAAGTGCCCTCGATATTATGATGTAATATTTCGACGTACAACATAATTATTTGTAGCAGAAGATTTTGTTAACGTTGAAATTTGAAGTTACTAAGAGAGTAAGTGCCCTCGATTTTATCTCCATGACCATCTTCCAATTTCCACCTTCCAGCCAACCCCATCGATTTGGGGTGCGGCACCGCAAGAAACGTCATCGACTGCTACCTGTCACAGCTCTGTCCCCACTTCAAGCCCGAGGACGTCCTCACCTGCGACAAGGAGTTGATGATGAGCACGTCGTTGATGTCGATGACGAGTGACGTCATGGTGTCGCATTATCTAAGAGAAGCACACAAGGATAAATTCTGTGACACGGACGGCCAGCGATTCGGCTCAGCTTGCAATGTGCTCGATCACGTATGCTTTGGTACAGATACATTTGACATCACCTACTGCGATGGTGAGTACAACAGAAAAGGGTTTAATTTATTAGAGTAGAGAGAGAATGAATGAAATTGTACGATTCTATGTAAGTGCAATAACAATAAGGGAATACGAGTCATACATTTTGTCGTATCTACGGACTACGGATACGATTGTTCATCATCATGAAAAACTGAAAATTTGAATACTTATAATCAGGGGAGGCGATCCGGGGGGGGGGGAGCGGACGCGTCCCCCTCAACCTTTTTTCGTCCTCCCGAAAAAAGTTGAAAAAGTGCAAAAAACAAATGTATAGCAAATACTGACCAAAGACTGCAACACTCTTTTAGGCTCTGGAGGACCCAAGAGTGCAGCGTTTAGACTAATACAAATGCTAACAAAAATCTTCTCGCTCGGTCGCTACGCTCCCTCGCATGATATCTTTAAAAATGTACGAACAAATATTGTAGAAAATCTGTATTTCCTCGCATTTCGTCCCCCGGTCATGAAAAGAAATCGCTGCCCCTGCTCATAATGTCAATGTTTATGGAATGTTTCCTCGTTCTTTTCTCTACTTTATTTATATTCCCTTTTTTCTTAAATCTAGATTTTTGTGTGTAAACTATGTATTGTTAAGTTATTGTTATTTTGTATATTTGGTACGGATCATTTATCACAAGCCATCTATGTGCTTTTCGTTGTCCACCCACTTCAGATATCTCATCATATATGCTTGTGTTAAAGATTGTATAATTTTGTTTTTATCTTGATGTGGAAATAACTTAAATTCAATGAAATGTAATGAAATGTAGGGAAATAACAATGAACAAAATTTGTTTCCAAACAGTAATTTAGTTGCTATAACTCCTGTCTGAATTAAGTCTGAGAATTTTTTAAAGAATGAAATACGTGTATCAAACATCGATGTTAATTATTTACGATGTTTTAAAAAAGTAGACATTATCGAAGTAAATTAGTTTCGTTATTCGTATGTTGATCGAAATGGTTTTGCTGAAAATGCTCCTCTCATCAACAATGTAGTTTCTGTGTAATAGCGACGATATTTGACATGCACTTTGTTTTCATTGATTTGCAGAAACTAATCAACGATTCCGTCGCAGTGGCTCCTTCTCTGGTAGCGATTCTGGATCTGATTCTGGATCTAACTCTGGTCATGTACACATAGTCCCACAACCACCTGCAACCAAGCCACCTGCAACCAAGGCAGCAATAACAGAAAAAGCAACAACAGCAACTGATTGTGACACATCCGACGAAGACGCCACCACCACGGCCGCCACATCTGAGGATGACACTACCACTCCCACAACGCCTACAACACCAACGACTCCAACCACACCAACAACCCCAACCACGGCCCCTACAACACCAACCACCCCTACAACACCAACCACTCCTACAACGCCAACAACACCAACTACTCCGACAACTCCAACAACCCCCACTACACCAACCACACCTACTACTCCTACCACACCTACAACGCCCACTACACCTACGACTCCTGCAACTGAACCAACTGAACCAACAACATAGCTAGAAAGTATAGCTTTTGCATAATATATGGTCTCGTAACTTCAACACCCTTCCTCATTGTTTGTTCACACTGCATAATTTAATATGTAATAACTTAGAAATATGTATGTATATGTGCATGCTGTTCTTTGCATGTTATTCTTGGCAATCGCACGTTTGCCTTTTGAAATTTTATTTAAGTGAAGTGATTTAATTGTTTAATAATATGAAATAACTTTGAAATATTTAATACGTGAAATATGTATATCGCATGTTTGCCTTTTGAATTATTTAAGTGCAGTAATATAGTTATGTTTAAAAGCTCTCAGGTGTAATGAATCGACCTTTTAACATATTTGCTTTAATGGACTATAATTTTTCTTTGATATTTATTATCATCCAATTCTTGTGGATTATTGAGAGTTGCTTTTGACTGCAATGAAGTTATTAAATTTGTAATGAATACACAAATGATCGTACGGTTTCATTTTTTCCCTGCAGTTTTACATCAAAATGCTTGTTCGTGTTAAATTGTAACTCTCCTTTTTGTGTGAGTAGCAATTTGTGTTGGTGAGAGGTGTAGAAAAAAGTAAATTGATCTCCCTTTATGTAGACCTCCAATCAAACCATTATAACATCTTACTTTAACCCCGCCATTTATACAAAGATCGACAATGAACTTTAAAAAGGAGTCACATTAAAAGAATACTTATATACTTCTAAATAAAGTTTATTACGGTTCATATCATTCAAACTTACATATTTCAGCATGATATTGCAATTTGTACAGCATATTTTCACAGGTTTGTGTTACCAAAATGATTTTATCTGGATATACATGTAGATATATAGTGAAAGCTGACGACACAACTTAGATCACCATGAACTGATTCTACTTCTGCATGCTCACATGTACATGTACATATCTACTCCATACAAGACACATGGTTATATATTAGGATCATTCAAATTCTAAAGTCTATTAAAGAGTTGTGAAAGAGAAACGATGTATTTGCCATGACAAGAAATAAGAGTTATTTGTTTAACACTGTTAATTGGAAAGTACAGTCAAAGCATACTGTTCCTTTAAACATGTGCACAATATAGACTCTGCATTGTGTACATGTTTAAAGGTACAAAGTATGTTTTGACTGTACTTACAGAATACTGTCTATTACTGGTGCAATTTAGATCAGTTTTTTACAAAACTAGAAAAAAAAATTGACTCTGTGCAGTCGAAAATATGCCTCATGATCAGAATATCTTAGCACATTTAAATTGACCTGTGATCTTTGACTTCTTTACCATAAAATCCAATCAGGTGATCTTTACAAGGTCATACATACTCTCACCAAATTTAACTATGATACCTCAATTCATTCTTAAGTTATCGCATTCACAAGAATAATTACGGACGGACAACCCGAAAATATAAGGCCTCTGGTACCAACAACGTGTGGCGGAGGCATACAAAAAAAAAGGGGGGGGGGGGGAGGCATTTTCTTGTATGGTCTCACCCATGTTAACAGAAAACTTTCTGCTTGTGGCAACCCTGGAAGTAGCATCACCCTGGCCTAGGCATAGATTCATCACTGAGCAGGGCTTCTAGATCAAAATAAATAATCTTCGCATTGATGAAGTACATATCAGTATAATACAGTATAGCAAATAACACATTTAACATAACATCAGATGAAAAATATATATTTATATCATGATATACATGATTATGTAAACATATACATGTCGTTTGATAAATTCTGGCAAGATGTAGCAAACCAATACATATTTACAGTCAGTTAATCCTGAAATCAAGATAATTGAATAAAAACAGAAATATTAGAAATGGTTATATTGATGGATATTTCAGCTGTCTCTGAACCAATTTTGATCAAACAAAGATGATTTTGTCATTTAAATTGTATGTTCTTTCAAATTTGACGCTCGGTTTATCTCACAAAAAATATTTTGTGTAGTACCCTCTGCAACAAAACTCAACTTTCCCTTTAAGAATCTTGAAGATCATGAAACAAAGTAACAATTTGATAACTACTTTGCAAGCTAGTTTCATGGTGCATTGCACATAAAATGTCTTTCTTCTTGTTTGTTGATAATTGCATTTAAACATAAATGTTTTCAAAGATACATCTTAGGCACAAGTAGGAGAAATAATTTTCTTCAGAGAGAATCTGTAAAATTTTGTGATGATTGAAGGAAAGTGGCTCACAAACGACATCACGGTGATGTCAATTTGTACATTCATCATCAACACTGCAATTTTTCTTTAAAGAACATAAATTGCTCATCTTTTATAAGATTTTTTTCCTGAAGATTCAATGGTCAGCTATTTCTCTCACATATTAGCTGTTATTCAAGCTCATCTGAAGCTAGGACGGACTTTTTAATAAAGACAATCAAACCAGCTAGAGTGGAATTTATACTCTACAAAGAGTGTTATCATTTTCTCATACGTTAATATTCCCCTATTCGTTAATATCCACATGTATATACAGCACACATATACTGAGTGAAGGAAAAGCACAAAAGAGAAATATAATAGAATTGAAGCACAAGCTATAAATCAATTGCAACCATAGCATATATTTCATAATACATATCGCAACGAATTGATTTCATTCCACAATAAAACAATTGGATGACAGCTTCTGAATTCATTTTGTATAAGAATAAATGATTGTCTTTTCTATAAATCAAGACATTGGTTAATGAGATGTATAAGCACATACTGCAAGTTATGTCAGGATTCAGATACATATCATGCTCCCTAACAAACATTTTTTTTTAAATTATAGTTGTGACAGATTTTTTAAAATTTTAAATACAGTTTCAGTACTGCTAAAGATCATTGTATTTATCAAGATGGTTATAATAAAAAAAATATTTGATATCAAATATTCTTTATATATTTTTTTATTATAACCATCTTTATAACCATAAATCTGTTGATCATTATTTTGGGCAAAATGATGTAATGTGCAATGTTATGTTGGCATAACAATGAAGAAACAAAGCCTAATACATACAATCACATTTTTTACACAAAAGAGGTAAAAATCCTGTTAGTCTATTAGACTTCCCTTGCTAACCTTAAAGGTTAGGCAAAGGAAGTGGTGCTGTCGTAATGTTATTGCAAAAATAGCAAAATGCACATGACGTATGTTTTTCTGAGAGTTTTGCTTTCAGGATTTTGTTTGTTTTTTGCTCGACAATGGAGGATCAAACCATGTGACATGCAGTAATATCCTTTAGGTAGTCAAAGGCTAGCAAGGGAAGTGATGATGTCATACAGCTACTGAGAACTGCATGGACTTAGGAGGAAATTGTGACAGTGTTTTTGACAGAAGTGTAGTGTACTCATTCTGATGTATGATAATGTCTCTTGGAACAAACTTAAAATTGGCTTCAGAGTTCAAATAAGCACTTCAAATGAAAGGATACATCTTTTCAAAATTTACCACAGATTTGATGGGTCATCAAACTGACAATTCAGCTATTGTAAAATCAAACATATGATTTCATAATCCTTTTTTTCTTCCTGACATCACAGTAAGAGAACATTTCTTGATAAAGAAATGGATATCCTCAATGGGTAATGCCAAGAAACTTTAAGCTTTTTGTTGAGGTTAGTGACACATAACTGACACATAACCATGCATCATTGGATGTTTATTTAAATGTGGAATAGTGTTCTGAAGTATAAGCCTCCTGTAATATGTGATCTTATACATTGACTCAATGCTACATGCTATACACACATACACACAGTTAATGTACACTGTGGTGTGTGGGCTCTTCTATACCCAATATAACCAGGCATGCTGGATTGAAACTTAACTCTGATGTTTCTCTATGTGTCTTCATTTGAGTACTAATCATACAGCTAACAACCCCACATTATTATGGTGGCAGCGGTGGGATGAATGACCTAAATGACCTATTATTTAATTGAAGACTAGTTGTCTATAATTTTCCATTTGGTCTTGATCTCTAGGATGACATCCTGGCGATTGAGGTTGGGTTGTTCCAGGTTGCTGATCAGGTTCCCCAGGGTAGCGTTCCCAGACTTACCCCAGTCCTCGAGGAGATGTCCGCATGGGTCATAGTAATACTGGTGCGGCGATAGAGCCTCTTCAAAGAGCTTCAAATCAGAGGTGGTGTAACCTAGTTGACCTGTGTGAAGGGATGGGAAGATGAGGACATGCAGGGAAGGTTAAAAAAAAGAAGTATATGCAAGAGGGGGATTAGGAAGGGTAATTTCATATTTTAAAGCCCCACTGCACTACTTATAGCTACTTGCGCCCTCTATATAGCAAACAATGCATAATCGGTGACCAGTGATTCCCTTTTTTGTTATGTTAATTGAGAGCTGAATTGATGAGATAACCTCCTGTCAGTGACCATGCAAGGAGGTCTAATCCCTCCTGGCCAAACTAGTGCAGAGAGGCTTTAAATCATCATACATACATATTTCCAGCACTACTAAAACAAAATTATAATACTCAACCTCATCATTTTGTTATGCAAATTAATGTGTTCAAACCTTAAAGATGACTCTGAACAACACAAAGGGGGAAAACATTTCCTGTTCTCACCTAAGTTGTATCAAACAATAAATACTATATTTGGAAAAGGGTAGATCAGAAATCTTATATTTCTTACCAATTTACATTTTATTTTTATGTAATCAATTTTAAGATTGGAAAACAAAATTAACATTGATCCCCCAAAATAGCTCTTAAATTTACATAGAACAAGCCCATAGCCACACCACAAAACTGATGAGTCAGTGCTATGAATTGCGATCATTGCACTTATTGGGAAATCAATACTTCTTCATGCTACCATGAGTCCTCTTTCAGTGGTTTACCCATATCTTGTTTGCGGTTTTTAAGATCATGGGTGTTCATTTTCTCATGGATTTCACAACCGGTCATAATCACAGCATATCTTATGATATGCAAGTATCTGCTTAAAACATAGCAGTGATAGCACCCATTGACAAGAAGATTTAAATTTAAATTGGAAAGAGAAAATAATGCATTCATACCAATGTCAAAGGGGCACTTTTATAAATTTTCCTGCCTTTTTTACTCACTGAACAGCACTCTTAACAGAAGCAGGGGAAAAGTGATTTGAATTTGTTATCATTACAAATTTATCCATGAGCTCCACACAATATTATTCTTAAAGATCTCACTAACTTAAATCAGAATGCTTTTTTTTCAACAATTAAGACAACTGATTACACCACAAATGTTAATGAACAAAAGTAAATAAATTATTCAGAACAGGGATATAACATGTCTATTATTGTATGTCTAAAGAGAAAAGGTAAACTGTACAATTACATCTATAATGACAATGGCATATGAAAGGCTGGTGAAAAATTGGGGTTTATTAAGAAAAGGCTCACTAGTGAAAAAACGGTAATATTTACCTGCTAATCCTCTCCAATCCCTGCCCCTGCTATTGGATAGATTCATCTTGTTACAAACCAGTTGAATGAGATCAGAAGGAAGGTGAGCGTATGTGGTGTCTTTACGGAGTATCATCCCAGATGACTTCACGGCTGTTCTCTTCTGAAATCGGGTAGTAATAAGTAATAATAATAATACTACTACTGTTAATAATAATAATAATAATAATAGTAATAATAATAATAATAATAATAATAATAATAATAATAATAATAATTATAATAATAATAATAATAATAATAATAAAAACAATAATAATAATGTTAATTATACAGATAATAATATTCTGTGTTTAAATAGCACTTAATATCTCTAAAATGTCTCTAAATGCTTTACAGACATATTAATATCCGGGTCAATCAGATTCAGGTTAACAATTTGGGTGCACAGTGGAGTGACCTTTCATGACCTAATGTCCATCTCAAAAAGGATAATGTACAGATTGTAATGACATTTTGTGATGGGTCTAAAACTTTTCAGACAACAATCACTCTGCACTTGTGACCAGCAGTCTGCAAGTATTCATATTTCTTGAGTTTGCACATTTTATATCGGATTCGATTCATGTACCTGTTTCCCTTGGGAGACAATCCACTGTCTGATATTCTTGAACTTGCGTACATCTTCATCTCCACACCAGAGAGGGCGCTCTCCAGACTCCTTGGACAGGTCAATGATGTGTGGAAAGGCAAGGCTACTCGACATCTCCCGCTGAAACTAGACAAAATGGACAAAAGATCAACCTGCATGCTTACCTCAAGAGAGAAACCTCACAAACAAACTTATGATTTAACAATCATCAGCAAAATAAGGTAATAGTCGATAGTATAGAAAGTAATAAATACACAGATTCTATACATCCATGTAAAAATATGCAAGTAATCAGTATAGTATTAATGACTGCTTTGAGAGAAATAGTTGTTTTTATACCCTCAAGGGAAGGTTAGAATTACCCGAGGCGTGCCGAGGGGAATAGCCCAATTGTAACCTTCCCGAGAGCGTATAAAAACAACTATTTCTCGAATATTAAAGCAGTCATTAATACTTTTATATGCCGAAAAAAAATAGACTAAAAAATAAAAAATAAAAAATACTTTTTTTTTTGGTCGAAGATGAGATTCGAACTCTTGCGTACAAAAGGTGATGTATCTAAAGTCAGCGCCTCAGACCTCTCGGCCATCGCGCACTGTTCACATGCTTGGCAGTTTTGTACAATATATACATTAGATGGATTGAAACCGGCTTCGCGTGTGATGAATGCTTCGCAAAAGCTCCATATACGGACTCTTCTTTTACTTTTGCAATGCATATTGGCACGAACTTAGATCAAGATCTATCGGCAGATGTTGTTTTTTTGTTTTTGGAAGTTTATTTTCGTCTTCATGTCAACAATGCAAGATAAAATTGTCGGTAAGATCGATCGAGATTCAATTGTATTGAAATTACCGACCAATCCTTCGCACACATACGGTATCCTCCATCGCTCAAACCATTTTTAAACATGTAAACCTATGGGGTAACCATGGAGGCTGACCAACTATTTTTAATAACCATGGTTATTAAAAATATTGAAATGTTTTAAGCATGGTTACCGAGAATTTTACAGGAACAGTTGAAGTTTATGAATGCAATTTCGACCAATCAGATGGCTGGATTACTTAAGTGAGGTATATAATAAAAAATATTGTTTTAAAAATCACAGAAACATTTTAATTTTCAACAAAATGGTATTTAATGAAACCAGGACCATGTGGCCTGATTTATTTTGTAGGTATGATGCGTATGATAAAGGACTTTGTCTTTTTTTGAAGCATGGCAAGCAAGATCAATTATATCTTCTTGCAAGAACAGGCTTACATAGACAACTACATAGCAGGCATCAGGGAAATGCATAGAACAGGAAAATATGTCTGGAAAGATATATTGGGTGTGATAAAAAACAAATAAGGACATACCTTGCATCTATGATCCATGGGGCATGGTGGCCCTAGAGTGAAGCAGTCATTGGATCTCATCACCTTCAGTATAGCAGTGTGTATATCAATCAGGACATTCTGCAATAAAAAGCCTTTGTTGCATCTGGAAATCAGAATGACAGAGGAGGAATCTCATGATGAAACAAAATTGCCAATCTGAATTTTAAAAAAAATGGCAGTCCAGATATAAACCAAAATAGCTCTTATACTGTACATCTATTTGAAAATTCAATGAAATGTCAATTATCATAAGAACATTAAACTCCAAATGCAACACAAATACCTGTGCCACATTGTATTGATCATGGGATAGGTATAAACAAAGCTTCAAGACTAATTAACTGTTTCCAGTTCAAAATCAATTTATACCAGAATTATGAAGATTGTCATGGAGGTAATCAAGACGTACTGGAAATGGGTGATTTTACAAAGCCATTGTGTTGCGCAAAACAATCATTCTGTCAATCACGCCTATTGTTGTGTGCAAATTGCATGTGTGGCAGACAGGTGACAGTGCACAGAGACAATACCAAAGTGTTAATTCTATGAGTTCAAAAGATATTGTAGTACAAGGTGTGTTTATCATCACAAGATTTTTGTTGAAAATGATGTGCCAGGTATAGATACTCATTACAGCTCCAGATCAATTCCTAAGTTCCTAAGATAATTTTTATAACTGGTGGTACAGTAGAAAATCTCCAGAAGAATGTTGAAATTCATCAAAATAGTCAATCATTCGATTGAGGACAAACTACCATCATACCCCTAGAACATCCCCCGGCCGGCCTCCCCCAAAAAATTACCCGGCATTTGGATAATTTGGATGGATGATTCCGTGTCAGATCTCAAACACATGCTCCCGCAACAATTGCTTACGGGCATTATTTCATTAGATAAATGGTTAGGGTTAGGGTTGCAATTGGGTTTTAGGTTATATTTAGGGTAAGGGTTAAGCGAATTGATTGGTCTAAAGCTAAAGTAAAAAATTCAGTAAGTGTAAAATACTGATCATGGAGCAATATAGTCACCGGAGTGTGTGTCAGTATTTCTAACAGAGTGATAATTATCCTAGATTGACAATGTTTCTCAGTGGCAATGGCTGGGGTAGTTATCCAGAAGCGCCTTGAGCATTTAATTAAAATGGATAATGGCGCTATATAAATCTCATGTATTATATGTCCAAAGATCATTACTAATACTCACACTATGATAAATTTCACCATGCACCTGCTTGGATCATCCCTCATATACACAGTATAGTTGCCACCCATGTTGAAGTTCCAAGATGTTTCACTTAAAAGCTCAAAGGTTCCATCCTTCTCACTGGCAACTCTACCTAGCTCTATTGCAAGCTTCGAGAAGAGACCGTGAGGGCTGTACCCCTTAAAATCAGCAAGTAGGATCCTTTCTGATGACAGGTCCCTGCAGGAAGTTGAACCACGAGACACCAAGTTGTTTATATGGAAGGGCAAGAGATACTGGGCCTGTTGAGAGCTTCTCCTCCCTGTTCTTGGACTGTCACAGGAGAAATGGCAGGAACTTGGTGGCAGCACGGAGTAGTCATGGATCAGGTTGAGTTGCTGGAGACACGCTGTGATGCATGCTGCATCAGACTCCATACCCAGGAGATGGGTCAGAAGAGGTTGAGTCAGTGTTGACTTTGTCTTGAGTTCATTCCAGTGCTGGCGTAAAGATTGGTCTTGATGACTCACGTCTGGGACCTCAAGGAGACGCTGGCAGGTGTGGACAAGGTCTTCAGGGTTCAGAGCCACAAAGGAGCGATGCGGTTCATCTTTCTCATTGGCTGTAAAAGGAAAGTAAAGTCAACTTCAAACATGTCTCTTCTCACATCCTTTTTTAAGGGTTTCTTCTTTTCTGTAGGGTATTCGTGTCCATAATTATCTCAGATACTCATTCAAAGTATCAAATGAATAATTAATTACCTGCATTTTTGTGCACTGGATGTCAAAATGGTACACATGAATTTACATTCACAAGAAATAAAGAGCTTATAGCTAATGATATGGTATACTTTACATCAAGGCATTATGTTCATGATAAATTCATATGGGGTTAAAGAACAAGGGTCTTCATAACACTTTATGAACCAATCTTTTATTGCACCCAAAGGAGGAAACATTATAGCATTTTACCTGATAAGATTATAACTCCCTGTTTGTGTAGGTACTCCAGGAGAGAAGTCAGTTCTTCACCGTCACTAACTCCACATTCTTTCTTTACTCCTGATGTCATTATACACTTCTGCTTCTGATCCCTCAGTCCAATCACAATATTCCTGAAGGACAGGAACTTCTGAGGATAGTTCTTTCTAGTCACGAACCTCTGCTCAAAGACATTTCTTGAAAGGTGCTCTCTCAGAAGATTCAGGCAAGCCTCAGGGCCACAGTCACTGAAGCAGGTGGAGCCGGAGTTCAAAG
Organism: Strongylocentrotus droebachiensis; assembly: GCA_035222895.1. NCBI lineage: Eukaryota > Metazoa > Echinodermata > Echinoidea > Camarodonta > Strongylocentrotidae > Strongylocentrotus > Strongylocentrotus droebachiensis. The sequence goes on from JAVYIG010003312.1 coordinate 147,609, forward strand.
ATGAAAACACAGATGAGGAAGATGTGGATGTGGAACTCTGACTGCAGAACTTCACAACTGAGGATGCAACCTGGTCCTGCCTTACAGTCAAGTCAACCCTTCCATCTAGATGCTGGCATTGATTGCATGGAGACACCTGAGATGATGATGTCCTGCTGAGCATGAAGCATGGACAGTTCTCATGGTATTGGAGCTGTCCTCCAAATGCTTCCTCAAACCTCTGCTGTAGCTGCATACCAATGTTCTTGACTGACTCCAAGGTGTCTGCAGACAAATGCTGCCAGCTTGAAGTAAGATAAACCGGGGACTCTGAACCAGCATAAGTCCTAATCTTATTCAGTTTTCCTTGGAGTTCCCTCACATGTTTTTTGGTGTCTTGAAGGAATGATTGCCCATCAAATTCAACAATGTACATGGAATGGGATGTCATTACCAACTGATTGCAATAATCGGCAAATCTTGAATCCTTCACCACTACCACTTCCAAAACCACACACTCTGGAACAGTCAATGAACCATGAATGCTGTTTGATCCGTTATGGCAGTCTTTCTGGTTTTCAAGCGATTTCAGAACGTCCATGACTTGGTGAGACTTACAAGACAGATACTCAAAGACTCTGTCTTTTTTCTGTATTTTCACACAGCATCTTTTGCTGATAGGGCCATCCTGTCTCCCAGACCAAATCTCAGATCCAACCATCTGTTCTGCCACGTTATCTGAATTGCTACCCATAATGACCAATCTCAGATCGGGTAATCTCATCATTGGCCTGTCATCATTTTCGAAGGTATCTCTGAAGCTACCTTGTCTAGACACTGTTTTCAGAGAAGATTTCACAGAATTGGCAACACTTCTCACTCTTGTACTTTGTGGTCTCTGTATGATGATAGAAACTGGACTATCTCGGCTCTGCTTCTTGAAAACTTCACTTGCTGATATTCCAGCTGCTGCCTGAAAAGAAAGTGATTAAAAAAAATTCCTTCAACTCCTAACATCTAAATAAAATAATTCCTATGTTATTCATCCATATCTTTGTAGATTAACACGATACACATTCAAATTATACAGAAATGTTCTTCCCCCACTTTCTTTAATTTTCAAATTTCATATATTCTATTTTATTATGTTGTTGCTCACTGTTTCAGCTAAATTAAAGCAAACATCCAGAAACTTATAACTCTGCAATTAAAGGAAACCTCACCCAAAGAATAAGTGTAGGTATTCTGAAAATGAGATGTACATCTGCCCTTTGATGTAAAATATTCCTTACCAAAATGTACAAGAGATTTTCAAATTTTCAAATGTCTTTTAGAATGGACATGGGTTCAGCCATTTTCTTGAAAATGTTACGTACTTGGTGAAGTTGTTCATGTATTATGCACCAAGCTTCAGTTGGAAAGACTTTTTAAATCAATACCAAAACCTTTTCTTTACTTTTTAATGAGGAAAATTCAAAGCTATGACTACAAAATTATATTTGGTGAAAAATATATAACAGGGAAACAATTGTGACTAATTCATTTAAAAATACTAAAATCTAGCACTGAGTTGACAAATCTATTTCATTTATGAAAAACATTCACCCCAGAAGAGCACCAACTTATTTATGCAATTTGCTTTCTAACAATTGTAGCAGGAATGATAATATCAGGTCAATGAAATGCTTTATCACCTAACACACCTGGGAAGGAAGCATCCAGAAATTTGAATACATTTTACATAGTACATCACGTTATCAAGAAAATGGCGATACCCATGTCGTGCTGAGAAACTGTACATTATTCTTGCTTTATGTCTCTCTCATACACTTCGATGGGGAATCTTGTAGATTCATAGAAAAAAAAATCCCTCAGAATAAGTACCGGTAAATTTATTTCATGGGGTGAGGTTTCCTTTAATAACAATCTACAATTGTCCTTGAATAAATGTGTTTTTTTTGCAAAATGTTTATGATACATGTATGAAAGTGAAACCGTTTTTAATGTATCCAACCATGATCAAGTTAGTTTTGAATTACACTTGAATCTATCTGTTTGAAATTGAGTCTGTTTGGAATTACTGACTCAATCTAATTGCCCTTTGATCACACATTAACATGTTATTATGTAGGTTTTAAAACAAATTGGGCTTTGTTTCTTGTTTTAGATAACAAGATAATCATATCTTTGTATGAAAAGAAGATTTGGGCGTATTATTCAACAATTTAATGCACACTAATCAGAATTCATACCTCATGCAATGAGTAATAACTACTCTCAAGAAGTTTAAAATTAAAAGAAATTAATTACAATCAATCATAAAACCAAACTCAAATGGCATACTATTTTTAGAAAAAAGGGTATAACAGTGTACCTTCAAAATTCAAACCATCAAGTAGAATTTGCATTATTTAGAAACTGACTACAAATCCATGATTCAATTAGAAATTCTGTGAATGGTACTACGAGAGATGAGTCCCGAAGACACATATATATATGTGATGTATTAAGTGAATGAAATCCCTGAACAGTATGAACATCTTACGAACAAAGAAATCTCTTAAATAGTTGTACTCTTAATAGGTATAATAGCTTTCGATCTCTACAGTAATGACACATTTTCAATGGCCTACACCAACAAAAGCTCAAGAGTTTACACATCATTTACGACAATGAAGATCAGTCATTGATGCATCCATAACATACATTCATCTACAAAATCTCTAAATTTTCAGAATACAAATGATTCGTTAGAAACACTACATCACAGAATTCTATGATATTATTTGAACAATATCCTGCATTCTTAAATGTAGGCTATTAAGATCGAAAACTAATTCCTTGGCTGTTCTGCTACACAGAAACATATGTAGATAAATGAAATATAGTGTAAACTCATGTTATATGGCTTATGATCAAATTTGGATAAAGCAGTCCCAGTATGGGCCTGTGGAACCAAGCTTCCTTAAATTAGGAGGAAGATATTAAGATTTTAGTAAATAGAAGGAGAGTATCTTTAAGTCCCTCCATTATAGCAACAGGCAATAATTTGCTAAGACCTGATAAAAAATAAAGGCTTACCAAACTTAAACTGCAGAATATCACATCATGCTTCAGTATAATGTATTCGGGTTAAGGTGGGGGTTATCATGGTAAGGGTTAGTTTTAGTTTTTAAGTTTACTTTATGTTTTTTTTGGGGGGGTTAGGGTATAGGTTAGGGTTAGGAATGGGATTGAAGTTACGGTTAGAACTAGGGTTGGGTTTAGGATTGGGTTTAGGGTTGGTATTAGGATTAGGGTTAGAATTAGTGATAGATTTAAAGTTAAGGGGTTAGGGTTCATGGTGGGGGAATTCTGCAGTTGCTCCTAATTAAAATAGATGAATGCACTTACTTGTTGATGAATGGGTGTACCATTGATAGACAGTACACGGTCTCCTAGTTCCAGTCCACTCGATTGCGCCGAGGGGCCAATGAAAGAGGTGACCATGGCATAGACTTCACTTCCATCTTGTCCCTACCAATGAGGTACAATAACAGCATAGAACTATAAATGTCATCTGACAATTTCACAAATATGTTGTTATGCATGTTTGTATGTACATGTAGGTGGGTGGGTGGATATAGGTGGGTTTGTATGACTGTGTGCGGGTAGGTTCATTTAACTGCATTTAAAGGTATAGGCCAGTTCTGGAAACCCCCCCCCCCCCCCTCTCAAAAAATTAAATTGAAGCTCTTATTACCAATCATGTGAAAGAATATGTTTTGACTTATACGTGATGATACAAATATTGCCGGGAAACCGCCTACTAATTGATATATTTGGTAAATTATAATATCGATCCGGCCTGGATAGATATCGCGAATGCACTTCAACATTGAACATTTGGGCATACATTTCTGTTTTTTGCGGATTTAGGTTGAAGTATTGTCACCTAAACCACTGAAGGCAATATTTAAACAATATTTAATGGATATTTTGCACCAAAACCCTTGAACCACAATTTTACCACTACCAACCCATACCTTCAAGGGACAGAAGGGTAGGATACTATCTATCATATTTTTTTCTTCAGATGTTTTATTTATTCTAAATTCTACAATATATCGTTCTACATTATTTTTGAATGACATCTAACATTTATACAAGCTCTCTCCAAGATTCTCCTCCAATCAACAAAAAGAAACAAATAAACAAACAAACAAAAATGGATCTATCAACTAATTAGGTACTTTTCTGATGGTTCTTCTCCATTTTCAACCCATTGAAAACTATGCCTGAGATACTTCTGACTGAAGTCTAGTGGAAAATGTGTTTATAAATACCAAAGTCAATTTAAATGCAAATTATAAGGGGCTATAATTAAATATGCAAATTATAAGGACTATAATTAAATATGCAATTTTCAATCGCAAATATTATGACACCAACTTTGAACATATAAAACAAATACTGTTTAGTTTGTGACAGCATTATATTTGTAATCATTATCACTGCTTTTTTCTTCTTTCTGTAGTTGATTACTCATTCTTCAGTTCAAGTTGGGCATGAACACAATTACAATTTAAGCATTCTCAGTCACTCACAGCATTTCATAGAAGTATATATTTCACCCTTATTCCTTCAACTAATACTAATTAAGCTATTTCTTTGAAAAGTATCATTAAAGTTCCTTTGATTGTATGATAGGAAATTAATTAAATCCAAAGAAAGTATCAACTTCACTTTCACAATCGTTACAAAACAAAGAGATGGCAAAACAATGTTATGTATATATGTAACAGAAAGGACTTTAACACCCCCCCCCCCCCCGAATGATTCTACATTCTAAAGGTCGGGGTAAGGGTCATGCAATGCAATCAGGGTCAAAATCAGGTCACGTAAGTGATTGTGCAAGATCAGATGTTGTTGTACACAAGTTCACTATGCCACAATCGGTCATGTAGTTTGAATATATCATTTCATTATGGTTTATGTATTTAACAGGCCCAAAAGTGAGGAAAGTTGAGTTTGATTGATAAATATCTTGTTATTATTGAATATTATATCACTGTGTTTGGCATAATCATTAAATAATTGCTATCCCATGGTCTTGTCAGACATGTTTTCTCTCCAAATAACAAAAACTATAAAGTGACAAACACACTTTTAAATAAATGGGATATTGTCTAAAAGGCGTAACACAAAAATAGGTATTGTAATAAGTATATAAAGCAAAAGATAAAGGAAAATGCACACGTTTAATGAGATAAACATGGCCTTTTTTTAAATGATTGATTTTGGTACAACATCAATGACATGCACGTATTTTCAACAGAGAAAAGGAGAGACAGAGAGACAGGGAAGAGAGAGAGGCAGAGAAGAGAGAGGGGAAGAGAGGAAGGGGTGGAGGCAGGGGGGGGAGGGGGGAGAGAGAGAGAGAGGGAGAAAGAGAAGGAAATGAAAGAACTTGAGATAAGATCATACTGAGCATGTCATTCACTTGGCCTAAAATCATTTTAATCAGCTCGAGTTTGCCAAATAACCCACTATTTTCAGACTCGGGATATTATCCCGAAGCTAGAAATTATGTCATCACCAGACCGATCTGCTCATCGCAAACTAGCTTGGCCGGGCTCGAATTAGCCTGCTAAATTTCAAATATAAATTGCAGCTGCAGGGTGATGAAGACGCCATTGACTGGTTAATTTGCAATTGGAATAGTTAAAAAAGCGGGTTATTCAGCAAACTCAAGCTGATGAAAACAGGCCTAATGACGCAATTAATCAGCTGCACGTACCTTGTTATTCTTAATGGTGAAGCCAAGCTTTCCTTCCTTGTTCCACTGTACCACACACTTCTTGGTATCTGACCAAATGATTGTATCTGGATAGTAAAAAGCATTTTTCAAGAGGTTTGTCTTCCTTGACTTTTCCTTTGAAGAAATTAGGCCTGTAGAATCAGGTCTCAATGGCTGTGGGGGCAGGGATGAGAGTAGAGATGGATTACAGTCAAACAGAGGCTGGGGGCACATCATGGTACTGGCAGTAGAAAGGTCTGATTGAGCTGGGAGCGAATGATTGTCAGTGCTGTTTACGCTTGAGGAGCTGTAGGCAGAGTTTGCACAACTGAGTGAGGACGAAGAACTCCTGTCTTCCTTGGTTCCATCTTTATCATCAGTCTGCAGACTGTCCTCTGAACTACAACCATCACTGGACATGTTCCCCATATATCCAGAACTCTTTTCCTTCATGGATCCTCTATTCAATTTACAGTTAACACGAGCCTGATTTGGAGGTTCTTCTTGCTCAAAGTGATACCATCTTTCATGATTGGGACACTCTAAGCCATCTTCCTTCCTTGAATCAAAACCACTCCCAGAACAAATTCCTTGCTTGTACTTGTACCTCCCATTTTCTGGATCAGTGGACTTCAAGTTGTTATTGCATTCCATCCTGTCAACTCTTAAGTTAGGCTGTTGTCTCAGAGTATGGTTTGTTGGTCTGGGAGTACGAATGGCTGTCCTAATACCAGTCCCAATTTGCTGTGCATTGACAAGTTTGCCAAGATCTGCTGGTGGTATACCCTCCATCTTCAGTGTATTTTCGAATGAATTTAGGACACTACAGCAAGGATCTCCGGTTATCAGATACGTCTGTGCTGGTACATGTACATGCTTGTTGTTACAACTGTTTTATGAAAACATTTCCTCAGACTCAGAGTACAGTCAATGTTCAAGTTTACACTTTCCAGAACTCTCATTCAATGAAAACATGCTTCTTTGAGGTCACATGATGAAAGAGGTTTTGAAACATGAGCAGCTGGAATCTCCTGGTCTGTTCTTTATCAAGAAGATATATCCTTTAATGCTGTAAGGGGAAGGGAAAAAAAATATCTTTAGTTTTAAATGCATCATATCAGATATATGATGTGATACAATTGGTCCTGTTTTACATTGAATGATGACAAATAATATTCATATTCCATCCAACTTCAAAAGTGAACCAAGACTGAGTCTCCTCCAAATAAATACATTAGATAGTATTGGTTAGATTGAAGCAAGTTTTTCAACATTTCGGTTATACAAGAGAATTTTCAAAACTAAATTTAAACTTGAATAAAAATGATGATGATGGCATGAGCAATAATTTTATTTATTACAGGTAATTTCACATGCTGAATACAAAATATTCTGTGTCAAGAGCCTTTCTTCTAGTGGATGCAAGTTTTAATGTTCTTTTGCATTGTAGTTATTTCTTTACTCTTGTTCCTGACACCGTCTGATAATAGTCCTAATATAAATGAACTTACTTTACCTCAGTACCAGCACCTCAGTGTTAAAGGGGAATCCACCCTAATATTAAAGGTACTATGTCCCTTTTGCAGCCAACCTCAAATGCTGTAGAACTTTGCAGGAATTATGAATACGTCATTTATGTCCTATCTGTGAAATTTAAACGTTAGCAGTGTCCGAATATTCAAATTATGCAAGGAAACCCGTTTGCTTGCTAGACTTCACCGTCAGACACTATTGAGTGACTGACTAGCTTTTTTCCTTCTTTGGTAATAACATACATAAAATGAGCTGTAAAGGGTACATGAGCATTTCTGTACATCAATAACCCACTTCTTGTAATGGCCAAAATTAAACTGTTTGAATCTTTGCACAGCATAAAACGTACAACCATGCGGTACAATGGTCTGAAAATGAAGACTATTACTCTTGGGTTTATAGCTCCTAAGTCGATTTGACAACTAATAGTCGTTATTTTTCCACTTAAAGACATTTTCAAGCGCCCCCCCCCCCCCCCTTTTTAAGGGGAGTTCTAAATTAGTATTATCTTTCAAGTGCCGTTGGAAATTAATGTTTTCATTTTTTCGGCCTGCAAATGGGACATAGGTACGGTAGTACCTTTAAGTTGGTTTAAATAGAAGCAGAAAAATGAGAGAAACCGGGTGGTGGGAGTTTAAGCAAAAACTAGTGCTGGAACCGTGGACACGAACGAAAAACAACACTACACATGAACAAAATTCACTACACAAATAAACAAAAGAAACAAAACTAACCTGTTTTTTAGCATTATAAATTGCTGAAGTCAATATTTCACAAAAATTGGGAAGGAGCTTGCAAGATACGTAATAGTGTTGCCAATTTTTTTTTTTCACTGATGACAGCTTCAAAATTTCATAACTTTCCTATTTTAAATCAGATATTGCTCAAAATTTCACTAATTTGTTTCTCTCATTTTTTCTGCTTTCATTAAAACCAACCTAATATCAGGGTGGACTTTCCCTTCAATGTTCTCACAATTATCATAAGGGTTGGTATAGGACTATATATCCTCATACACTAAACTACTTTATCATAAACCCTTTAAGTTACTTACAGCTTGTAACTTAAACAACCTGGGTTCCAATGTGCTTTGTGATTATTAGGGCTAGTGACATAAATATGAGGCCTAAGTCATATGTACATGTATGATTTGCACTCACAGTATCCATTCCATAAGCTTAAGTTTCCTGTAAGAGATAAGTGGAAGGCAAGCCAAAGTCCATATCCGGATGATATTTCCTAAACTTGTTGGTTTTCCATTGTATTGTAATTGCATTACTACACAAATTACTTTTTCACACGCCATTCCTAAATTACTTTCAATTTGCTAGTGGCTACAGTCAGAGAAATTAAGCAGTAGATATGGCATAATGAAAATGATGAACCCACCTGTGGTGTACCAATATTAGTCTTTCTAATGGCACTTGTGGGAAGGAGAGCCTGTGGGCCATGGCTATATTTAGTTGACATACATATTCCTTCCACTGCCATCTTGTTGGGTGCCCCAGTGTGGCAGTGTCTATGAATTTATTGCCATATTTTGTTTACTCATATATGTATTTTGTTTTTGACACATCGAAAGTGCCAAATAAATTATTAATAATAATAATATGGAAAAATAATATCCCTTGTTGTCCATACATTGCGAGACAAACAAATGTCACTAGCGATATTATTTTTGATACTTTATCCGTATTAGTAATATATTTAGCATTAATAATAATGTTACTTCTTCTTTTCCGCCTCCTCTCCTCCGCCTCCTCTCCTCCTCCTCCTCCTCCTCCTCCTCCTCCTCCTTCTTCTTCTCCCTTTTCTTCCTCGGCGTCTTCGTCTTCTTCTTCTTCTTCTTCTTCTTTTTTTTTTCTTTTTCTTTTTCTTTTTCTTTCTTTTTCTTTTTCTTTTTCTTTTTCTTTTTCTTTTTCTTTTTCTTTTTCTTTTTCTTTTTCTTTTTCTTTTTCTTTTCTTTTTCTTCTCCCTTTTCTTCTTCGGCGTCTTCGTCTTCTTCTTTTTCTTTTTCTTTTTCTTTTTCTTTTTCTTTTCTTTTTCTTCTCCCTTTTCTTCTTCGGCGTCTTCGTCTTCTTCTTTTTCTTTTTCTTTTTCTTTTCTTTTTCTTCTCCCTTTTCTTCTTCGGCGTCTTCGTCTTCTTCTTTTTCTTTTTCTTTTTCTTTTTCTTTTTCTTTTCTTTTTCTTCTCCCTTTTCTTCTTCGGCGTCTTCGTCTTCTTCTTTTTCTTTTTCTTTTTCTTTTTCTTTTTCTTTTTCTTTTTCTTTTACTTTTACTTCTTCTTCTTCTTCTTCTTCTTCTTCTTCTTCTTCTTCTTCTCCCTCTCCTTCTTCTTCTTCCTTTTCTTCTTCATCGTCTCCTCTTTCTTCTCATCCATCTTTTTTCTGCTTCTTCTTTTTTCTCCTTCTTCTCTCTTTCTTCTTCTTCTTTTTCTAGTTTTGCTCTTATCCATTTAAATATTTTTCTGTCAGCTTCTTTCTTGTTTTCTCCACCTATTTCTTCCTCCCTCATTTTCCATCATTTTTCATTTTAATACTTTAGACTTCCATTAAAACTTTCATAATTCATTTATAAAGAAAATGTATTCCCTCTTCCAAAAGATGGGGTAGGGGGCATGGTTATTGACAACTGATAAAGACGTGTCCCTTTTGCAATTTTGTTAGTTCATATTACTAAGATTTACATATGTCATTATGATCTTTTAGCGACATATTACATGTCACTAGAGGTATATCCCTATACCATATGAGCACAGAATATTCTTGAAGATACGAAACAATTTTAATAAATATCGCAACTTATTGTCTCAATTAGTGCTGTAGTCAAACGTTTAATCGTCCGGTATCCGACCGCCCATGGCGGATACCGTTTTCAATTGGACGGTTTCGTTTACCCGTTTTTTTTTTTTTTTTTTTTTTTATAATTTTTTTTTTAATATTTTTTTTTTTTTTTTTTTTTTTTTTAAAGTTTCGATTAATGCCTCTCCACCTGGCACTATGCCTGGCAATGTCTCCCAGCTCAGTAATCTGTGTGTTGACTCACCACTCAGAAACTAGCACAACACTCCAATTTGTCTGTCATCTTGGTTTGAAAGTAATTTGTGTAATAGATCTCAATATGTAGTTTATAATAATAATTCCTCAAATTTTTCTTCTATTACACACGGCGTACCACAAGGTTCTATCCTAGATCCTCTGTTTTTAATTTACATTAATGATCTTACACATTCTTCTAAAAACGGCATTGTTACTATTATTTGTGACAAGTTCACAAGCACAAATCGGCGCCTTGAAATGCACCTCGCAGTTAAATGAAAGTCCTTCCCGCTTTTTCACACGGACAACAAAAAAAAAACAATTTTTTTTTTTTTTTTTTTTTTTTTTTCTTCAAATCGTTTAACCGAAAACCGTCCGGTTTTGACTGGCGGTTAAACGGAATTGGAGATATCCGTGATGTTACAGCACTAGTCTCAATATCTGCATACATTTATGTATGCAGATATTGCATATTTATGTTCCATGTTTATGACCCCTGACCCTGGGGCAGATTATAGGCATTCGCTACGTGTACCGTAATCATGTCTGACGTCCAAGTTATTTTGTGTACTTTGTCAGTAACAATGTAAGTAAAATGCCAGCTATTGTTACACTTATCACCAAAGAAGACTCATTTAATAAGTTTAAAAAAATCAGTTTATATCATATATCTTGTAAATTTAGGCAACATAATGGCTTTTCTATCAAATGGCCTGCTACTAAATCACCTACCTTTTTTATTCAGAAGTTAACCTTTAACTCTGTTTCAATGGCCTATTTTCCTAACACTGACATACATACATGTATATTAATAGGCTTAAATCTGTTGAAATCACTGAAATTTTATCAGAAAACTAACACTTCTGACAGCCCATTCAAGGATAGATCAATACATATACAATACATATGCCTACTTCAATTACCCCCCCCCCCCCCCTCTATATTATCTAGGCTTTAATTTTCAGTTGAAAATGTCACGGATAAATAAAAGGCCTATATTATGTTAAGTGTTGATGCTTAACTCTCGCTCTCGAAGCCAAGTACAATATAATTCCAGCAGTGATACACTTGGGAGAATTTGAAATGCATTTGATTAAAACTTTCTTTTCCTCAGATTTTAGTTCTTCTATGTATAAAACTTAATAATAGCAAGTCTGTAAAAATGGAACAGCAAAAGATTACAAATTCTGACAAATACAGTTTTGTTGTTGAAGATGTTGATATCTCAGACAAACACATACAAGCTGGAGAGTACTATTTAACATTTTAATACAATTAATGCATGTCGAAAAGACTCCAATGCTTTTGTATAATACTTACAAAATATGTGGTGCCTGCGCTGTATTCCTTGGGCTTATTTGATATGGCTACGTCCATGATCATCTGGCATACAGCTGTGGTGCACTGTGTGTGGTGCCTGCGCCTGTACTGTGCCACAAATTTCGGGGAATCCCGGATCCTTCCCAATAATTTGGCAGCGCAAAGGTAGCACAACTTTCACTGACCCCATGGACTCCTGTCTGTGCGATAACCTACGGAGAGCGTGAGCACACTCAAGTCGTCTAGCATAATAGAATGGGCCGATCGACGATCATCAATTGATGCTGAAATCCCAATTTTCCATGTCTGCAAAATGAAAGGTTTTCCAACAATTATGTGCTTGAGTATCATTCTCTTTGGTCACAGCCCATTTTAGTAATAATTCGCCCTTGAAAGTCAGCATCTTCGTAACCATTCCAGAGCTAGAGAAGTAAAACTGCCAGTGAAGCTAAACATGTTAACACCCCGGTTAACGTTAACGCGCATCCAAAACATGATCTAAAGGGGGCGACGTTGCCGATCCTGGCTGGTTGGCATGTCTTTGAATCATACAAGTCCCGTTTAATGAGATGGCGAGAAAGGAATATACTATACACTGTTGGAATACATTTCGTTTTACTCGATCTTTTCAAGAATTTATTGTCATAATATGATATATTCTTGATGTATAAACGTTACATCCTCTCAGAACATTATTGATCAATCTAAAGTGTCATAGACTGATAAAGGTTGATCAATACAAATCTGAGAAGTATATAATAATAATAATAATAACAATATTTATAAAGCGCAATATATCCATCTCTAGAGATGCTCAAGGCACATAAAAATAATTTAAATTAATATTCAACATACTTAAGATTAAAGAAATATTAAATGTTAACTTACATTAGATCACACAACTCCATGGTACATACAATGTGACACAGTGTGATTATTCTCTTTGCATGTATTGTATAAAAAGAACATTGAAATTTAAACATAATGCATTGAGCATCAGGTGAGTTTTAAGCCCAGTTTTGAACTATAAACTATCTATCAAAAATATATAATGTTGTCGCAATCATATTTCATGAAAAAAGGTAAGACAAATGAATCCAACTTCATAGGAAACAGTTTTCATGTTTGTCCATACCTCCTCCCCGTAATTTTTTTAGATGCACAACTATGCTGCTGAAAAATTGGCCTATTTATAATTTAGGCAATATATAAAGTTAACTGATATTTACGTGGCGTGCTCTCCTCGTTTATGTTAGCATTGGAAATGTAAATTACGCAAGATTTATAGGTTTGCTGGTATTGTTTTTCTGGATGCATCCGGGGGGGGGGTACTCAGGGGCGGCCGAGCGACTTCCAAAGTGGGGGGGGGGGGCACCAATAAAAAAGGGCACTTTCTAGAGAAAATAAACGGCACCTACAAAGGGAAATCTCAAATCGAAAATATACAATTTTTTAGACATTGGTATGTATACCCCTACATTGTGATTACAATTATCAGGAATGATTTCAATATTTGTTTCACTTTATACACCATACAAGATATTGCCTAAGCATCATGCTTTGCAGTTGGGTTTGATTGTCTAAACAAATTGTTTGCGAGCGAGGAAAAATGTTAAGATGTGTAATAAGGTCACAGTGCCAAAAATTACATCTTATAAAGAGGAAAAACCCAAACCTAATGGGGTGATAAGCACATTCTCATAACGGAAGAATGAAAAGACCTTTGATAAGTTACATAAGTACATCATCTCTAGATGCGTGTGAGCGTATAGCGAGCGAGCTTTGGGGGGAATTGCTCTTAGTCGCTTGAAATTAGCTAGGGCGCGTTTAATGATGAGAGGAAAAGGGGACACTTATCAGGAAAGAATAGGAGCATGTGCCAAAGTATAAAGAGTAATTATCAGAGGTGAAAATGGGGCACTTCTTACACCCTCAAAAAGAGGCACTCACCAGGGAAGAAAAACAAATCAGTCATGAGAATAGGAAATGGGCATTTGTCGACGAAAAAGGGGCCCTCATCAGATTTTGATAGGGGCATTTATAAGATATTATTATATATTGTTAAAAGGGAAATTATCAGAGGTGAACATTATGCACTTATCGCACCTAAAAAGAGGCAATCGTCGACCAGATATGAAAAGGGGCACTTATGACTTATGTGAATTATCTGAAGTGAAAAAGAGTAACTTCTCGTATCTGAAAAGGGTCATTTACCAAAGAAGGGGCACTTATGAGAAGGGGAAGGGGCTCTTTTTTAATGGGGCACTTATCATTAGGAAAAGGGGAACTTATTAGAAAGGAAAAAGGGCACATGTTAACATATAAGGTGCGCTTATCCAAGTTAAAATGGGGGGAGTTATTAAAAGGGGGAAGGGGCACTTCTTACACAGGAAAAGGGGCACTTGTCAAGGTAAAACTCTGGAATAAATTGCCATTTGAAGTCAGGAAATCACCATCTGTTAATGTCTTTAAATCCAAACTAAAAACACATCTTTTTAATTAACTGTAAATCTAAGCATATCAGGAGCTCTTCTAGCGCAGTAGAATATACAGTATACTTAATGTTGGATAGTTCCTGCGCTCTATAAATGTATTATTATTATTATTATTATTAAAAGAGGCACGTACCTCTCAGATTTAAACAGGACAATTATCGGAGGTGAAGGGCCACTTATCAAAAGTGAAAAGAGGCACTTCTCGTACCTAACTAGGGGCACTTACTAGAGATTAAAAAGGGCACCTATGAGAATGGAAAATGGACACTTATTGCCAAGGAAAATGGGAACTTGTCGAAGGAAGAGGGGCACGTGTCCAAATAAAAGGGGGCATTTATCAGATTTGAAAAGGGGAAGAGGCACTTTTACAAATTAATAGGGGCACTTGTCAAAGTAAAAGGGCCACTATTCCTATGTAAAAAAGGGGCACTTCTTAAAATGTTAAAGGGGCACTTTTCCTATGTAAAAAAGGGGCACTATTCAGGAGCTTAAAAAAGTGGGGGGCACTGTGCCCCCCCCCCCTTGCCCCTTCTCCAGGCAGGGTCGCCTATGGGGGTACTCATCCTACCTATTATAGGACATACGGCGGTGTGCCGCTCTAATGGGTCACTTTTTCACAACAAATTCCTAAACATGGGTCCCACTTTTAACAAAATATCATTAAAATTGTGTCCGTTATTTCAAATTTTCCAAAATTTTCATGCCCGAAAAAACACCTAAACATTGTGGAAAATGGGTCGTGTTTTCGATTAAAATGCCCCCTAATGATGGGTAGGGGGTTCGAAGCTTGAACGGCACACCCCCGTCCAAACCAAATCTGAGTCCCCCCCCCCCCCCCCGATGCATGAGGCTAGGGGAGAAGAGGTGGCGGAGCCGAGGGGCAAGGGGGGCCCTTTTTCAAGCACATTGTTCAAGTACCCCTTAAATGCTCTTTTTACTTCAGATAAGTGCTCCTTTTTATTTCTAATAGATGCCCGTTCCGAATTCCTATAAGTGCCTCTTACCACCTCAAGTGCCCCCTTCACCTATGGTTATTGCCCTTATTCAAATATGAGAGGTGCCCATTTTACATTTCGGATGAGTGCCCTAATTAAAATTTGAGAGGTGTCCCCCTTACCTTTGTAATTGAGAGTTACTTTTCATCCGACCCTTTGATTTTGACACGTGCCTCTTATCCTTTCTAATTAGTGCCATTTTCTTCTGATAATTGCCCCTTTTCCGTTTTCCTAAATGCCCTTTTTCATCTCTGGTGAGTGCCCCTTATCAGTGCCCCGTTTTCAACTCTGATAACTCCCCTTTTTATTTTGACATGTGCTCCTTTTCTATTCTAATATTCATGCTAACATCATGATTATGATCATGACATAATGTATCAGTCTTTCATGATTAGATTGTGCGTGAAACCCCATCAGGATTGTTTGTCCTCTTTGTAAGATGTTAATTTTCGCACTGCGACCTCACAAATTTTAATATTTTTGCTCGCTTGCTCGCAAATAAATATTCAGACTATCACACCCAACTGCAAAGTATCGTGCTTAAGCAGTTACTTTGACCATGTAAAGAGAGAAACAAACATTGAAATCATTCCTGATAATGTAATCACAATGTAGGGGTATGTACCAATGTCTAAAAATTGTATATTATTTCTTCCACGCTTCATTTGGCAGGTGCCCCTTTTTGGTGGTGCCCCCTCCCCCCACCCCCTCCCCCCCCCCCCCCACTTCGAAAGACGGTCCGCCGCCCCTGTCTGGCGTACTTGCTATTGAATCTATTATGATTGTGGTTTCATTTTGAGAATGCTTTTGTGGTCATTCGCTCTATGTCCCAGGTTTAAAATTATACTTATCAGGATAAAGGAGGTGCAAGATCAAGATATAATATCAAAATTTGTTTGTATCAAGCTATCATGACCCCCCCCCCCCCTCATCATGACGTACGTTGCTGCTGAATCTGTATCCGAAATATATTGCACAAAACACAATACTTTTTTTTTGTTTTCATAGGTTTTTATTCGTTTCTCTCAAAGAAAAATTGTACATTTATAACATTGGATACAAAATAACAAAATAATTTAACATAGGTTTTTATAAATTGCCAATGATCTTTTACATTTACATACAAAAGTTACACCTCTTCATTTTCCTTTAGAGACAAACAAAATTATATATATATATAAAAAGAGAAAAGCTACAAAACACCTACTACCCCCCGCCCCACACAACATTTAAACACATAACAAGTACAACAGTATACAAAACACACACCAAAAAAAAAAAAAAAAAAAAAAAAAAAAAAAGGAGAGAAGAGAGGAGGGCCAGGAAGTTGTATATTGAGAAGAAAAAAAAAAAAAATGAAAACATTTATTCTAAACTTTCCAAAGCTTCCCATTTCCTTAAATGAATTGAAAGTGTGTCTCTTTCCATTGAAAGTTTTTTCTCTTCATTTCTATTTTCCAACAATCAATATTCTATTTCTTTTGCTTTTGGAGGGCTTCCCTTCTCTCTACTATGGAAAATCATATATTTAATCAAAATCAAAATGTGGTTCAATAATTGCTCTGTTTTAATAGTAGTGTCATCTATTCCTATATGAATTTGTTTCCAGGATAATTTCTTCAGAATTGGTAAATTAAATCTATCTCCACATTTCCCCCAGACTTCCTTTATTGTATTACATTCAAAGAATACATGTTGATAAGTTTCTTCAAAACTTTTGCAAAATGAGCACAAACCATTTTCATGGAACCTGAATCTATGTAAATGATGATTTGTATATAAAATATTATGCAATAGTTTGAACTGAAATTCTCGCAGTTTACTACTTAAGGTACACATCCTTGGTTGAACATTATATCTTTTCTACTTCTTTTCTTGGAATATTGTAAAGTGTCATTAAATTGCCGCCTGCCGAGTTTGTTTCTACATTATTTTTAATTTGACTCTTGTATACCATTTTTGCAGTTAAATCTTCAAATGTAAACACTTTCTTTGAAAAAATAAATTCTAAACTAAAGCCAGTGTGAATTGACTTTCTTAAAGGTTGAACATTTTGTTTCCATTCATAAGGGGCTACTTTATAAATTTTGTTTACTTTATCAATTTCCACTCTGCTCAAACCTAACATTATAAAATGAGCTTCAGGTTTTAATTCTCCATTTTCTTCACAAATGTGATGAAGTCGATATATATTTTTTAAAAACAAAGTTTCCTCAAATAAGGTTTGACCTTCTAGTTGAATAAAATTATTATTATACAATATTTCATTCCCTTTGTATCTCTCTTCTGTTTTAACATATTCTTTCATATCTATCCATGCTTTCAGAAGATTCTGATAAAAGGAAGGTAACATAAGTTTCACTGTATCTCTCCAATAATTGCAATAAAATATTAAATTACCTCCTATCGGTCTCATTAAATATTTAAAATATTGTTTCCATTTGATATCATGAGTTCCTGTTACAAGCCTTTTTATCCACATTATTCTTTGTGCTTTTACAAACAACCTAAAATTCATCATTTTGAGCCCACCCTGCTGATAGTATAACATCATTGTATTTCTTTTAATTTTATCTTTACCTCTCCACAAGAAATCAAAACATATTACTTCCATTTCTTTGTATACCCACTCTGGAACTGGCATTAGTGATGTTACATAATTATGTCAATTTAGAGTATCCATATACTTTCATCAATTGAATTTTACCCATTAAAGTTAGGTCACGCTGTTTCCACCACGTCAGTAGTTTTTTAATTTTGCTCAATATTTCTTTATAATTCATTTTTTCCTTGGTATCTACATGAACTGAAAAATAAACACCTAATATTTTAACAGCATCTACGAGTTTCCCAAACGGAAATGTATTATTAGACATGTCACCTGTGGGCCCAGGGGCAGAATATATGTCTTATCCTTGTTTAACTTTAATCCTGATATTTTATAAAAACCTTCTAAAACGTGTTCTATTTCCTTAACTGAACTCATATCTTTGATGAAGAGTGTTATATCATCAGCATACAATACTTGCTTTATTTCTGTATTTCCAAAACAAATTCCTTTTATCAATTGATTATTTCTAATCATATGAGCTAAAATTTCAATGCATAAAATGAACAAGTATGGAGATAATGGGTCTCCTTGTCTAATTCCTCTTTCAACCTTAAAATAACCTGTTGATGCGTTTCCATTTATAACGCAACTTTCAGTATTAGTATAAAGTATATTCACCCATTTACAAAACAATGGTCCAAACCCAAATGAATTTAAAACTTTGTATAGAAAAAAATGAGAAACGGAGTCGAATGCCTTTTCAAAATCTAAGGCCATCAAAAAAGCATTTTCCTTATAAAAAGAAGTATGAAAAATCTTGTCATTTATTATTCTTATGGCTTCTCCAATGTTTCTATTCTTAACATAGCCAAGTTGATCAGAAGATACAATATCAGGTAAAATTTCTTGCAATCTCTTTGAAAGTATCTTTGTTAACATTTTATAATCCACATTTAAAAGAGAAATAGGTCTGTAATTCTTAATAAAGTCTGAATCTTTGTCTTTTTTATGTATCAAGGTGATAACTGCTTGTCTCTGAGAGGCTGATAGTTCTCCATGTTCTCATACAGTACTGCATGCACTATCGATATCCCGTACAATTTCACGATCACCTTAGCTTTAGAACGAAAAAAGGTCGACACTATATGGGCTCCAAGATTCTCTCATTATTATTCATGAGCTGTGCGTGCGAGCGCGCGAGCGCCTGCCCGTACCGTACCGTACAGCTAAGTTTCTCTATGCCATACTCAATACCAGCACAGTGACGAGTATAATGCTCAGCACATTACGAGTAAGAACTGTACATCTCTTTGGCAGAACGCCGAACTCTGTGCATATAACGCACATGGTTACGAACGTTAGCAAAACGCCTAACTCTATGACAGTATCACCTATATTTAAACAGGCGCGGATCCAGGAATTTCTTGCCGGGGGGGCACAAGGAGGGGCACCGTGTGGGAAAGAGAACATATATAAATATATATATTTTTTTTTAAGTCCCCCAAAAAATCGCAACGACTCAACCAGCCGCTGAATAAGCGGGGGGGGGGGGGGGGGGGGGGGGGGGGGGGGGTAAGAGGACACTTTTTTTTTTTTTTTTTAGGTCACGAAATTTTTAAATTTGACATTTTGCTTCGTTAGGGGGGGGGGTAAGGTCACCTTTTTAGGTCAGCCATTAGGTTTTTTTTTTTTTTTTTTTTTTTTTTTTTTTAATTAAAAAAAAAAAAAAAAAAAAAAAAAATGTTTGGCCGGGGGGGGCACGCCCCTGTTTTTCATTGTATTTTGGGCGGATTTAGGGCTGATTTTAACATATTTTTTTCGGCCGGGGGGGCGCGTGCCCCCTGTGCCCCCCCCCCCCTGGATCCGCCACTGTTAAAGTACCCAAAGTTTGAGGAGGAGGAAAGGACCAAGGGTTCAAATTGTCTTTTAGCTGTGAAGAACAGTTATGAAGGTATATTTTTAAATTTTTTTTTTACCCATCTGACCTTTGAGCCCGTGTTTAGAAATAAATGAACACTATAATATAATATTATATCAGGCTCCTACTCTCTATAATAGTTTATTATTATTAACTGTTAAAATAATCATATGATGAGGAAGAGAAAATACGAAATGTTCAAATTGAGGTTTCAGAAGATAATTAGAGTTTATAGATTACTCTCGATTATTCTTATAATGAATAATAACTCGTACAGTTAAAGCGGGCTCCGAAACTCTATGACGGGCTCCAATCCTCTGCGAAGTATTAAAATAATCATAGAAACCATGAAAAGAGGAAAATGAGGTGACGATTTGTTGAAACTGAAATTATGCAGTTTTCAAAATATACGCCTAAAATACTTGGAATCGCCAGGCTTAAACCTGTATTGACAATATTAATGCACGTCTAAAGCGGGCTCCGAAACTCTATGACGGGCTCCAATCCTCTGCGAAGTATTAAAATAATCATAACAAATGATGAAAAGAGGAAAACGAGGTGACGATTTGTTTAAACTGATGTTATATATATTCTGCAGTGTTCTGAGATAAAATTTACTACAAAATATACCCTAAAATACTTGGAATCGCCAGGCTTAAAACCTGTATTGACAATGACGTACAGCTAAAGCGGGCTCCGAAACTCTATGACGGGCTCCAATCCTCTGCGAAGTATTAAAATAATCATAACAAATGATGAAAAGAGGAAAACGAGGTGACGATTTGTTTAAACTGATGTTATATATATTCTGCAGTGTTCTGAGATAAAATTTACTACAAAATATACCCTAAAATACTTGGAATCGCCAGGCTTAAAACCTGTATTGACAATGCACGTACAGCTAAAGCGGGCTCCGAAACTCTATGACGGGCTCCAATCCTCTGCGAAGTATTAAAATAATCATAACAAATGATGAAAAGAGGAAAACGAGGTGACGATTTGTTTAAACTGATGTTATATATATTCTGCAGTGTTCTGAGATAAAATTTACTACAAAATATACCCTAAAATACTTGGAATCGCCAGGCTTAAAACCTGTATTGACAATGTACGTACAACTAAAGCGGGCTCCGAAACTCTATGACGGGCTCCAATCCTCTGCGAAGTATTAAAATAATCATAACAAATGATGAAAAGAGGAAAACGAGGTGACGATTTGTTTAAACTGATGTTATATATATTCTGCAGTGTTCTGAGATAAAATTTACTACAAAATATACCCTAAAATACTTGGAATCGCCAGGCTTAAAACCTGTATTGACAATGCACGTACAGCTAAAGCGGGCTCCGAAACTCTATGACGGGCTCCAATCCTCTGCGAAGTATTAAAATAATCATAACAAATGATGAAAAGAGGAAAACGAGGTGACGATTTGTTTAAACTGATGTTATATATATTCTGCAGTGTTCTGAGATAAAATTTACTACAAAATATACCCTAAAATACTTGGAATCGCCAGGCTTAAAACCTGTATTGACAATGTACGTACAACTAAAGCGGGCTCCGAAACTCTATGACGGGCTCCAATCCTCTGCGAAGTATTAAAATAATCATAACAAATGATGAAAAGAGGAAAATGAGGTGACGATTTGTTTAAACTGATGTTATATATATTCTGCAGTGTTCTGAGATAAAATTTACTACAAAATATACCCTAAAATACTTGGAATCGCCAGGCTTAAAACCTGTATTGACAATGTACGTACAACTAAAGCGGGCTCCGAAACTCTATGACGGGCTCCCAGTGGCGGATCCAGGGGGGGGGGGTTGGGGGGTTGCAACCCCCCCCCTTGGGCGGCCCAAAAAAAAACAAAAAAAAAAAGGAAAAAAAAAGACAAAAAGAAAGAAAAAAAGAAAGAAAAAAGAACGCACGCTGGAGAGAAACCCTTTCAAGTGCAAATATTGTGAGAAGATATTCAACTCATCTGGTAACTTAACCAAACACATGATAACTCTGGATATAACTATGTATTAAACTGTTACTTGATTTAAAAAGACGTTATCATGCACTGCTTTTTATGGTCTCCATTGTGTTAATAGATGCCAGGAAAACATCACTTACGGGGTTCAAATAAACACCCCCAAAAAAATCGGCTCGCCGCTTCGCGGCTCGTGGACGATGCTCCGCATCGTCATTATTTTGGTCAAACCCCCCCCTTAGCAAAAAGCTAGATCCGCCCCTGGCTCCAATCCTCTGCGAAGTATTAAAATAATCATAACAAATGATGAAAAGAGGAAAATGAGGTGACGATTTGTTTAAACTGATGTTATATATATTCTGCAGTGTTCTGAGATAAAATTTACTACAAAATATACCCTAAAATACTTGGAATCGCCAGGCTTAAAACCTGTATTGACAATGACGTACAGCTAAAGCGGGCTCCGAAACTCTATGACGGGCTCCAATCCTCTGCGAAGTATTAAAATAATCATAACAAATGATGAAAAGAGGAAAACGAGGTGACGATTTGTTTAAACTGATGTTATATATATTATGCAGTGTTCTGAGATATAATTTAGTACAATATACCCCTAAAATACTTGGAATCGCCAGGCTTAAAACCTGTATTGACAATGTACGTACAACTAAAGCGGGCTCCGAAACTCTATGACGGGCTCCAATCCTCTGCGAAGTATTAAAATAATCATAACAAATGATGAAAAGAGGAAAACGAGGTGACGATTTGTTTAAACTGATGTTATATATATTCTGCAGTGTTCTGAGATAAAATTTACTACAAAATATACCCTAAAATACTTGGAATCGCCAGGCTTAAAACCTGTATTGACAATGCACGTACAGCTAAAGCGGGCTCCGAAACTCTATGACGGGCTCCAATCCTCTGCGAAGTATTAAAATAATCATAACAAATGATGAAAAGAGGAAAACGAGGTGACGATTTGTTTAAACTGATGTTATATATATTCTGCAGCGTTCTGAGATAAAATTTACTACAAAATATACCCTAAAATACTTGGAATCGCCAGGCTTAAAACCTGTATTGACAATGCACGTACAGCTAAAGCGGGCTCCGAAACTCTATGACGGGCTCCAATCCTCTGCGAAGTATTAAAATAATCATAACAAATGATGAAAAGAGGAAAACGAGGTGACGATTTGTTTAAACTGATGTTATATATATTCTGCAGTGTTCTGAGATAAAATTTACTACAAAATATACCCTAAAATACTTGGAATCGCCAGGCTTAAAACCTGTATTGACAATGCACGTACAGCTATAGCGGGCTCCAAAACTCTATGACGGGCTCCAATCCTCTGCGAAGTATTAAAATAATCATAACAAATGATGAAAAGAGGAAAACGAGGTGACGATTTGTTTAAACTGATGTTATATATATTCTGCAGTGTTCTGAGATATAATTTAGTACAATATACCCCTAAAATACTTGGAATCGCCAGGCTTAAAACCTGTATTGACAATGTACGTACAGCTAAAGCGGGCTCCGAAACTCTATGACGGGCTCCAATCCTCTGCGAAGTATTAAAATAATCATAACAAATGATGAAAAGAGGAAAATGAGGTGACGATTTGTTTAAACTGATGTTATATATATTCTGCAGTGTTCTGAGATAAAATTTACTACAAAATATACCCTAAAATACTTGGAATCGCCAGGCTTAAAACCTGTATTGACAATGACGTACAGCTAAAGCGGGCTCCGAAACTCTATGACGGGCTCCAATCCTCTGCGAAGTATTAAAATAATCATAACAAATGATGAAAAGAGGAAAACGAGGTGACGATTTGTTTAAACTGATGTTATATATATTCTGCAGTGTTCTGAGATAAAATTTACTACAAAATATACCCTAAAATACTTGGAATCGCCAGGCTTAAAACCTGTATTGACAATGCACGTACAGCTAAAGCGGGCTCCGAAACTCTATGACGGGCTCCAATCCTCTGCGAAGTATTAAAATAATCATAACAAATGATGAAAAGAGGAAAACGAGGTGACGATTTGTTTAAACTGATGTTATATATATTCTGCAGTGTTCTGAGATAAAATTTACTACAAAATATACCCTAAAATACTTGGAATCGCCAGGCTTAAAACCTGTATTGACAATGCACGTACAGCTAAAGCGGGCTCCGAAACTCTATGACGGGGCTCCAATCCTCTGCGAAGTATTAAAATAATCATAACAAATGATGAAAAGAGGAAAACGAGGTGACGATTTGTTTAAACTGATGTTATAATATATTCTGCAGTGTTCTGAGATAAAATTTACTACAAAATTTACCCTAAAATACTTGGAATCGCCAGGCTTAAAACCTGTATTGACAATGCACGTACAGCTAAAGCGGGCTCCGAAACTCTATGACGGGCTCCAATCCTCTGCGAAGTATTAAAATAATCATAACAAATGATGAAAAGAGGAAAACGAGGTGACGATTTGTTTAAACTGATGTTATATATATTATGCAGTGTTCTGAGATATAATTTAGTACAATATACCCCTAAAATACTTGGAATCGCCAGACAATGTACGTACAACTAAAGCGGGCTCCGAAACTCTATGACGGGCTCCAATCCTCTGCGAAGTATTAAAATAATCATAACAAATGATGAAAAGAGGAAAACGAGGTGACGATTTGTTTAAACTGATGTTATATATATTCTGCAGTGTTCTGAGATAAAATTTACTACAAAATATACCCTAAAATACTTGGAATCGCCAGGCTTAAAACCTGTATTGACAATGCACGTACAGCTAAAGCGGGCTCCGAAACTCTATGACGGGCTCCAATCCTCTGCGAAGTATTAAAATAATCATAACAAATGATGAAAAGAGGAAAACGAGGTGACGATTTGTTTAAACTGATGTTATAATATATTCTGCAGTGTTCTGAGATAACATTTACTACAAAATATACCCTAAAATACTTGGAATCGCCAGGCTTAAAACCTGTATTGACAATGCACGTACAGCTAAAGCGGGCTCCGAAACTCTATGACGGGCTCCAATCCTCTGCGAAGTATTAAAATAATCATAACAAATGATGAAAAGAGGAAAACGAGGTGACGATTTGTTTAAACTGATGTTATATATATTATGCAGTGTTCTGAGATATAATTTAGTACAATATACCCCTAAAATACTTGGAATCGCCAGGCTTAAAACCTGTATTGACAATGTACGTACAACTAAAGCGGGCTCCGAAACTCTATGACGGGCTCCAATCCTCTGCGAAGTATTAAAATAATCATAACAAATGATGAAAAGAGGAAAACGAGGTGACGATTTGTTTAAACTGATGTTATATATATTCTGCAGTGTTCTTAGATAAAATTTACTACAAAATATACCCTAAAATACTTGGAATTGCCAGGCTTAAAACCTGTATTGACAATGTACGTACAGCTAAAGCGGGCTCCGAAACTCTATGACGGGCTCCAATCCTCTGCGAAGTATTAAAATAATCATAGAAAATGATGAAAAGAGGAATCGAGGCGACGATTTGTTGAAACCCTTTGAAACTGATGTTATATGTCGTGTTGTGAGATAAATTGAGTACAGATAAACCCCTAAAATACTTGGAATCGCCAGGCTTAAAACCTGTATTGATCTACGTATTTAAAGCGGGCTCTGAAACTCAGTGGCGTAATGAGCAAAACACGTTTGGGAGGGCTGACAAAAAAATCCGCATCACCCCACTCTAACATGCAGGCCCCGCTGAACGTTTTTCAAAGTGGGGTCTAGGGGGTCAAGGGGCGGAGCCCCCCAAGGTTAATGGGTATGGGCATCAGTGGTGGATCCAGGCATTTCTTACGGGGGGCAGGCACGTAGCCAGAGTTTGATGTTTGGGGGGGGGGGCACATACATAGTAATCGATCGAGGTCAAAAAAAGGGGTCTACAAAATTTCAACCGATCCTGGAAATTTTAGGGGGGCACGTGCCCCCCCCCCCCCCCCGTGGCTACGTGCCTGACGGGGGGGGGGCACGAAATGGCATGGGGTGAAATACATGTAAAACCTGATGAAGCGACAGAGCGAGGCTTTAGCGGCGAGGGAGCGGAACCAAGTGCTGGGGGTGGGTCATGGAGGGGGTTAGGAAGGGGGAGTAGGAAGCATTTGCAATTTTAGAACCACATTAGACGCATTTTCAGGCACTTCCTGGAGTAATATGACGTAAAATTGCTTTCTCCTACGCCCTCCAAGAGTAGGGATCTTTTTCAATTTGAGAACCACATTTGGCGCATTAATGTCCACCGGCACTTCCTGGAAAAAAAAACGAGGCCTTCTGCTTGGTTAGAAGTTAGAGAAAAGTGATCCGTCACGTCGTGAGACGTTGTATAATTATACTTCGTTGCCGCACATTGCACAAAGACAGAGGTCCGGTACTTCACCAGTTGTACTTAATATTATCTCGAGTGTATAAACTGTGTTGTTATGAGGGGCGTCGCTAGATCTTTTTCAGTGGGGGAAGGAGGGCCCTCGAGGGGGGTGTATAGAGGCCACCGATTACCTACAAAACGAGCCACCAATTACCGACAAATATATTAATGCCAATGTCCCAATGTCTACAAATTTTACCCTGTAAACCCAGGGCCAGGAACTATGTTATTTTTCAGTTTTTCCCCTTCCGCGCGCGGAAGCTTTGATACTTCATTAAATCATTAGAGAAAATAGACGGTCCGTTGTACCGTTCTCGATTCTTAATTCTTGTTTCGCCCCTCCCGCGCGATTATTTATTAGAGAAAAAAGACGATTCATTGTACCGTTCTCTACTCTTAATCCTTGTCTGAATTCATTTTCGCCCATCCCGCGCTTAGCGTAGAAGCTTTGACATTTCATTAGATTATCAGAAAAAGAAGACGATTCGTTTTACTGATTTCTACTCTTAATCTTTGTCTGAATTCAGTTCCCCCCCCCTCCCGCGCAAAGCGCGGAAGCTTTGATGTTTCATTAAATTATTAGAGAATGAAGACTATTCGTTTTACTGTTTTCGACTCTTAATCCTTGCCTGTATTCAGTTTCCCCCTTCCCGCGCATAGCGCGGAAGCTTTGACGTTTCATTAAATTATTAGAGAAAGGAGACGATTCGTTGTATTGTTTTCGACACTTAATCCTTGTCTGAGTTCAGTTTTCGCCCTCCCGATCCAAGCGCGAGAGCTTTGACGTTTCAGAAAAATTATCAGAGAAATTGTCTGAATTTTCAAAAATGTTTCTTTGTCCGATAAAAAGTCACAGTTCGTAGGGAGAAAAAAAAATTGCCGGCCGACCGACATTAAACATCTCACCGACTTCAAACTTCTGCATTGATATAGTACACGAGCTAGATAGAGCAAGAATACCGACACAGCGGACCCGACATAGCAACATAATTATCTATGCGTATCTTTCTTGCTGTTTCGACGTGGCGACTCCACCCAACATTCCCTTTGCTCTCTTACTCCCACCCCTCTTCTCTTAGGCTCTTACCACCCTCTCTCTCTCCTCTCTTTCTTATGTTTCCTTTTTCTCCTTTTTTTTCTTTTCTTTCTTTTCCTTTCTTTCCTCTCCTTCCTCTTTTTCTTTTTTCTCTTTCTTTCTTCTCATCTCTTTCTTTCCTTGGTCATGGTTCCATTTTATTGGTCGGGGAGAGGCTGGCGCCCCAAGCCCCCCCTCCCCCACCAGTACGCCAGTGCTGAAACTCTATATGTCGGGCTCCAATCCTCTGTGAAGTATTACAATAATCATAGAGATGATGAAAAGAGGAAAATGAGGTGACGATTTGTTGAAACTGATGATATAAGTCGTGTTCTGAGATAAATGGAGTACAGATAAACCCCAAGTATACTTGGAATCACCAGGCTTTAAACCTGTATTATTCAACATAAGTTAAAGCGGGCTCCTTAACACTATGTCGGGCTCTTATCCTCTATGAAGTATGAAAAAATTATTGAGATGATGATGAAGGGAAAAGAAAGGGACGATCTATGAAGTATGAAAAACAAATCATAGAGATGATGATGAAGGGAAAAGCAAGAGAAGATTATGTTGAAGGAACATTTCAAAGAAAGCAATCAAGCAAGCCTATCATGAATAATAACTCGTATTATTCAATGTACAGCTTAATCGGTCTCCAAATCACTGTATCGAGCTTTATCCTATTGACGTCTAAGTGTCTAATTTCTGCCCTCCCTATAGAAATTAAGGTTTGGTCATTCCTACGCAGTGGCGAATCCAGGTGGGGGCCCCCTTTTTTGTGTGCTAAAGAAAGCAACAACAAAAAAGTGTCCTATTATCCTATTGACCGTAATTAAATGCCTAAAACCCCTAAGTTTCCGGGGCTCCGCCCCCTAAACTCCACTAGGGGCCCTAAGGCGGGCCCCTGGATGCTTGTCTGACCATTATAAAATGCCTTAAACCCCTGAGCTTCTGGGGGCTAATATGTTCATCTGACCGTAATTAAATGCCTAAAACTCCTAGGTTTCCGGAGCTCCGCCCCTTTGACCCCACTAGGGGCCCTAAGACGGGCTCCCTGCATGCTTGTCTGACCGTAATTAAATGCCTAAAACCCCTACGTTTCTGGGGCTCCGCCACCTCGACCCCACTAGGGGCCATAAGGCGGCCCCTGCGTGCTTATCTGACCGTTATAAAATGCCTAAAACCCCTGAGCTTCTCGGGGCTCCGGCCCCTATAGACCTCACGCCAATTAGTGACCTGCCAGGAATACTTATGCTCATCTGACGTGATTAAATGCCTAAAGCCCTGAGCTTCCGGGACTCTGCCCCCTGAACACAACCACTGCCCTAAGGCGGGCTCCTGGATGCTCATGTGATCGTAATCTATTGTCCAACACCTCTGAGCCTCCAGGGGCTCTGCCTCCTGGACCCCACGCCAATTCGCGATCTATCAGTGTCACAAATGAAGTATCAAAATATGCTCATCTGACCGTAATGTATTGCCCAAATCCGGTGAGCTTCCGGGGGCTGTCCCCTGGACCCCACGCCAATTCGTGACCTAGTATAGTGTCACACATAAGGTATACAAATATGCCCATCTGACGATAATTTAATGTATAAAATCCCTGAGCTTCTGGGGGCTCCGCCCCCTGGACCCAACACCAATTTGTGTCCTGCCAGTGTAACAAATAAGGTATACAAAATGCTCATCTGACTGAAATCTCTTGCCCAACACCCCTGAGCCTCCAGGGGCTCCGCCTCCTGGACCCCACGCCAATTCGCGACCTGCCAGTGTCACAAATAAGGTATAAAAATATGCTCATCTGACCGTAATTTATTGCCCAAAACCCCTGAGCTTTTGGGGGCTCCGCCACCTGGACCCCACGCCAATTCGTGACCTGCCAGTGTCACAAATAAAGTATCAAAATATGCTCATCTGACCGTTATATATTGCCCAAACCCGTGAGCTTCCGGGGGCTCCGCCCCCTGGACCCCATGCCAATTTGTGACCTGCTAGTGTCACACATAAGGTATAAAAATATGCCCATCTGACGATAATTTATTGCCCAAAACCCCTGAGCTTTTGGGGGCTCCGCCACCTGGACCCCACGCCAATTCGTGACCTGCCAGTGTCATAAATTAATAAGGTATCAAAATATGCTCATCTGACAGTAATTAAATGCCTATACCCCAGAGCTTCTAGGGGCTCCACCCCTTGACCCGCGCCGAGAAACGTTCAGTGGGGCCTGCATGTAAGAGTTGGGTGTTGGTTTTTTTAGTTGGTCTATCCCCCCCCCCCCCCCCAAAAAAAAAAAAAAAAAAAAAAAAAAAGTTTTTGCCACTGCCGGTGTCACCATTACGTACCAATATTTGGCTCGCATAATTTCAAATTTGGGCCCTCCCTCCCTAAGAAATCCTGGATCCGCGCCTGTTCCTACGTGCATGACAAGCTATGGAAATGTTGCTGTTCCTCTTTGTCTTCGTTCAATAATTTTAAGCCTCGGTTTTGAAGAAAAGGAAAATATACTGACATCCCTTCCCTCTCTCTCTTTGAATTATATACTCCTCAGAATCATTACCAAAATTGACACTCACAAATATTTTGGTATATTGTATCTTTTGATAATGGCATTTTAAGGTGTGTTTTTTTAAATATGCATTTGAAATATTGATTCATATTACCAGATAGGCATCTTTCAGTGTAGTATTTCCTTCACATAAAACCATTATTGAATTCAGATTTTCAGGCTTCTATCATTGTCTATTAACAAAATATAAGGTTCCTCCAATATTATTTGATTGTTTATTCAACATTATTGCTGGTTTATTTATTACCTCTACCCTGTACCGGTTTATTAAATTGATAATCTTGACAATTTATATCCCTTTAGCTTATTTCTTTATTGTATTGATTGTAATGATTATGTTGTATATGTTTACTTTCTTCTGTCTGTTATATTAGGCAATTTCCAATGTGAAGCACAATCACCTAACTCAGATTCTTTGACAGCCCTTTTGTACTTGTTTGCACCAGGAAATGGCCATCTGCACCCTTAAAGATGCAACTATGCACCTTCAAGCAGGCGCGGATCCAGGAGGCCGAAGGTGCCTTGTCCCCCCCCCCCCTCCGCCAAAAGAGAGAGAGAGAGAGAGAAGGAAAAGAAGTGAAAGGGAAAGAGGAGAGAATGGGAAAGAACGAAGAAGAAAAGAAAAAGTAAATGGGGAGCCGAAAGGGCCTTGCCTCCGTAGCTGTTGCCTCTCTGCCCCCTCTCCCCCAGCAAAAAAAAGGGAGAGAAGCAAGGAAAGGGTAAGAAAAAAGGAAAAGAGGACATAAAGGGAAGGAAAAAAAGAGGAAGAAGAAAAGAAAAGGAGGGGGATATCAGTTGCGATTTTCCGCAAACAAGTTGTGGATCGGGGGGGGGGCAAAAGGTCCTTGCCTCTCCACCCACCCCCCCCCCCCCCCCATTCCCCGCCAGAAAAAGAAAGAAGGAATGGAAAAGGAAAAAGAGGAAGAAGAAAAGAAAAGGGTGAACAGAAGGGGAGATCAATAATATTGCGGTCGGGGGGGGGCCGAAAGGCCCTTGCCTCCCCCAGCAAACTTAAAAGAGAGAGAAGGAAGGGAAGGGAAAGGGAAACAGGAGAGAAAGGGAAAGAAAAAAGAGGAAGAAGACAGGTAGGGAGATAAGTTGCGATATTTCCCGCAAACAAGGAGTCAACATACTCCCTTTGGGGGAGAGGCAGGGGGGGGCAAGGTGCACTTGTTTGTTGTTTCCCAATTTAGCGGCGAATCAGCCAGCCGGTGAATAAGCGGAGGGGGTGGGGGGGGGGGGGGGGTAAGCACACAACAACAACAGCAACACTATTCATTACCGAACAAAATATGAAGGAGGAATACATTTTCTTTCAGAATTTAGCCATTATAATGCTCCGTATGGACTTTAAAATCTCAGAATATTCTTCCGGCGGGAGTGAAAGCCTGGTGAAAGCCCTCCCCTTCCCATATTCTGAACAAGATATGACAGGCGTGGGATATGCTTTTGCGCCCCTCCCCCCCCCCCCAACGAGACCAAGCGCCAGATACACCATTGGTCACCACTGGCGTACTGATGGGGGGGGGGGGGGCTTGGAGGCAGTTGCCCCCCTCCCAAATAAAAGTCAAATGTGATTTATTTTTAACTTGATACAGGTGATTTCCAAGTATTTCTGAAATTACGTAATTTTCCGGGTTTTTTCATAAATTTTTATTAAACTATAATTTTGTATGCGTTTGTTGTAAAATAACAAATTCCCAAATTTATAGTCAGGCAAGAAATATGCTTATTTAGAGGCCTTAATTATTAATAATAATTATTATATTTTTGCTTATATTCACGTCGGGAATGTCCGAGTTTCTAAGCGCTTTACATTATTACCCGGTCATCGGATTCTGGCTTCCCTGCACACAATGTAGGCTATGCACTTTCTCCACTCCCTAGGGAGCATTCCAACGAGAGATTGCTAAGCATACCACATTGGCTTCCGCATCCTATCGGGTACCCATTTAACATTTGAGTGGAGAGTGGCAAATGTAGATCAATGTCTTGCCAAAGGACATTAATTCCATGGCGGGACTCGAACCGCGGACCTTTTGATCGACAGTCCGGTGACGTAGCTACTCGACGACAACACGTCTACATGTCAGGGCCCGTGGACAGGGGGGGCTAGGGGCTGGAGCCCCCCCCCCCCACACACACACACACACACTTTAAAAAAAAGCATATTAAAGAGAAATAGAAAAAAAGACAAAATAGTATCCCGCCAGTGTCACAAAATAATGAGGTATCAAAGTATGCTCATCTGACCGTTATTAAATGCCAAAAACCCCTAACCCTAACCTGGATTCCAACTAGGTACCTAAGGCGGGCCCCTGGATTCTCATATGACTGTAATTTAATGCCTAAAACCCCTGAGCTTCCTAGGGTTCCGCCCCCTGGATCCCACTAATTTGTGACCTGCTAGTGTTACAAATAAGGTATCAAAATATGCTCCCCTGACCGTAATGTAATGCCTAAAACACCTGAGCTTCCGGGGCTCCGTCTCCTCGACCCCACAAGGGGCCCTAAGGCAGGACCCTGAATGCTTATCTGACCGTTTTAAAATGCCTCAATTACCTGAGATTCATGGGGCTCAGCTCCCCTGGACCCATGCCAAATAGTGACCTGCCAGTGTCATGAATAAGGTATCAAAAAAATGCTCATTTGACCGTAATTAAATGCCCCCTGAGCTCCCAGGGACTCTGCCTCTAGACCCCACCCCAATTCACGCTACGCTCTACCTGATCGTAAGTACTTGACCCCCCCCCCCCCCCACCCACTTTGAAAAACGTTCGGCGGGGCCTGCATGTAAGATTGGTGGTGGTGCGGGTTTTTTTCTCCCCCCCCCATAAAAAAAGAAGAAGTTTTGTCTCATTACGTACCAATTATGTGGCTCGCATGATTTCTATTCGCCCTTCCCCCTAAGAAATACTGGATCCGCGCCTGCTCGGCTTCAAGGGTGCAAAAGTGCTCAATATTGTTACATTCGAAGGGTGCAAAATTACACTCCTTTTTATCACAGTGTACTGTAGGACGGGGGGGGGGGGGGGTCGTTTCTCCGGACACCTTTAAGGCCTTTGGATTGAACAAAATAGTCATCATCACAAAATAGTGCCTTATAAACATAATTCTCAAACGATTTGCCTATTGCTTGTATTGCTGTCCGGACACAAGGTCTAGGTGTAATATATTTTATAAGAGCCTTATGAACTTTGTGAGCCCTTAAAGTGACTCAGTAACATTGTTTAAGGTTGATGAAAAAATTACGTAATTTTTGTATGAAATGTTATTTATTATAATCTTCTACTGTACGAATTACCTTCCAACATGCAAACAATTCTGAAAAAACATTCAAACCACAAAGATATTTATGGTTTTCTAGGAAGGCGTCACTTTGCAACACCCTCTAAAAGTAAATTCTCCAAACCATTTTTTTATTTTCCTAAACGTTTTCCCATTGAAATAAGACATATTAAGACGGGCTCTTAAAAATATTTCAACAATTAATTGTTTGGAATATTGTATATAGAGCCAATTCATTGCTTTGTGACGATTTACATTCACCTAGTAATTAATTGGGAGAATTAAGGTATCGATTAGATCAGTTTTTCCAATTGTTATCATTAAGAATGGTCTGTTTTCACTCAAACTTTCAGATTATCTTTATTGCACATCTAACATTGAAGTCAGCACTATTTTCTCTGGTCTGAATGATGTTAAAAACCTGGCGATTCCAAGGAAAGTAAAGTGTTTAGGAGCCCGCTGTACGTTGATCTAAACAGGTTTTAAGCCTCGCGATTCCAAGTATTTTAGGGGTATATTTCTACTAAATTTTATCTCAGAACACTACATAATTTATATAACATCAGTTTCAACAAATCGTCACCTAATTTTCCTCTTTTCATAATTTCTTTGAAATTACGTATATATCAATACAGGTTTTAAGCCTGGCAATTCCAAGTATTTTAGGAGTTTATCTGTACTAAATTTATCTCAGAACACTCGTTATTTACATAACATCAATTACAACACATCATCACTTTCTTTTCCTTATTTCATCATCTCTATGATTATTTTAATACTTCGCAGAGGATTGGAGCCCGTCATAGAGTTTCGGAGCCCGCTTTAGCTGTACGTACATTGTCAATACAAGTTTTAAGCCTGGCGATTCCAAATATTTTAGGGGTATATTATTTTGTACTAAATTTATTTTCAGAACACTGCATAATTTATATAACATCAGGTTCAACAAATCGTCACCTCATTTTCCTCTTTTCATAAATTTCTATGATTATTTTAATACTTCGCAGAGGATTGGAGCCCGTCATAGAGTTTCGGAGCCCGCTTTAGTTGTACGTGCATTGTCAAATACAGGTTTTAAGCCTGGCGATTCCAAGTATTTTAGGGGTTTATTCTGTACTCTATTTATCTCACAACACTTGTAATTTATATATCATCAACTATAACACATTTATATAACATCAATTACAACACATCGTCACTTTCTTTTCCTTTTTTCATCATCTCTATGATTATTTTGATACTTCGCAGAGGATTGGAGCCCGTATAGAGTTTCGGAGCCCGCTTTAGCTGTACGTACATTGTCAATACAGGTTTTAAGCCTAGCGATTTCAAGTATTTTAGGGGTATATTTGAATTAAATTTTATCTCAGAACACTGCATAATATATATAACATCAGTTTAAACAAATTGTCACCTCATTTTCCTCTTTTCATAAATTTCTATGATTATTTTAATACTTCGCAGAGGATTGGAGCCCGTCATAGAGTTTCGGAGCCCGCTTTAGTTGTACGTGCATTGTCAATACAGGTTTTAAACCTGGCGATTCCAAGTATTTTAGGGGTGTATTTGTAATACATTTTATCTCAGAACACTGCATAATATATATAAGATCAGTTTTAACAAATCGTCACCTCATTTTCCTCTTTTTATCATTTTATATGATTATTTTAATAGTTCGCAGAGGATTGGAGCCCGTCATAGAGTTTCGGAGCCCGCTTTAGCTGTACGTACATTGTCAATACAGGTTTTAAGCCTGGCAATTCCAAGTATTTTAGGGGTATTTTGTACTACATTTTATCTCAGAACACTGCATAATATATATAAGATCAGTTTTAACAAATCGTCACCTCATTTTCCTCTTTTCATAATTTTCTATGATTATTTTAATACTTCGCAGAGGATTGGAGCCCGTCATAGAGTTTCGGAGCCCGCTTTAGCTGTACGTGCATTGTCAATACAGGTTTTAAGCCTGGCGATTTCGAGTATTTTAGGGGCATATTTGAATTAAATTTTATCTCAGAACACTACACAATATATATAACATCAGTTTAAACAAATCGTCACCTCATTTTCCTCTTTTTATCATTTTCTATGATTATTTTAATACTTCGCAGAGGATTGGAGCCCGTCATAGAGTTTCGGAGCCCGCTTTAGTTGTACGTGCATTGTCAATACAGGTTTTAAGCCTGGCGATTCCAAGTATTTTAGGGGTTTATTCTGTACTCTATTTATCTCACAACACTCGTAATTTATATATCATCAACTACAACACCTTTATATAACATCAGTACAACACATCGTCACTTTCTTTTCCTTTTTTCATCATCTCTATGATTATTTTAATACTTCGCAGAGGATTGGAGCCCGTCATAGAGTTTCGGAGCCCGCTTTAGCTGTACGTACATTGTCAATACAGGTTTTAAGCCTGGCGATTCCAAGTATTTTAGGGGCTTATCTGAACTCCATTTATCTCACAACACGACATAATACATCAGTTTCAATAAATCGTCACCTCATTTTCTTTTTTTCAATCTCAAGCTCTACGATTATCATTATTTTTTTACTTCACAAACTTTTAGGACTCCCGATATAATAGTGTTTAGGAGCCCGCTTAAGATGCAATGTGATTAATACGAGTTAAATTATTCATAATAAGAATAATCGAGAGTAATCTCTAAACTCTAATTATCGTCTGAAACCCCAATTTGAAAATCGTATATTCCCTTCATCATCATCATTATTTATCATTACTTTAATAGTTAATAATTGAGAGTAGGAGCCCGATATATAGCGGCTCAAAGGTTAATAGGGTAAGAGAGAACAAATCTTTCACAAACGGTTCTTCACAGCTAAAAGACAATTTGAACCCGGGTCCTTTCCTCCTCCTCAAACTTTGGATACTCTGGTCAACGCACATGAATTGCCTGTCATAGAGTTAGGCATAAGAGATGTGCCATTCTATACACAGATCCCTACCGTTACTCTGCTATACATAGGAAAACTTAGCTGCATGGCTGGTCGGGTGCGACGTGCTCGCGCGCTCGCACGCACGTAAGCTCATGAATATTAATGAAAGAATCTTGGAGCCCATATAGTGTCGACCGAAAAAAATGCAGGCAGCGGCTCTTGGAAAAGGAATGTGAAAGGCGACAGCTGTGAGAGTA
Source organism: Strongylocentrotus droebachiensis (assembly GCA_035222895.1). Classification (NCBI taxonomy): domain Eukaryota; kingdom Metazoa; phylum Echinodermata; class Echinoidea; order Camarodonta; family Strongylocentrotidae; genus Strongylocentrotus; species Strongylocentrotus droebachiensis. The sequence goes on from JAVYIG010003312.1 coordinate 183,732, forward strand.
AAAATACATTTTTATAAGATACTTAGTCAACATACCATTCCTTGTTCCGGGATAAGCATTTGAAATGGATGAGGAAGCCAGTGGAAAACCCATTCTTTTGGAAACTTCTGGTATGTACTCGAATTTTAAAGAAATATTTGAATGTGATTATTTACATTGTGGTGAAGTCAGCCCCACATATTGTTTTTTACGTGATGGCTGATGCTATTTACCTTCTGTTCAATTACGTTTGTTGTTTATGTGCATTGAGATTGGTTTCTTGTTAGTGAAAGTTGGGTAATTCTACAAATTCTGGCAAGATAAGTAAAAACTTCCAGAACATTCTAAATAAGTGAAGTAAAAACGGGTGGTGAGTAAAATGATAACAGATGAATGATGGCGGAGTTACCACCGTACTTTTACTTACGATGCGGTGAAATGTATGAAATGGAGAAGGAAAGACAAGACACCGACTGAACAATAAACTAACCTTATACTATCTCTACTTGTACTTCAGCAAAGCTCAGCATAGCTGCAGGTTCGCAGCTACATGCTAACTCCCGGGTCTTGAGGTGAACCGGGAGTCCATGATTCGGGAAACTAAGCGATCCTGGAGTAAGTGTGTGTGTTTGACAGCTCAGCAGAATCCAGAATGAGGTGACGGCCCATGTCCGGGACTCTTATAGGCCCGTCTTTGAGAGGTTGGCGACGGACGGACGCGTAAGCGCATCCACGACACGTATGAACTTACGCGTCCGCGAAATAGGGTACAATAATTTGGCTTACAAAATGCAATTTTACAACATAAGACTAAAATGTTGATGTCTAAAAAAGGATACTAAAAATGATCAAAAATACCATCTTGATCAAGTTGATGGAGAATGATTGAGAATAACTAGAGTAAAGGAGCCGGTTTTCGGCCACTTAAGACAAAATCCTATGTTTTGGATTCTTTACTTCCTATTTATTATCATTTCTTGTTCAAATCATGAAGCAAATATTATTATTATTTAAACAAAAAAAGAATCCCAGAAAAAAATCACGAATTGCCATGACAATATTCATTTCAATTTTCACTGTTTTGGAGCCGGTTATCGGCATAGCGAACCCGTTTTCGGCCGCATGTACAAAGTCAATAGGAAGCGCTCGCGCGCGCCGTGCGTTTCCGCGCTGATGTATAGCACAAACGGGTGGAGCAGGTATCCCACGCCGGAGCTTTCGGGTGCTCGCCTGGCCGAAGACAGGCACAGCGGTGATCGGAAGTTGGAATCTGAATTAGACAGACATATCGTGTGTGCGTGGCGGGGTCCGGCTGCATTGATTTAATACATGCGATGAGATACTTTTGAGCTTGCGACCAACACAAAATCGGGCTCTAAATCTGAAAAATACTTGAAATAAAGCTCATTTTATGGTACCCATATTTCTTACATACACGCGTAAGAAACTCAATTTTTCAGATTTGGGTAGCGGGACCGCCGATTACATCGCTAAAATGTGATATTTTAGGATATATTTTCCATTGCAAATGTGGTTCTTCAGTGACTCTGGCATGGTATGGTATGTGTGGGATATGTGATATGCTATTATGCGATGTATTTTGAAGGGATTTTACTATGCATCCAATGGATCGGCCGAAAACTGGAGCCGACCGATTACCGGCTCCTTTACTCTACTAATAGTACTAAGAAGTAGACTAGGGTCTAGTACTAGACTAGATCTACTAGACCAAAGATTTCTATCTCTTTCATTCGTTAGCTTCTGATTTGGGTAGGGTCGGCTCCTCTCTTGAGAGACAGAAGCCGGCCATAGGGTCTCCTGTCAGAAATTGGTGGGATGAATGTCCCACCAAAAGTACCACCAAAAGCACCACCAAACTTTGGACTAAAAAGTAAAATGTCATTTTAGCGGATTCATATCCGATGCATTTTTTATTCTCCACTTTAATACTAGATTGACTGTATGATGAGTTTAAGGGTCTTTTTTTCAAGATTTTCTTCGCCAAAATTGAACTCCATGTTGAAATTCTTGCAGCCCTATTTTAAACTGTTACTGCGCATGGGGAACACGTTGTCATCCCTTTATCAAAGAAATCAATGAATTTTCTTTACAGGAAGTCATGAGGTGACCGTTCCAAATGGTTCAAGTGCTGCTGTCCAAAGTAAGATTATTAAAGCAGAGGAAGACTACAATGATGACAGCTTAGATGCCAGTGATGGGGAGGGTGGGGCACATGAAGGGAGCTACCAGATGAACAGTGACAAAGAAAGTCAGGGGGACAGCATGAGTGACACCGGAAGCTACTCTCCAAACACGGCAGACATAGAGGACGATGATGCATTACTTGAGCAGGGGACGTATCGGAAGATTAACAGTGTGGATGGAGTACGAGTGGAAGGGGGTCCTGGTGCTGGTGGGGATCAGAGAGACGTTCAGAATGACATTCTGGATCAGTTGGGGAACCAGGACCACTGCGACGACAGCGAGAGCGAACTTGGGAGCTATCACATCAACACAGACAAGGAAGATGATGATGAGGGAAGGTACAAGGATAAAGAAGGGTTATCGGATGGAGAGTATGACCTGAGCAGCGGTCAGGAGTCAGATGTTGAAGAAACAATGGATGAGGTTGAGTTACTCAGGATGAGGGCCTTGTGTAGGCAGGAACATAAACCTGATGAACTTCCAGACACTGTTACAAAGATGACTACTGAACATGGAGCTCAAATATACATTGTTGGGACTGCTCACTTCAGTGAAAATAGCCAGAATGATGTTGCAAAGGTTTGTAGAGTCTATCTAATTCTTACTGTGCCACCAAGTTTACAAGTACATATACATGTATGTATCACTAATTCATTTCATGAAAGGGGTTTATATAATTATACATTTTCTTCTTGCGTTGATGAACAGTGTTCTGCAAAATCAAAAATCACCGGGGGCATTTAGTTTTCAGACAAGATCTTGTAATACTATATTTTTATGTTTAAGATAAAAATGTGAATAAGATTCACTTCTTAGGGCTCTTGCAGCAAAGCAAGAAAGATGGTATGGAAAAAAATTAACAGCTTTCATTGTAAGTTATAATGGGTTCATTATGTTTCGCTTTTTTAATGTGAAATGGACATATCCATAGTATGTGGCAAAGTATCATTTTCATTTGAATGACTAGAGAATCCTGCGAAATGTAAAATACACCTTTTGAATGTCCAAAGGGCGATTGGCAGGTCAGGAGAAGAGTAGACTGATTGATGTAATGTAGTGCTACAAAAGAGTTGTGTTGCCTTTAATTCACTGATGTAAAAAGCTTTTCCCAAATATGTAAAAGTACAAGAAATGAAATATGAGAATAATGTAGTCATGGAAAAATTACCTTTTTATACACTTATTACATAGGTCCAATATTACACCCCAAAAAACATTTCTAGTGATAAACTGTTCATTTTAAGCCAAGTTTGACAGTTGAAATGAATTAGCCAGCTAATAGATTTTGAACCAAAAGATTTGCATTGTCCTATCAATTAATTTACTATAAGACGGAAATTGATTCTTTATTCATTTACTTTGTATAATTTTGTTTCATTATCATTATTTTTCCAGACGATTCAAGCTGTTCAGCCTGATATCGTTTTATTAGAACTCTGCCGGGGACGGCTCTCCATTCTGGAGCTTGATGAAGAAACACTCCTAGAAGAAGCTAAAAATTTCAACATGGCTAAATTCAGACAATCAATCAAACAGGTAAGTTCCATCATTTAAGATATAAAGCTTTGTGTTATACTTTGTTGAAAGGCTGTTGGGCCTTCATTCCTTATGTTTTTAAGGGAAAGGAGAAAGAGAAGCAGATGTTGCACCATGTAAACTTGTATATAATTTATTAAGCATTTTCAATATTTATTGCTTCAGTGTATGCCTTTTGTGTAGAAAATATCTTGGATTATAATGCAATCCAATGAATTGTGAAATGTGTAAACTAATATGTAGGCTGCCTGTAGATATTATTTAGCCAAAACCTTTGGTACAACTTGGGCACTTTAACTGTAATGATTTATTGACTGATAATGACAACGAGTATTATCGAGTTATGTAAGGAAGAAAGAAATTCTTGGGTGCTTTGATTTATTGACGCCAATGTATTCAACTGATAGTCACAATGGATTATATTGAATTAAATATTTAATGCAATTGTAGCATAACTAGCCCAGTAATTTAGTAAGACATAGAGGGCGTTATAGTTAATTGTGAAATATATATGTGGACACCGTGAGATGTCAGTCTGTTTTGTGTTGACCTGTCGTTGCGACAGGTCGATCCGTTACCAGGAACGAGTAAAGTTACTTGAACTGCAGATATACTGTGCAAGTGTCGTTTCTTTAGTCCTGTCAGACATTCGGTGATTGCGGAAGTGAGTAAAATGAGAGCTAGTCCACGTTATTCTTACACGATATACTTTTGTGAGAGCCCACTGAGAGAGATAATTGGACCGGGTTTTGAGAGACTGCAAGGCAAATGCTACCCCGGCAGAGCCCGGTTACGCCACACAATTATACAAACTCACATCATCATCTCAATGCTATTTCCAGTTATTAAATAATTTATGTTATATATTCCCAAATAGTAAGTAGAATTTTTATATGGTTATAATGTAGCTGCATGAACATATGGAGACTACCTCTATGTACCAGCATGTTTTTTTTTAAGGCATGGATTCACAAAGAAATATGAGATGACATTTGTAATCAGTGAAACTAGTGTTGAATGATTACTTGTGTGGGGATAAATAAAACATGTAAGCTTGAGATATACATGTAGGCATACTGCAATGTAAAGTACATGTATATGTATTTAAAAGTCTTGATATGTTTTCTTTTTAATTCATGGATATAGGCATATTTTCCTTTCTTTCACGTTACCAATTTATTTTTAGATTTTTTTTCTTCTGTAAAATACATGATCAGTTAATGTGTCAATAAGTGCACTAATGCCAATCCTCCCTGTAAAGATTTCTTTTGCTGAATTTTTATAAACTAGTGGTTGTCTAGACTCTAGATACACATTTTGAACGAGTGACACACATATGTGAAATACCATTGTCTAATGTCTTCATTACCTTTTGTGCCACATGGTCTGTTGACTACTGTATTCTCTCATTCCCATATGCTTAATACAGAAGCCTCTTGGTTCCTATAGGCAAGGGGATACTTCATGAATACTTATCGTAAACAAATATCCAACTCCTGGGATTTGATTCTCTTGTTCCCCATGCAATTCCAAGTGATTTGATAGAATGAGTTCCTTTAAACTGTTTGTAATATCATTGTCATGTTCTCTATGTCTTGTAGAGTGGTGTAGTAGGAGGCATCATGCAAGCTCTACTCCTCAATCTCTCAGCACATCTCACCAAAGAACTTGGTATGGCACCTGGCGGAGAGTTCAGGACAGCTGTCAGAGAGGTACATATCCATGTTCAAATTATGTGCTCAGTATGGAAACACATTGTTATTACTTGTTTATTTTCCTGAAACAAATAATACATACCTCTCATATGGAGGGAAATCTATTACATCTTTTGGGGGGCAATTCCGTGCAATGTATCCCAAACAACATATGTCTTTTTTCCATGTATTTCATCCAGAAATTAAAAATATAGATGATATGACCATTTATAATGTTTGTGATATCATAAATAACCATCAGTCAGTGGTCTTATCAGGAGATTTCTTTCCTGTTATGGAGGGGGGGGGGGGGGGATTAATATCATATGGGACACATTACAAGTATTGCCAATTTGCTATTATGAAAAATAAATTTAGAAGAGTTGGAACCTTGTATTTAAAACATTGTTTTAACAAACACTTATGATAGCAAGGTAATGTTGCAAGTCCCAGCTCTTTGTATTCTATTATTTTGAGCACTAATATAACAAGGATCTTGTTATAGTTTGGAATATATATTTTGGGGGCCAGTTGCATACGCTTTATTTTGGTATATAACACGCCTTTGCACAAGTTTTTTTGGACTTTTGGTATTTGTATTCAATTCAATTCAATTCAATTTATATATGTTTCCAACAAAACATTACAAATCATTTATAAAAATTCACAACAATTTAGGAATACATATTGGAAGATTAGGGAGATTAAGGGAGATTAAGCAAAGAATGAGATGAATTAGATCTGTATGTATTCATTTATGTTACAGGCTCAGACAGTGCCTGGTTGCAAGCTCCATCTTGGAGATCGACCCATTCAGATCACGCTGAAGAGAGCAATGGCTTCACTATCACCGTGGCAGAAACTGAGATTAGCATGGTATCTCATCACCAGTAAAGAGCCAATCACGTGAGAACAAATATCTTGGACTATTACTTTTGAATAAATAATAAATCATGACATTTTGGATGTAACTTAATTTTTATTTCTCATACTTCTTCTACCACCACCATGATTACTACCATCACCACTACTAAAATTTCATTTTACCAAATTTGACAAATTAATGCAATCAAAATCACTGTAAAACTGAAAATCACTCCAAAGGCATAGAAAAAAATTGCATGTGGTAAACACTGCAGGTTTGACCCCAGAAGTTTTAGATGTTAGGTCATACAACCCTTGTGAAACTTCATAGTGCCAAATGAGAGCATTCACACGGTCAACTTATGCTACTTCTAGTCGTGTTAGCGCGTTACTCCTGGAAAAATCAGTCGGCGTAAAGGTTGGCAGAACTACATGTAACACGACTATCATACACCAGTTTACGGTTACAACAGTGCGAATGCGCAGACATGGGCGCCATTTTAATAGACGGGTGAACAAACCATTAACCTCTGGAGGTCCGTGGTTTACGCCTAAATTAATAGCGCTCATGCAAATATGATGCAAGCGCACAGCACAGGCAATGACGCAAAAATACATGCGCATCTGAAAACATTGATGACACTGCCTAGCCTGCGCTGTGCGCTCACATCATATTTGCATGGGCCTTATTAATTTACGCGTAAACTTCTGACCTCCAGAGGTCAATGGTTTGTTTACCCTTCCATTAAAATGGCGCCCATAACCGTAAACTGGTGTATTCAGACGGTCACAATGCCGACCTTACCATACTTACGCCGACTAGCTCTAAACAGGACCTTTACGCCGACCAACATTACCATCGTGTGAACACGCCTATAGTGAAATGGATATGACATAGGGCACTAGTATGACAGGAAGTCACAAAGAGGAAGTAGATGTATGGGGGGTGTTCAATATTCATAGATTGGTATCGAACGGTACCATAATCATAGCCTACATGTACATATATGGATATAATTAAGTGACCTATAACCTGTATTTCAATTTGTTTTTATGTTAGCATCACAGACATGGTGCAAAAACAAAAATGTCCTACGGAGGGATTTATTATATGAATCATGATATATATTTTTTATAATTTTAAAACACTTTCAGCTCATTCAATTTAAACCTCTTTTCTTGGTGACTTTTAAATCTTCAATTTTGGTGATAGTTATTTTTTTAAAATTTTTAATTACATCATTTGATTAGAAATATTGAGCATATACGGACCTCTTTATTGAATTGAAATGAAAGTCCTCTTTATAAAGCATAGTGCACTTTTCTTTCTGTATCTTATAATAGACATATATACAGCTATATTTTTTTTAATCCACTTACCGGCACTTAACACTTTACTTGCCCACCAACATTGCCAATGGATAGTAGATGATGTCTCTTGCATACCTTCTGTTGTTAATATTTTGCATGATATCAATGAAACAAAACAAATTGATATGAAGTTGGGTGTTGTGTACACACACTTTTGTGTCCAGACAGATAATTTCGAATTTTAACAAGTTTGTAAACTATTACACTGTAAGTGGGATTCTTTATGGTTATTTAAATTGAAATATGCTCATGATAATTATTTGATACAATTCAACTTTAAATTTATGTATAATATTTTACCAACACCTGTTAATTTATTCAAATGGAAAATCAAAGAAAACAATTTGTGTTATTACTGTAATAAACCTGGTACTATTATACATGTATTTTTTTAATGCGAAAATATTTACTGATTTTGGAAAGTTATTGAAATATTATTATGTAACTCCTGTAAAGATTTTAAATTCTCAACCATTTGTGTTGTATATAGTTTTCATGACGCAAAAGAAAATGTTACAGATATTGATTTAATACTTCATTATGCTTTATTTGCAATCTATAAAGCGAGTGTTGGAAATCAATTTAATAAAAATGTAGTGACGAGAATAATAAGCAAATATTTTTTGTTTATGTTGAAATACAAAATAGAAGTAGAGGAAAACAAAACTAAGACAACGAATTTGAATATTATTAAGTGGAAGAAGACAATTACTAATTTAAAATCTGCTATCAAGTAAATAGAGATATAATTTGATTTGACCTCATTTAGACATGTGATTAAGTGCTTTGTTATGAATATTTATGTACTATGATGTTATCCATGATTTTATCTGAATAAAGATTTATTTCAAAAAAACAAGTTTGTAAACAATTTTCCACAAAATCTTTCAGAATGTGTGCTGATACTATTGTAAATGAAAAAGATTCATGGTAGTTTGTGCTATTTGATGCACAATTTCCCTTATATCCATTGCTAAAAGAGACAGCTTTATTTTTGTTACCTGTCAAGACACAACCTCCCATCCTATTACTCAATCAACATGTACATGTATGTTTAATAGTCATGCTTTATAGTTGTATCATGAGGAACTCATTATGTTTCTATCATAACATCACAACAGGAAGGAAGAGGTGGAGAAGTTCAAGCAGAAGGACCTACTGGAGGAAATGCTTGGGGAGATGACAGGGGATTTCCCCGCTCTGAGTAGAGTGTTTGTTAGTGAGAGAGATACATACCTCTCCCAGTCTCTCAAGGCATGCTCCCAGCCTCAACCACCTAGGGATGATGGTAAGACCAGATTTCAGATGAATCAAGTAATGACCCTAATTATTGCAAGAGGTCTAACCACTACAAATAGTTGACTTTTTATATCAGGGCTCCACCCTACTTTATAAGATGAAATCTAATGTAACTTCTGTAGAGAAATATCGCAAGTAAAGATTTACTTTAATTAAACGTTAAATCGCCTAGTGCGGTAGTATATTCAATGCACCCATACACATTTGCATAGAAAAGGGTAGGCACAGAGTCCAAGCTGGACTTAGCTTCCATCCTGGGTAGAGTTTTGGGGGTCGAGTTTATACTTCCTAGCGGTACGCAAATTATTTTTGAGGTGACTGGTTGCCTTTAATGAATGTCTCTACCCAAAACATCTGTTGACAAACTGCCTACCGGTATAATGATGAAAGTGAATGAGCATTATTATGAATGGTTCTAACCAGTAAGGCTATGTGCATTCTTTGTCTGACAAAACTTTATCAATACCAAGCCTAAGACTACACCATTAGTTACATTTGCATTTTGTGGTACAAGCCAAAATAGACTAAATCTATATTCCCTTTGTTTTTCTTTTGATTTAGGCTTTGTGTATCCAGCTCCTATAGTTGTTGGTGTTGTTGGCATGGGTCATGTCAAAGGAATGGTTGACATGTGGGATTTACCAGTTTCAAAGGAACATCTTCTCGAAATCACAAGGTAAAATGCCATTCTTTTTCAGAGAGCACATTTTTGTTGTGTTTTATGTAGGCTTCTATCCTGATCTTTCTACTCAGTTTGATTGTACAAAAAATAATACAAAATCTGGATTTGTATAGTTTTTATTGGAAATACCATCTCTAAGCACTTTACAGATATTATTTCCCCTAGATTCATTCACGCACAATGTGCATCATCTCCACTCCCTGGAGTATTCCTACCATATGGTCACCCTAAGGGCATATGGCTATTGCTAACACAAAGGCTTTTGTCATCCTACTTAGTCCCCATTTCTCTCCTGGGTATGGAGTGGCACATGTTGGTTAATTCCTTGCCATAGGACATAAGTGCTGTGTCGGGATTGAAGCCACGAACTTTGCATTTCAAGTCAGGTGCTTAAACCACTTGAGTACAACACCTCTCCTCCAGGCTTACTAAAGTCAATTAATTTTTTTCAGATCTTTGCTGGATATGTAGAGGCGTCACTCTGCTTGATAACCTCCATTGGATTAGACATTAGTGCTGTACAAAAAGTAGTAAGGGCGGGCTGACAATGAGTAAAAATTTATTTCTTTGATGAACAGAATTACTAAAGACAAATTGAGGGATTCTTAATCCATAATTATATGTACGCAAGTATGAATTTTATAAAATTTTAATTCACATTTCAGTAAACTAATGATGGATATGCCACTTAGTTATTCATATCACAAGGACTTAAATGAATTTTAAAAAATGAAGACTTTGGTACATGTTTGGCTGATGGTGCTACCAACCTTACTAGTGGTGGTAGAAACCGGAAGCTGACATGTATATTACCACCCAAACAATTGAAAGGTTTCATTTTTATGAATGAATATATTCTTAATCTCCATTTTTCTTTCTGTGTCATCTTTTACACGGCAGTATTCCAAGTCCATCACTGGCAGGACGTCTGTTGACATGGAGCTTCCGATTGTCAATGGTTGGTCTCCTAGCTTGGGGATGCTACCGTTTCACAAAGTGGACAAACATCTCACTGTGGTAACGCAGACATCGATCTAACCATACTTCCTCCATATCAAATCCAGCTTGATCCTGAAATGCAATAATTGTGGTTATCTTATTGATGTTGTTCACATTTTTTAATAGTAAAAACACATTCTTGACCTTTTAAATGAGAAAAATAGGGTGGTGTTTTTAATCTGCCTTTTAATGTGAGTTTTAAAGTGGTTCAATTCAGATAAACATCAGTTTTGCCTAACACTGTGGGAGCAGTTTAGAGGGATGATGTAGTAGATACCTGGCGTCCAAGACCAAGATCTATTTTGGTTACTTTCATTTAGCATTAAATGTCTGTCTCTAGACAGAGTAGTTTGGACTACATCACTGGTATAAAGCCTGATTTTGATGTGAGATATGTCAATTCAGAGGTGTTATCTCTGCAAAGCTCCTTAGGTACCTTAGCGAAATGTAATAGCACAAAAAGACACCCACGCAAAGCTTAAGACATAATAATATTCAGTGATGTTTGTTTTTTACATATCTAAATTACATTTAGCTAACACTAAGCCTCATTAAGATATGTAACCACAACCTATCAGGAAGTTTTGTAAATGTGAAAATTAAATTCTTTTTCTTTTTCATCAAATATACTGACAATAGTCATTTACTTTTTGTTTTTCATCATATTTATATACTCTAATTAATTTTATGATTGTTTCTTCCATTTGATTTTCACCTACTTTATTATTGTCTGAAATTTATGTGTGTATGATATTCAAACATTGTTTCAAGTTATAAGTTATGTTTTTATTTAAAGTGGATAGTATTTGAACCTAACTACTTCTTATTACCCCTGTCTCTCTTTTTTTTCTGAAAATTATAATTTTGAATAGAAGTGTGAATTTGTCCTTTCAAATTGTGCAATTGGTTTTATGCTTCCTTTACTATCTTTTCAATATATACCTTATTTAAGTTTGAATACTCTCCTTTGCATGATATGAATGTTTTCTCACAAGCATTGTTCTTTCCTTTCCAAAAAAAATCAACCTGTATTGGTGGTTGAGCATCCAATTAATAGTACTGATTGTAGAATTGATTATATGAAGACGGGTTTAGAAAGAATGTGTAGAGAATTTCATGGTCTAGAGGAGTCTGTATCAGCTGGTCATAGGTTCAATTCACAGCTGCAGCTGTTATGCGATTGGATAGAATACTACATTATTCTACATTTACCTCTCTGTACCCAGGAATCAAATAAGGAATTTAATGGATACCAGTACTGGCAGCCAATCTCAATGAATTGTGGTGGCCAGATTGTGGGGATAAGACTAGAGAAATGGAAATGGAGCACAGATGGTGCCTTGTGCATTGCATGAATCGGATGAGTTATCAGATGTGAAATTTTGTATGTTTGGACCGATAGTCGGGAAAAGTTGTTTTCATTATAAAGTTGAAAACCTTATCGTCTGACTGGGGAAGATACTGGTGATGTGCCATAGCACTGATGAAATGGTTTTATCTGACTAGGGAAGATATTGGTGATGTGCCATAGCACTGATGAAATGGTTTTATGAAAGGCTGATAATATGAAAGCACTCAAACCCTCTTTGGCTCTTAATGCCAGTAACTTTTTATCCGACAATGTCACATATCTTTTTCAATATTAAGTTGTCTACTCTATATTGTTTAAAGCCTATCTGCACTAGCTTGGCCAGGAGGGATTAGACCTCCCTGCGCGGTCACTGACGTGTGCATGGTTATCTCATCAAATCAGCTCTCAATTCACATAAGAAAAGGGGACCATGGGGGACCAACAGGTACCGCTTAGGCTTTGTTTGCTATAAGTAGTGCAGTCCTGCTTTAAGAGTAGTATATTTGGAATATTCATTATAAACCTGCCACAAGTTTTGTGTTACTGTATCGTGTAATCGAATGTAATACCTGTTTGTTTATATATACATGAATAGCCACACTGTAACTTTGACTGTGCTGTTAAAGTAATTCACAGTGTAAAAGTTGGAACAGATCAAAGTAGAGTACCTTGATAAGTTGATATTCTGATTTTGTTAATACAACCTTGTAGGATAGAACGATCCCTACGGTATTTCTTTGGGAATGCCCGCATTTGCAAAGAAATAAGTTGGAACAGATCAAAGAAGAGTACCTTGATAAGTTGATATTCTGATTTTGTTAACACAACCTTGCATGGTAGAACGATTCCTACGGTATTTGAAGATTTTTTTTTTTTTTTGGACATAAATGAATTTGTCATTTACGAATTGTGAATATCTCATGCACAAAATCAGGGATATGCTTCTATTCATTTTAACTTATTTCAAAATATTTATTTAAAAAAAATTGAGATTTAAATGAAGGAAAAAAAATGTCCATCAAGATTAATGACCCTGACATATACATGAACCTTGACATGATGAACCCTGACATTTATTAATTCTTTCAAAGCTGATTAAGGAAGATTTATTTTCAAATTTGTCTTAGACATCCTAGCTTCATGAAGAAGAGTGCTCGTTCACCAAATCATTGACCATGATGATGTCTCTGTACAACCCTCTGGCCTTGGGGTCTATGGAGGATATGCGTCACATTAAACAAAATATCCAAAAACTATCAAAAGGTAAAAACACATGTCATAGTTGAATGTGTATGAACTATAGTATGTAAATTACTAAGATTTTAATTCATACCTCAATTTTCTTTAGGTAACGTTGTGAGATTAATCAGTTGCTTGTTGACAACTTTCCTTTCATTCACATGCATTCAGAACATGTTTTGAATTTGCCCACCTAATTGCTGACACCAGCTAATGAAAGAGACTGCAGTTTATTTCGATGTAGAAACAAATGAAATATAGATACCGGGTATATATTATTTAGTTCCAGCTGGATTTTCAATATTTGAAATTTGAGACAAAGGAGAGAGATGAATCATAAATTAACTTAGCAAGTTAGTTTCACATTAAACTGTTGCCTTTTACTCATTGACTTTATCCTCTCCTTGGTATAGATTTTGGAGAAATAAATTTTTATTCAGCCATGAAAAAGACATATATGAGTATTTCTTGCAGTTGATGTACACTGTATATGTGTGCTGCCCCCCCCCCCCTCCCCCCCTCTCTCTCTCTCTCTCCCTCTCCTCCCCCTCCTCTCTCTCTCTCTCTCTCTCTATCCCTCTCTCTCTCTCTCTCTCTGTCTCTCTCTCTCTCTCTGCCTCCCCCTCTCTCTCTCTCTCTCTCGCTCTCTCTCTTTGTCCCTCCATAACTCTCTCTCATGGCATTACTCTGTATATCTTTCACCTTTCTTTCTTTTTTTCTTCCCCCTCTCTTTCTGTCCCTAGCTCCCATTTAATATACACAGACATACAATATATGAAGCATCGAACAGAATTTTACAGGTTGAAGGTTTTTTTAAACTATGTAAAACAAGACAGAGGGATGATGAAAGTCATTAACAACATTCTGAAACGTTAAGGACTCGAAACAATTTGTTAATATCTTCATCAAAACCTTTTACAAAATTGATAAAATTACACACTCACAATAGAATTAATGAAATTGTAAATTTTGATTCACTAAGATATATGATATTTGGTTGCAAGGCATACAAATTGTTGAGTTTTGCAACTTGCTGTGCCATTGTATTTGTCTGGGTAGGGAAATGAATAAATTAACTTGATTTACAAGTCAGCCATGATCGCAAGAACTTCACGAGAAATGAACTGAATGGCAATATGAACCCTATTATACAATGTATATCCTATACAAATCATGTTCGGATCACTTAACATGCCAGTGTCATGTGTGCATATTTCAAAAGGTGATGGACAGGGCTCAAATTAATTTTTTGTCCACGGGGGCTCTTTAAAAAAAAAAGACCCCCATGAGCCTTCTCTCTTTTAGTACTGCAGGGGGCTCTTTTTTAATACAAATTTTCCATTGAATTGGTACCCATGATACTCCTAAATTATTTGCTACTTCATCATTATCATTTAAGTCGGCATTTTCCCTCTTTACAACTTTACAAGTTACACAAGGGTTTCATCCAGTGATGACATTCTCTCCATTTTTTCCCGTTCTGTACATTCCTCCTCATTCGAGCAAGAAATCCTGCACGCTAATCTAACTTCCATAGTTCCATTTCATTGGTTTGAAAGTTGAAACTCATTATTGTGTGAAAGTTATAAAACAAAAGATAATCTTTATTTTATAATTGCACGGGGGCGATTTTTTATTTTGCAATCGCCCTGTGAGCAGACGGAGGCGATTATGTGGCTCACGGGGGCGAATGGCCCATCGCTATTGAAATTAACTTTGTACGATGAAGATAAAGTCAGAAAAGAAATACATGTAATGAAAAAATTAACCCAAGGTAAATCCATTCAATTTGGAGTTGGGATAATGATATGTCGTATACACTCGAAAATATAAAGTATGAATGAAAATAGTTATGTTCACGAACATCACGATATTTCCTATTTTAAGCCTACTATAAATTTAATTTGATTTGATTTGATTCGGTTTATTGAAATAAAAGAACATGCAGCTGGGAAGCTGAAATTATTCAATTTACAAAGTCAATATACAACACAATAAACGATCAAAATATGAATGACTAAAAACGTACGACTATAAATCATGCATAATGAAACAAAATGAAAATCAAATATTACATCAAAATCTAAATATATTACAAACATTACATCAAAATCTAAATATACTACGAACATTACATCAAAACCTAAATATATTACAAATATTACATCAAAATTTAAATATATTACGAATATTAAAAACATTAAAAACCTTCTGTGTCATCAAAAAAGAAGAGAGATAGAGAGAGAGAGAGGGAGAGAAAGACGGAACTAAAAAGAGGAATAGAAGGAAGGAGAAAAAAGAAAGAAAAGTTGATCAGAGAATATACGAAAGATTGGAGGAGAGGGGTAGAGAAGGACAGGGTAGAACAAGAAAATTAGAAAGAGAGGAGAATTATACAGTCTTGAGGAATGTTTTCATCAAAACCGGAAAAAAAGAAAAGCGAGCCTCTGCCAAGTGCACCTCAAGTTGAAATATGTATTAACAAGTAAAAATAAAAGATTAAAAAAAATAAACTGTTTGAATATATAATATATCAACGTCATTTTAAAAATTCGTTAAAGTCAAAAGAGTAAAGTTATGCCAATCCCACAACACATCCAAGTTCAATGCAAATAATTTTGTAACTCAAAAGGATTATATGTAGATTTAAAAATATAAAAAAAAAGAATAAAAAAAAAGAGAAGTCATATTCACTGTTACTATCAAAGCATCAAAGTACATGTTAAAAAAAGGAGGCAAATTATGTATTGTGTGAAGAAAGAAGAGAGAAAAAGGGGAAATACTGATAATAGCAGAGGAAAGAGGTAAGAAAAGAGAAAGAAAAGAAAAAGATGAGAACCAATGAGAAGAGGAAGGAAAAGGGGTTTCACAAAGCAAGAGTAACATGAAATAGCACGGATTGTATATCCTAAAAGTACAAGGATAATATTATCAAAAAGATATTGCACGAGGTAAAGTAATATGAGTATATTACACTGAAGAACAATAAAATCAAAGTTATATTATTAGAGGATAGGTGTAATATGTCAACAACGTATTAACCAATAGGCAATAAACTTGCATGTACACGCATGGTGTTACACAGTAAAAGTATTAGCTTATAAGGAAAAAATATGGGGAAAATGATAATTGTGATGTCACTACTGACATTCAAGGAATAGAGAAATCATGCATCTTATAAACAATAAAGAGGAAACAGATACGACTAGCAGAAGAGAGGGGGGAGGGAAGACAAGAATAAAGGGAGTATAAAATAGTGAAAAATAAGATCAAAGAACGGGGAATATCCACGATAAATAGATTTACATATTAAAGTGAACTGCATTATAGATAATCATAATGTGGGTAAAACAACGTGCAGTTTTAATAGTGGAACATTCACAAAAATATTGTGACGCCTTTCAGCAATTTGAGGCATTATAAAGATATATTTGATCAGAAGGTAAAATCATTTATCGAAAAGATAGACACTATTTACAATTCAAATAAAACCTTAAACACAAATGACTTCACCGGAATGTAATGTCCGACCAGGAACAAGAGGGGGGGGGGGGGGGGGGGGTGGGGGGGGGGGGGTAACCCTCCCACTCTTGGTTTTTAAACAAATCCGAACGGATAGTTGTGCATCCTACGAACCTTTATAAAATGTATACCCAACTGAAATTGGTTAATATTGTCCTCAATAAACAAGATTATGCTTAAATTTAATGAAAATTGGGCAAAACAATCCTTAATGTGGCATATAACAAGAAGAAAAACGCTAGTTCGGAGCAGCTATGGTTCCAAGTTTTACCCAAACAAAATCTAACTGAACCCCCAACCAATCTTGTCCTGCTAAAATGTTGAAAGGTTCAGTGATATCATATTGTCCTCATCCAACAACTTTGCTTTGGTGGAAAAATACAATCTACATTGGCTCAGGATGATTGTCGTAACCGAACATTATTGAGTTATAAACTTCTCGTATATTGTATGTGTACCTGTATACTTCATTATACCATTGCTTCATTTCCTTTTTTTAGCAGTTTTCCCTTTAGCGCATGTGACATAATCAGACATAAAACAATCTATTCTACACATTTCAAAGGCCCTATTATATGCATTTTCAATTATAAACATGATAAAACCCGTGCTGTTCATGAAGTAAAATTGTACGCTGAAGCAATTTCTTTATTCAAACATCTAAATTAATTGAAATGCCAATACATTTGATTGTGTATGAAACCAAACATTTTACCAACTTATTATTTCGTATTCGTTCCTAATCCTAGAGCTTCCTTATCTTCATTTCAGCTCCGGTTACAAAATATGTATCTCCATCTGCGGATATCCACTTGGAAAGCAATCCGTAACAGGGTGATCCCATACAGCCGTTTAACGTATTTGATAGAAGTACGTACAGACATGTTCAATTGCCGCGAACCACCAGCCTTGTTGGATATTATAAATGAAGGGCTGACCGGATTGTGGACATTCTGGCGCATTGATTGCATCGCCCGCAGTTCCAATGAAAGATGTGAAGTTTCCTCGATAGCTTCATTAAACAAAATGATATATAATTACATCGGTAAATAAAATGAATGAATGAATACATAAATAAACTGATGGATTAAATGAATGAGCAAATAAATAAATAAGACATAAATAAATAATACTTCAATTAATTTAATAATAGATAAAGATAAGACTGTAGTATCTGATCAGAATTACCTTTCATCCAATCGAAATTTGTCGACAATGATTATACAGCAAGATTTTTTGTCAGAATGAACAGAACACGAGTACAAGGTCATACTAATTTTCAGGAAAATGTCAATATTTTTGA